>VXBZ01012128.1:143148-185703 GCA_013399135.1 Heliornis fulica | reverse complement strand
GGGTGTACGGCTGGAGTCCCTGTCCCTTTGCCTTCCCTGCAGGGCAGTGACAGGGTTGGAGAGGGAAGAGATGCTGTGGGTTCTGAGATCTGTGGGTTGGCAAGTGGGTGCTGAGGATGGGGCTGAATGTTGCCAGGCAAGAAGACCTGTCAGAGGGAGGGATGTGCGACCTGTTGGATGTACCTGACAAGGGTGGGAGTGCAGAGAGCTGCACAGTGCTGCCGCTTTGCCTCCTTTGGCTGCCTTCCCTGGCTGTGCCACGGACAGCCCAGACTCAGGCAGGGGCTGCCGACAGAATTTCCATGGGTGCGATTTGGAATATGTTTTCCCCCACCCCCTCTGCCCCTGGCTGGCTCTGGGGATGCTGTGAGATGAAGGGGCTGTGCCTTGAATCCCCTCAGGCAGCCAGATCTGGGGATGGGAGCTGGGATGGGTGGATGTGCAGAGAGGGGTGATCAGAGAAGTGGTCAGTGGCTGAGCAGAGGGAAGGGAGGAGGGTGTTGTACCCAAGCTGTGCTTTCAACCCTCTGGTGATAGAGGATGTCCCTGAGCTGCCAGGGATCTGGCTGGGCAGTGGCTGTGGCATGTGTAGGCTTTGTCCCTGTGCCTTACTGGGGAGGGTATGGATGGCATCTGGGTAATGGGTACGCAGATCACCAGCTGTCTTAACAAACCTGCTGCCTGCAGCAAAGAGGAGCTGCTGCTCTTCTGGGGCATTCTGTGGTCCCTTTTGGCTCTTGTTCCCATCTCTGATGAGGACCTGCTTGGCACAAAGGTCATGCAGCTGTTCTCCTCTCTCTGGCACCGGGATTCATCCCAGCCCTGAGTCTTGGTTGTCCCACAAACCACAGGTCCCACTCAGCAGCATTGCTGCTCCCAGCTCCTTCAGCTTTGCTGGCTCTGGGTGTCCAGGCTGAGGCTGCTTCTGTCCCACCACTGGGACAGGGACTCTCCCTCCATCTCCCTCCCTGGAGGTGCCAGCTCTGATTTCATTCCCCTAATGGATGATCGTCTGGCCCCAGCGGCTGCTGCAGGCGCCTTGGCCCCAGTTACACTCGGCTCTGTCACTGCTGACTGATGAGGGTCATTTGCAGCCCTGCTGCTTGCAGGATCCATCCTGACCTCCTCTCCAGCATGGCTGGTGGGGCTTGCTGTCTGTTCTTCCTGCCATCCTTCAGTGCAGACCCTGGAGCGCTGTGGTCCTCCTGGCCAGGAGACAGCACTGCCTGAGGCTGGATGCTTTGGAGCAGGGAGCTGAGCCCTGTGCAGGGATGACTGTGAGCCACAGGTTGTGTGGGCATCTGGGCTCAGCATCGCTGTCTGCATGGGCCCAGAGCCATGGCCCGCAGGGGCACACAGGGATGTGCCTCTGGCCTCCCAAGAAAAGGTGATGCTCTGGAAGAGTATAGCAGCTCTTCTACTGAAAAGAGCATGTTCTGGGAACTGCTGACCCTTTCCCTTGGTCTGCCCTGCCCCTTCTACTGGCTCATCGCCCTACCCTGTCTGGGGTTTGCCCTCCAGCTTCCCAGCCAGGCTCTCAGGAAAGGCAGAGGCTCCCCCCCACCCCCGCCTCCAGCTGCCTTCTGCCAGGCCTGCTCCTAGGGCAGGGTGCTGGGCAGCATATCACTGGGGTACCAGCTCCACTTGACCTTCTGACTGACCCAGTGTTGTCCCCCAACAAGGCCAAGCAGGGACTTCGGGAGCTACATGACCCACCCCATGGCTGCTAGTGCTCCACTGACATCTTGAAATGGTGCTGTGCCCAGGCACTGAGCTTGGGGACACCAGGGGGATCTTGCCTCCATAGGATGTGTTATATTCCACCCATCGTGGTGATGGGTTACTGAGAGTGAGTCAGTGAGTTTTGGCACTGCCTGTTGGTTTGTTATTATAGGGTCTTTTTGAGTAGGAGGGTGCTGTGGGAAGGTTGGGTTGGTGTCCCCAGCCAGCTGTCACTGGGAGGGAGCTGGTGGCTGTGGCTCTGTGGGGAGGGCAGGGACATGGTTATGCATTGAGCTGACCCTGGCTCTTCCTTTCTCTCTGGGAAGCCTGGGGTGTAGCCCAGGCGTGGGTCCTCCGTGGGGAGGGAGGTGTCAGTCTGGCAACATTTAACTCCCTGACATGGTGACACTGGTTGGATCCAGTCCCCCAAGGACAAATCAGCTGCTGGCACCTCAGTACAAGGCGTTTTGTGGTTGGGTTCATCCAACTGCTGTGGGTCCCTTCAGAGCTGGTGCCCAGCAACCTCTAGGACTCGACAGCACTTGACGGTGGGGATGGGAAATCCTTCCCCTTCTGGCGCTGCTGGGATGGAGTCTTGTGTGCGCGCATGTCTCGTAGTACCGGGCTGTGGAGTGATGCATGGGAAGCGACCAGCCGCTTAACCCTGCAGACCTCCCACGGCAGAGGAAACACTCCCAGCCCCTTCTGCTGCCTTGTTCTGTGCCAGCTGCTGGACGGCTCTTGAAGAGGGCAGAGCGACCTCTTAAAAAGGAGCTGTTGCTGGCAGGGATGGGGCTTTGTGCTGTGGACGCCCAGTGGGGCAGCACATGGCCAGGCTCCACTCCCTGCCTTTGGACAGAGCTGCTTCCCGGTGAGGGGGAGCCCAGGATGCCCCCAGGCTTGCTCGTGGTTGGATGCTGGGGACAGAAAGGGGATGGTGCATCCTCCAGTGCAGAGCCCTGGGGCGCACCAAAGCCAGGACAGCAAAAAACCTTGTCACCCCTCTCCTGTTGTTAAGCTGCATGTGCTGACCATTGTCCCTGTCCTGCCCCAGGGCCCCTGGAGTCAGGCCCTCTTTGGTTTCCTCCTTAAGAAAACGCCCATGTTCTTTATTTTTTTTTCTTTTTCCTTCTTTATAACAAACTAAAGTGTAACTTGCACCTGACCTGACCTACTGCACGTGCCTATACCTGCTGCCCCTGTGAGTCCAACCACAGTTTACTCTCTGTTGCATCTCTTGCTGTGTGTATCCCTCCCACCCTGCTCCCTCCCCTGGTCCATCACCCTGGAGTTGGGTGTTGCTCTGCCCACCCTGTCCCTTCACCCTGTGTGAAGGGACTGCTCCGGCCTCCCAGGTTTGTTCCCTCAGCTTGGCTCTGCCAGAGGGACCTGGCCCCAGAACATCTTTGAAAGGCTGAAAGGTGCAATTCCCCTTTCCCTCTGCAAATTAAACCCCTGGAAAAATAGCTGGGCCAAACCCACATTTTATGTACAAATGACACCTGCTCCTAGGAAGCATAAAGTCTCTCTCTTCAACTGCTTGTAAATTCCAGAGCAGATTGGAGCAGGGCTGTGTTGTCCTGCCACCACCAAGATCCTAGCCCTTACCCTCATCCCTGTCACCCTATGACGAATGCCAGAGGTGCATCCTTACGTGTTTGCACATTACTGGTACACTTGGAAGAGGGATGGCACTTCTCTGGGTGCAAGTTTACCCTCTCTGAGTGGCTTTGTGTGATGTCCTGCTGGGACAATGACCTCCTGGAGCTGTTCTCCACTCTTTGGAGTGATGGAGCTGCCTGCCCCAACCTGCTGCCCTGGTGGGCTCAAGGATCTTGCCTGTGGGTGCTCAGAGATCAACTGGCTTAGCAGGGGCTGCTGGATGCAGATTCATGTCACTAACCTGGAGCTGGGGACCACTCGGCACCATTTCCCAGCTCCTGGGGCTCAGCTCAGCCCCACAAGGCTGAGAAAGCTGCTAGAGAAGCCCCGACTGCTAGCCCCCTAGAGAAACAACCCCAAAACCAGGGACTGGGACATGTAGCCGACATGACCTGCTGCTTGCAGATGTCCAGGGTGCTTGGAGCAAATGTGGTGTCAGCAGAGCCCCAAAGGGACTTTGCACCTTTCATCCCATTGGTGCCCTGTGCTCCCATCTGCCTCCCTTTGGGGGCTGGAGCCCAGTACGGCCTTCATCATCCTCCTCTTCCTCCACTCCCCGCCTGTGGCATTAGTCCTGCGCTGAGTTGGCTGGCTTGGGGCCCTGCGGGAAGGGAGGGAGTGTGTCTGTGGCCGTGGGGCAGTGCCAGCTGGGAGACGTGGGGCCGAGCAAAGCCACTGGGGTCCAGGTGAGGAAGAGGGACTGGTAGGGGGTGGTCTGTGCAGCGAGGGGACCTGCTGTTAATGCAGGGCCACTTGGAAGTGATAGCCATAGGTCAGGCTGATGTGGGGAGCCCCTCACCCTGTCCCGAGGCAAAGCCATGATCCCCGTCCCTGTCTGGCTGTCTCAGAGCAGGGCCCTGGGCTCGCGTCCCGGTGCCGCGCTGGGGCGGGGGTGCATGCTGCAGTCTGGGCTGCATGGCTGGATCAGCGCATGCTTCATGTTCAGCCGTCGGGTGCCAGCAGGATCAAACCCAGCCCCGAGCTCTGGGGAGGATGGGGAGCCCCACTTCAGCTGCAGGCTGTTTCTTGGGCTCCATCCTGCCCTGCCTCCCTGTACTGCCCCCCGGGGAGCCTCCGCTCCCAGGGGGGCAGGTATTTGGCCTTGGGGCTAAAGGGCAGAGTCCAGTCCTGTCACCTCCTGGGTCTCTGTGCTGCTGGGTGTCTCCTGTGTGCTCTGGCATTCTCCGATGGGGAAGTGCAGAGGTGCTTGGTGTAGATACCTCAGTAGGGTTGCCCCTTTGCTATTCCCATCCTTCCAAAGAAGGAAAACTCCAGTGCTGGGTTTGACCTGGGATGAAGCAGAAAGGCTGAGCAGAGCCTGGGCTGGGCTCTGCCTTCCTGCTCCTCCTGCGCCGCGTTGCATGTGCCACCTCCAGCGCCGCTCACCCCGTGCCGGGTGCCCAACCCTGCTGCCTGCTGGGTCCAGGGGGCCGCTGCTCTGTTAATCTTCTTCTGCTTGGTGACTCCTTCTTTCTTCCAGGCAACCCGCCGGGCCAAACTAAAAAAGCGCTGAAGCAGCGATTCCTCAAACTGCTGCCCTGCTGCCGGCCCAAATCCATCCCCTCGCTCAGCGAAAGCAAGTGCTTCTTCTTGCCTTTGTGTGTGTATGTGTGTCCCCAGCGGTGCTGCTGCCTGTCCTCCACCCCGAGCCTGCCCACAGGAAGGGGACGCCTCGACCGCTCCCCTGGCCTGGGTTTGGGGCTGTCAGGATAAGTCCTGTCTCAGAAGGGTCTGATCTGATGGGATCTGCACCCAACTTTGTCCTCGCCTGCTTCCAGGCTGGTTTTCCCCCTCTCCAGCTCCCAGGAGTGGCTCTTGCAGGATACACATCGGCGAGACCTGCTTTGGAGCTGGCTTGGGGCAGCAGGACCCTCCTGGCACTGGTTTAAGGGCTGGGTGGTTGTTGCTTGAAGCTCAGTGCCGGTTTGAAGATGGAGATGTGATGGGGGGGCAAGGGGTGCTGAGCAGGGAGTGAGCACATTGCTGCCCAAAGCCACCTGTCCACCCTGCACCGGGTCTACTTGGCCCCTCAGCAAGCCCAAGCCCCTGGCTGGGGTCATCCCCTGCCTGAGCTGATCCCCCCTGGGAGAAGAGGTGAGTATGGAGGAGCAAAGGCTATTCTGCCCCACAGAGTGGAGGGTACCTGCTGTGGGGCAGGTTGCAGTGGAGTCAGGGGTGCTGGCAGCTGTGGGCTGTGGTCATGCAGCTTGCCAGGAGGTGGGGAGAAGCCATCCATGAAGGAGGGGCACAGCAGACATGATGGAGACTAGCCAAGGCTGGGGGCTATTTGGGTCTGGGGGGTTCTGGGGGCTGCTCTCCTGCTGGACACAAGCCCTGGTGCAGCACAGACCCGCAGGATACTTAAGATCTCAGCTCTATGGGGCAGAGGCCTGTGCCAGGCGTAGGAGAAGGGCAGGTAAGGGGCCATGGGATGAGGGGTGAGGTAGTGTTCACACCCCCTTTCTGCCCAGCCTGGTTTGTACTGGGCACTGGGCAGGGGGATCTGTTGTCTGATGTAAACAGCTGCTCTGCCCTCAGGGTGTCTCTAAGGGTCCCTGCTGGCATACACCCAACTCTTTCTTGAGCAGGGCACCCCAAAATGTGTCACCCTCAGCAGCTGTGAGAGGGTGGGGTGTGCTGTGCAAGGTGCCTCTCGTGCCACTGCCCCAGCACGGCAGGGAGGACAAGCAGGATGGTGCTGGCCTCAGCCGCCCTCTCTTCCCCTGGGTTCCTTGCAGACAGCGTCGAGGATGAGTTTGAGCTCTCCACTGTCTGCCACCGCCCCGAGGGGCTGGAGCAGCTACAGGAACAGACCAAGTTCACCCGCAAAGAGCTGCAGGTCCTGTACCGAGGCTTCAAGAACGTGAGTATCCCTCAACCAACTTTGCTAGAGTCCCCCATTCACTGCCACGTCCACCTCAGAGGGTCCTTCACAGCCAGCAGTGCCTGGGGTTTGCAAGGCTTTCGAGACCTTGGGGTTGAAATATCACGCTGTAGGTGCTACCATGGTCAACCCTGCCTTGGATATTTTCCAGCCCATTGCAGGGACTATAGGTATGAAACTATTGAACTGGCCCTTGGGTGATAAAGTCCAGCTCCAAATGCAGAAAATCCTTGTTTGTGCCTTGGGCTCTGTGGAAGGACTAGAGTTCACCTGGTTTTTGTGGCCCTGGAAGGGGACATAGGTTCCATCCCCACCAGGCACCAGCTCTTGTATCCAAACATCCCGTCTGTGTAAGCTCCTTGAGCCAGGGTTGCTGCCTGTGATTGATGGGCAGCAAGACAGAGCTGTCCCTGTCTGTGTGACTCTGAACAGATTTGGATGGCAGGAGCAGGGGATGCACCTTTCTCCAAGTGTGATCCTACCTCCAGGGACCTTAGTGGGGAGGCCTGACTCCATGCTGCACCTCCCTGGGTGCAGCCCACAGAGTCAGGGATATGCTTCAAGCAGCCTCATCAGCCACCCCTGCCAGACAGCACAAGGCTGGTGGGACAAGGCAAGGGAGCTACAGAGATTTTTGAGGAGTGCTCAGCCCCCTCTGCAATGTGGTGATGCTGTGATTTGCCCTGGCAGGAGTGCCCCAGCGGTATTGTCAATGAAGAAAATTTCAAGCAGATCTACTCACAGTTCTTCCCGCAGGGAGGTGAGTGCCTGTCCCCATTCCATGCCCTGCATGACATCTACGGGGTTGGCAAGTGGCACAGCACCCCCTCACACTGTTCATCTCCCTCCAGACTCCAGCACATATGCTACCTTCCTCTTCAACGCCTTCGACACTGACCATGATGGCTCCGTCAGCTTTGAGGTGAGTTGTGGCTGAGGAGGTGCCGCTGGTGGGGCAGGATGGGCACGTCCCTTTGGGTGCTGCGAGCTGAGATGAGTGGTGTTGCTGTTGTAGGTGGATGCAGAGCTTTGCAGGGGCAGGTGGAGTTTATTAAATTCAGAGAAGCAGTGGGAAAACACTGAAAGGCAACAAAAAGTGTTTCTCTGTAGTTTCTGGTTAGTGCCTTGTAGGTACCCAGACTGCCAGGTGGAGCCATGGCTGGGACTTGTCCAGGCTTTGTCTGAACTGCAGGTCCTGGTGCATATAGTCGTCTTGGGCGTTGTGACCTGAGGAATTTTTATAAGACCAGTTTGGGGACAAAGCAATTGGTTTCCCCTAGACTCTTTTTGATGCTTAATGCTTCTCTTGCCAGCTCAGCCTTGGGGACATCTGCTTTGGGGCTGAAGTCCCCCTCTGTGGGAGGGACAAGCAGAGCTGTGACCTCTGTGTCCATGAGACCCTTTGTGTCTGTAACTCCCATCTGCCTGCCTTGCCTCTCCTTGCAGGACTTTGTGTCTGGGCTGTCCATCATCCTGCGGGGCACCATTGATGACCGCTTGAACTGGGCCTTCAATCTCTATGACCTGAACAAAGATGGCTGCATCACCAAAGAGGTGGGATGGGAGGTCCAGGCTGGCCCATGGGGCCAGCACAGGTCTGCACCCATCAGGGATGAAGGCAGAACTTGGGGCATTGGCTGAGTTCTGGAGGAGAGGTCAGGGGAGGGATGTAAATATTTACTGAGCTCAGGCTTGCAGAAAGGCCCCCCCGGCACTGGTGTGTCTCTGGGTGGATGAGGGGGGGGATGCTGCTTTGGGGCTCCTTCACATGCACAACCCTGCATTATGCCCAGAGCCAGCAGGAACACATCTGACCCCACCATGGGTCCTTTGGGAGGTTTGTGACATGGGGGGCAGGAGGAGGCAGAGCCCTGTACTGACCCTGCAACCCCTTTCCCTACAGGAAATGCTGGACATCATGAAGTCCATCTACGACATGATGGGCAAATACACCTACCCGGCCATGCGTGAGGAAGCGCCCCGGGAGCACGTGGAGAACTTCTTCCAGGTGAGCTGAGCACAACCTGGGGAGGCAGAGCTCCAGCATGGAGCAAGTGGCTGCCCAAAACCTGGGACAGTAAAGGAGAAAACACCCCATGCTGGGGATAAAGCAGGGCTGTGCTGGAGCCAGGGAGAAAAAAGACCATCCTGGTCCTGCTGGGTGCCTAGGGATGACTGGGGCAGAGATGTGCTGTCTCCTGCCCCTGTGGGACTCAGGCATGGGGTGCTGGGTTCTCCCTGGGGCTGGGGCTCCCTTGTGCTGTGCTTGTCTGCAGAAAATGGACCGAAACAAGGACGGTGTGGTGACAATCGAGGAGTTCCTGGAGTCCTGTCAGAAGGTAAAGCCACCAGCAACTCTGCTCTGGGGCTGGGCCACCTTCCTGTCCCTTGGGGACCTCTGTACCTCCATCGCCCTCCTGGCAGAGAGGTGATGAAAGCAGAGCTCCCAGGGGCAAGGCTGAGGCTCTGCTTTAGGAACCGGATCTGTGCTGGCATCCCTGCACAGATAAGGAGAGCCATGCATCCCGGTAGGGCTTGGAAACTGCCTGCAGTCCCTGGGGCTCTTGTCTCATGGGGCAGAGCTGCTGTGAGGGTAAATCTGTGTTTGGGGGAGCTTCCCAGATTGCTGATCCATGCTCAACCCACCTATTTCTCACTTCCTCCTCACAGGACGAGAACATCATGCGGTCCATGCAGCTCTTCGACAATGTGATTTAGCTCCTGGACCTGCCTCCAGACGAGCTCTCCTGCCACTGGGCCCAGAACCTGCTTCTTTCTTGACTTTTCCTTCAAGCCTCTCCTCCGCCGGCTACACAGACACCCTGTGAGAAGGGGCCGTCCTTCCCAAAGACATGGTCGGCACCGGGATCTTCCCTTCCCCCTGGGCCGGCCCTGCTTTCCTCGGGGGATCCCAAGCAGGTGCTCCTGAATGTTGGAGCATGGACACGGCTGGCACGGGGCAAGCATTTTGCCCAGATGAACCTCCCTGCACCCATTCCCAGCAGGGAAACTGCAGCTTTGGGCTGCAGTAGAGGCTTCCCCTGCGCATAGCACCCTGTGCAGCCACGGCTCTCCACCCCGATCCTCCTCAGCCCCAGGAGCCTCCAGCGTTGGCTCCAGCCCAAAACCTTCAGCAAAGCTGTCTAGAAACCAATAAAGTCTTGCAATGGGTGCCAGCACCATGGCTTCCTCCCCTGCCCTGCTATGGGAAGTGTCTGGTGTGTTGGGTGTGAGCCATTGGCCACCCTCCTTGCCCAGCCCCTGGGCTGGTGGGTGGGCAGAAGGGCCGTTTCTGGAGAAGGCAACTCCTGCACAGACACTTGGGGTTTGTCACTGCATGAGCTGTGGGAGCAGCCCCTGACCCCAGGGGGTCTGTTTAGCCCTAGGAGGCTTATCCTGACATGGGGAGACAGGGGTGAAAGGGACCCCCAGGTGCCTTCTTAAGGCACTGGTCCCCCAGGATGGAGGATGCTGGGCTGGAAGAGCTGCGGCCTCAGTCCCCGTCCCTCAAGTTTGGGGTGCTGGCACACAGGGGACCTCAGGGACCCACTTCAAGGCTCCAATGGAGAGAGACCCTTCCCACTTCTCCCTGAGGGAGGTGGAGGAGGGAGGTGTGCTGGGCTTTTGGCAGCCACCCTGTCCCTTGGGCCTCACAGTTACACTCCCAGCATAATTTTCTGCTGAGCTCCCCCGTTCCCATGCCCCAGCCCATCCCAGCCCACCTGCTGCCTGAGGGGCCAGGGAGGGAGCAATGGGCATAGAGGTGTCACCACAGGCATGGCCCTGGGGCAGGGCAGGCTCAGCCCCAACTGGCATGGCCACTTGAGAGCCTGCCTGGAGACCCCAAGGATGGAGCCAGCACCCTGGGGGTCCCCACGTCTTTGTCTACACCAGCTCCTTGGATCTGGGTGTGTGCAGACAGCGCTATCTTGACCACATACCCCTCCAAGTTGTAGCTAGGACACAATGCCCATGGGCTAATGACCCCGTGCCAACCCCAGAAGCCCCTTGGTGCAATTCCACAGGCACTGGGAATGCATCTGGCTCTGCCATTTCACCCTCTACATCCTTAGCAGCCAAGGGAGATGGGGGCTGGCCTGAGCTGCAGCGTCTGGGATCAGTGGGGAAGGGATGACTAAGGCCAGTACCCATGCTGGGCCAGGGCCCAGAGCTAGGCTGAGCCCCTGGGGTCGGAGCCGCTAAAACCCCTTGAGCCGAAACTCCGGTGCTGCTTCCCGGGGGGACAATGCCTGGCGCAGCCCTTGCAGACATGATGTGATTTTTAGGTTCATTCAACACATTGTCATCTCACAGTCCTGTTCCTGGGTTTGCCGTGGGGCTGAGCTCCCAGCCACAGTCTCCCAAGGGTGGGAGGGCAGGTATCCTGACCCATACCCCTCCCATCTCCTCCCTGTCCTCCCTCTTCCCAGGCTCCTTGGGGTACCCACCATTCCCTGCCACACAGAGCAGATGCCGTCTCCTCCCTCACGCTGCAGGTTGCATGGCGTGATCCCCCCACCCCGGGGCATGGTGACCCACAACCCGCTTGGCATCTCCAGTCTGTATATTTTGTATTATATCAATAATATGGGTGGAAAAAAAAACCAAACAGACAATAAAATCTAACCACAATCGCTATGCACATCACTGTTACATCTTTGCTTCTGTCAGCCATCTGGGGGGCAGAGAGATGGTCTGAGCGTCTCTGCAGAGGGCTAGCAGCTTTTCTGGGGTGCTGTGGCTGTAGGACGCTCTGCATGGGTGTTCTGGGAGGTTGCATGGGGGTCAGGTGCTGGGCTGGCTGGGGTCCCAATCAGCCTGGCCTTGCCATCAATGGCTCCGTAAATACAGTCTTGCTCCTGCCTAAGAGGCTGCAGGTGTTAGGCTGAGAGGGTTCACGACAAGCATGTCAGGTCTCAGGAGTGGGGATGTCAGGTGTGTCACCAGCTTGTCAGGAGAGCTGCTGGAGGAACCCAAGGTTGGGACCAGGTGGCCCTTATAAGGATGGAGTATTTAAGGCCCATCTAACAGGAAGATGTTTGGCTGTTACCTTGGAGAGGTAGGTCTGGTTGGAGGGTTTTTGTGGGGGGCAGGATTTGATAGGTAATCACTGATCCTTGAGAAAATGCAGTCTTGAGAATTGGGGGAAATGACTTGGAGCAAAATGAAGGGAAAAGAAGGCAAGTAAGAAAACAACAGGGTATTTCCCAATACCTGATTTGGGACAGTGACACTCTCCAGTGTTTCACAGCCTGTGATCCAGGAACGGGAAACTCAATGCAAAGAGCTGCCTGGAGGGCCAAGCATCATAAAAGGGTGGGCTCTGGCTATGGGGTGGGATTGCTATTGTGTGACTGAGAAAGCTGTGAATCTGCTCTTGTTAAAGCCCCTGGTTCCCCAGGGACCTCCTTGACCTGCCTGGTATTGCCCAGGTATGGCAGTATTAATGGGCTTGAATGCACTTTGAATGACCCACCCTTCCCAGTATAACCCACCCCTTTGAGCTCTGCTTGTTGCTATTTTAGGTGGTGCTATCTGTGGGCTTGATGTGCCTTCTTGTGCTATAGGGATGCTGTGAGCCACTGGAGAGGGTCCCAAAGTGCCTCATCCCAGGGTGAAGGGCAGGAAAAGTATTAGGGTGGCAAGGCTGGGGGAGAAGGTGCTGTGGGGCTCAGACAGTCTTCAAATGTTGCCACAGACTTTTTGCACTAAAGGGGAATAGGTTTGTGAAGGGAGCATTGCCAGTAGGTTGTGGTGAGGGAGTGTAGCTGGTTCCCTAGGAGCCAAAAAGTATAATCTCTGCTTAAGTCCCCCCAAGGGAAGGGACTGAGGACAGGATCAGTCCCTGCAGGTGACATCAGCTTGTTATGAGAAGCTGCTGTGTGAGGCAGGGCTTGGGACCTGGTGTCCCTTGTTGGGAGGTGGCATTTAAAGGTGAATAACCACCAAGTCGTGGAGTCTGTGCTGAGAATAGAGGTAAGAGCTGATAAGTAATTGGAAAAGGGCAGCCTCATGTTGTTTTAAGTCATCTTCTCCCCAGATTTCAGAGGAAAAAGGAATAGTTATATGGAAAAACAGCTGAGTAACTAGATGAGGCAACTGAAGCAGCCTGGGGCAGTGATTCACTCTAGCATCCTGAATACCGCCTAGAAACACAAACATCTTGTAAAAGGATGCAATCCCAACACTGAGGGAACTGCAACAGCAGGAGTATTTCAGCACAGACCTGCGAATGTGCTGCCTGCTTCGGGGTCCCTTCTGACCTACCAGCCAACTGCTTGCCTCCACATATGCAGTATGGGAGCACTGTGTGTGTTCTACCCAAATTCTGTGCATCTCTCCTCTCTAACCCTTCCATAAAAGCTTGTTATGTATTAATACAATTTAGGAAGTTACTATTTAGGGTAGCAGTACAACTGCTATTTTTGCTCTTTGAAAGCTTTAGATTGGATGTGATGGTAACTAGAGATGCTCCTTGGCCAGGGTCTTTGCTGCAGTTTCCTGAACATGGGTATAGATGGAGCCAGGAACGCAGCCGTCTTGGGTTTCTTGTCATGCCAAAATATAATCAGTGGAAATAAGCTTGAAGAACAAGAAAGACTTTCAAAAATGCAAAGGAAGGTTTTGGAGGAGGCTGAGTTAGCTGGTATTGTAATTTAACTCTAACTGGCAACTAAGTGCTGTGTGGCTGCCTGGTCACTCCTTCCCCCTGCTTAGTGCAATGTGGAGGAGGAAAAGGGTAAAGCTGGCGGGTTGGGATAAGGACAGTTTAATTAGGGTGGTGGGAAGCAACACTAATAAAAGCATACAAAGCTGCAGATACACAACACAGTTTGCTCGCTGCCCAGAATCCACGTGCCCAGTCTGTTCCTGAGCAGAGATTTCCCCTCTTACACCCTGAGCATGACATCATACTGTACTGAATATCCCCATGGCCAGGTTGGGTCAGCTGCCCTGGCTGTGTCCTTTACCAGATCTTACTGAAATTGACCCTGGCCGAAACCCAGGCCAGCTAGGTGGGGCTGAGTAGTGCCTAAATCAGCAGGGGATGTTTTTAATTAATTTTGTTGAGGTTTGGCTAAAATGTGATATGGCTACCATGGCATCTGCAGGCTTTCTCCAGCCCTTCGTCCTGAGCTGTGGTTTCCAGCAGGCTTTGCTCACTGGTTTCTTGATGGCTGGTACCTGCTGTGGTACCAGTTCTGGGTGAGCTGGAAGGACTGCCCCACCAGCCTCTCTCTGTAACTTCGTGGGAGGTCATACTCTGGGCCCTGTGGTCTCTGGGCAACAGTTGCTCCCAGCCCTGTGCTGGTGGGAGCTTCCTCCTGAAGAGATGCCATCTGATCTGAAGCACACACCCCCCTTCTGATTTACTGAGATCTTGGCAACCCCTCCTTCAGCATCCTCGTAACCCTTTCCAGGCATGAAATATCTGCATGCATGTGGTGGTTTTGCAGTGTGGCTTCTTGAAGAAACAGCTAGAAGCTTTTCTGAGGTTCAACAGAGTAAATACCAGCTGGGCCAATCAGTGACAGTCACAGCACCTCTGTGAATCACATTTGAGAGGACAAAAAAATGCAACAGCTGCATTTTGCCACCAGAGAAAGGAGTGAGAAGATGTAAGAAACTTTGCAGAAACCAAGGTCAATGAAGGGGGAAGGAGGTGCTGAGAGAAGATTCCTGTAAAGAATCCATGGTGCGGCGGGTGTGTCCCCCCCCCCCAACTCATGGAGGATGAAGAGACCCTGCTTGCAGCCCGTGGAGAAGCACCTGGGCCAGGCAGGAGCCCACCATGGAGCAAGGGGAGGAATATGGAAGAATCTGTGACCTATGTTGGAGCAAGACCCTGGCAGCACTTGCAGCCTGTGGAAAGAGATAGAGACAGAGAGAGAGAGACGGAGAGTGAGACCCACACAGGAGCAGGTTTGCTGTGGGGGGCTTGTGACTCCATGGGGGACCAGATTGGAGCAGTCTGGGATTGAGAGACTGAGACACATTTTATGAATTTATAACTGGACCCTATAGAANCCCCCTTCCCCTGTGCCATCCTGGGGAGGAGAAACATAACGAATAAAGTGAAGTCTGCAGGGAAGGGAGGGGCAGGGGGTGGTGTTTTAAGAGCTGTTTTGTACTTCTCATTATCCCGCTCTGGGTTCTGTGTGTGTGCAGTGTAATAAATTGGAGAGTATTCTTGCTTTTCTTTTGCGTTGAGTCTGTTTTGCCTTTGATGCTAATTACAGAATGATCCTTATCTCCAAAGCCTTTCAACATGTATTTTCTCCCCTGTCCAGCTAAGAGGGGAGCGATAGAGCGGCTTTGGTGGGAGTCTGGCCTCTAGCCAGGGTCAAACCAACCCATCGGCCGGGCTGTGCTGGGAGAAAGGAAAGGCTACGTCTGCTTCTCTTTTCCAAGCCCCCTCCTCCCTGCGGCAGGGATCTGCACCTCGGTCTCCCATCCGCGCCACAGTCCCAGCGGACCCTGCTTATCTTGCGGGACCCCGGCCGCACCACCAGAAGTAGGTCACGGCTCAAGGGAGCCCGCGCGGACACAGCTCAATTGCCACCGCTCCGGTTTCGCGCAGGCGTGCTCGTGCTCCCGCCCCCGCGGCTTCCGCGCGCTGTCCCTCTGAAGCGCATGCGTAGAGCAGAAGTAAACACTTCATTTCCCCCCATCCACCCCCCCAGCTCCGCTTCCCTACACAAAGCCAACAGCGCATGCGCCCTCCCCCACGCCAGACCTGCGCGCTGCCCTACTGCCGCCTCTCCCCTTCTCCGGGGCCTCTCGCGCATGCGCTATAGGCAAATGTTAGACTTCTGCGCAGGCGCTCTGGGCAGCCGCGGCCTCGCCCCTCCCCCATCCGACCTCGCGAGCAGGCGCAATGTGCGCCCTTCCGCATTTCGCGCATGCGCCCTGGGCAGCCTCTCCCCTCCGCCCGCTCCCTGAGGTAACTCCTTCTCCTCAGTCCGTTGTTCCCGCCCGAGTGGCGCGGTCCCGGTAGAGCGGCAGGGCGGGCAGAGGGGTTGTTAGGCAGTGGTAGCCTGTATCAACCCTTCCGGTGGTAGTAGCTTCCCCCGGCGCACCCTCCGCGCTTCTCCAGCTGCGGGCAGAGCGGTGCGGACCGGTTGGGGCCAGTTCCCCGCGCAGGCGCAGGGCCCCGTAAACAGGAAGCGGCGGCGGCCCGGAGCAGCGGAGACAAAGGGCTTGTGGAGAGGGGAAGAGAGGGACTCGTGTTGGCTCGGCTCGGCCCGGCCCGGCCCAGCGAGCGGGGGTCCTGGCGGCGGGCGGCAGGATGGTGCAGAAGGAGGGGCAGGCGGCGCTGGAGGAGCCCCAGGGCAGTCCCAACCCGGCCGGAGTGCCTGGTGCTCCCTTAGNGATGGGCCCTAGCTTGCGTTGCTATTTCCCCGTGTCCCGTTCCAGTGCGACGCCTGCTCAGCGAGCAGAGTAGTGCGCGGTTCTTGGCCGGGGCTCCCTCCGCTGGGGGCGGGGAGAAGTTGCGGCTCCCGGGCGGGGCTGCTGCCCCTAGGGCTCGTGTTGGAAGCTGTTCGCTAGCAGGGAGTGCCCTTCGGTGGCAGCTGTTCGACGGGGTGAGGGCAGGCTCGCCAATCCCACCGGGGGACGATGGTGCCTTGCTTTCTAGTACGTGTCTGAAGGGGGAGGTAGGACAGAGGGAGAAGAGCTGCGATTATCCCGGCTGAATGCGCTTTTTCTGAGCACTACCGACTCGGGTGCAGTTTCTTAGGTAGGGAATAGGTGATCCTGTAGGCATCTGTTCTGGAATTAACATTAAACGCGCTCTGTCTCTGAAGTGTTGTAGTTTAGCGTTTTAGTTGTGCTGTTCTCTTTCGGCGTAGTTGCAGTATTAAAAGGTTTAAACTATTGAAGAAGCTGCAGAATAAAAGGATTTTTTTTGGCGCTTCTCAGTATCTACAGAGTTCATCTGTGTTTCTGACAGGTTGAGATAGGAATAAACCGTTTTTCATATTGGCTTTTAACCATCTATCATAATGGTTGGTTTGGAATTGTTCTAAATTCCTGTAGACTATTTCTGTACCTATAATAGATCTTCAGTGGGAGAACAAAATGATTAATAGATGTAATGGAGATGGAAACAGGCAGTTTACAAAATTCAGTATCGGCATTGCTTGCAGAATGCCTTTTGTTCATATCTTAAAATGACCATTTGGCTTCTGCAGATGTCACTTTGCGAAGTGCGCAAGGCCCAGTTAATACCTTTATTTTTTACCAATTACTAGGGCTTAAATACAGTAAGCGTGCAGAGAGATCTCTTGTTAATAATATAAAGATAGGTGCTAAATCAAAGCCTTTGGAGACGGATAACAGTGAACAGAAGTACAGATTGTAACAGTGTGTTTCCTCATGATTCTGCCAGTATACCTTGACCATGGATCTCTTGTTCATCTGTCAACCTCTGCATATACCATAATAGTGGTTTTTTTCATTGTCACCTTAGTTATGTTGTTGGTTTCCTCTGCGTATATTTTGGTGCAGGCATTCTCGACTGTAGTGTGCATAAAACAAAGCAAGAAAATGGCCTCTGCCCAGTGAAGCACTCTAATGCTAGTTAGGAGTTAGTGGTCGATCATTCATATATATGTATATAGATATACACAGGGGAAAAAAATTAATAGGGAAGTTTTTAAAAATGAAACCCCAAAACTAAACCACAAAGCCCCACAAAACCACGAGCAACAATGGGTTGAGTGTGGTAAATGGTAGTGGGTAGAAACATCTGTCTCTTTAGTGACTCATGAGAATTATAGGGATAAGAGAAAAACAGGGATTAACTTCAAAATTGTAGATAAATACTTAATCATAGTGTAGTGGTTAACACAGACTTTTGAGGTATGGTGAGATTAAAGCAATGAGACAGAGAATTTGGACCTTTTGTAGAAAAGGTGGGGGATTAGCCAAATACTGGGCAAAAATACTGGGGGTCCGCTCTAAGAATGTGAAGAGTTTATGGTGGGTATCAAATTCACTGTTTTGGGGAGTAATAAGATCTATGAGAGTTCTAGAAGCAAATCTCTGGTGCTCTGCCTCCAGGATATCCTGGCTTTTGGTGATGGAGCGCGTGGTACTTGGCATGATCTGTTGACTTTGTATCAGCCTGACATAGTGTCTTGAGTAATGCAAAACCGGGTTGGTTTTTAGTTGGAAAGATCCAAGAATTATTGTTCCCTGGTGACATGAGTAATCTAAGAATGTGGTGACAGATGGAAAAGTATCACTTTGGATTAGCATGTTCTCTTCAGCCTTATTTAATTAGCTTTTGCTATCTGATTATTTATGGGTTTGTTTTTTTTTTATGGCAGGCCCTTGCTCTGCTTTAGTCTAGTAGATCTGAAACAGCAGTGTAATGTGTTAAAGTGTTCTGAACATAGGTGGTATCCAGGAGGGAACACAGTATTTCATTCCTTCTGTGGGTTGTTGAGCCTCCTCAGGGCAGTATCAGTCAGAATTAGGTAATGGTAGTGAAAACGAGAAATTCATTCTGGGTAAAATTAACTGAGAGGTTTTCGTGCCTTGCAGTTGCGCTCTAGTTTGTTCCTCTCTCTGTTTAACTGTTCTCTGTCCCTTTGCGGTTTTGTGAGAGGAGTAATTACTCAGCTTTGCCACTTTGTGGTGCCAGTTAGTCAAAGATCACTACTTGAGAGATTAATTCTTAAAACTTAAGCCTAATTTAAGCTTCTTAAAAGAGCATTGTTCACTTAGCAGGTAACTGAAATTGTTGATATATAGAAAATGCTTCAGTTGCATCAGTTTCGAGTTTTGAAAGGTTGTAGGAGGGTGTTTTTGACCTCTGTGAGACCAAATATTTACCCATTTACAATTCTGAATAGCTCTGGAAGTGAAGATATTATCTACCTTTTGAACTGGTGTTCTGTGGGGACTTGTGAGCTTTGTGTATTAGGAGCATCATTCATCGCTGAGTGGCCGTGCTGTTTGAAAATGAGAGCTTATTAAATTTCAGTGTTATTTTAGTCTCCAGTCTTTGCAGAGGCTGCCAAGATGAAGCTTTCTTTTGAAGTGCCCACTTGTGGTTGAACTGTTTGCACATAGGTCTAAGGGAATTTGTTTGACTAAGAGTGCATTGAGATTGCTTTTTAAAGTATTATGTTTCTAAAGTGGAAGGATTAGATTTAAAACCAGCAGCAGTTACAATTTCCATGGAATTCCTTAACTTTGAATATATGCTATTCTAAAATAACTTGTGTAATGCTTTTATATGAGTATTCAAAAACATTGTCCTAGCTTGTAAAGGTGAGGGAATTGTGAAGATACCAACTTGCAAGTTAACTTTGACAAGGAGCCTATTAACCTGAATAAAAGGAATGAAATCCTAAGCATTTAGTTGAGTCACTTGCGCGTGTTTTTTGAATTGCACATCATCTACCTCAGGATGTATTTATATACTCGGTTTGTGTGTGTATTTAGCATTCTAAACTGTACTGCCATTTAAGTGATTTTGAGCTGGTAAACTCTTTTCACGTGTCTTCAGTGTTCACATTGCAGTCAAATTTATTTTGTAGGTGTCTGGAGTGGTAATTAGGTTATGACTGTTCAGTCTGCTCTTATAATAATGTGGACTTGTCAAGGGCATATGCTCAGGGATACAGTTTGGATTCTAAAAATTAATTGCTTCAGTTACCAAAATTATAAGACCTTAGGTCATAATAAATTAAATAAGCTATAATTGCATTTTACATTTTAGATCAGTTTAGGTTATTACACTTTCCTAATGCTAACTAGATTTTGTTGGGTTTTTTTCTTTCTAATTTGGGAAGCTTTTTGTTGAATACAGCAAAAGCAGAATAAAGCAATGGGTTGTTTTTATAATGCTTCGTGAGCAGGAATATTCTAACATCTAACTGGATAATTTTGTTTCCCGTAGGATTTTATGGAAGACCTTGGGTTATGGAGCAGAGGAAAGAACTTTTTAGAAGGCAAGTCATGCTTCCTCTTACTGCAGCACATTCCATCGCAATATAATCATAATCTTCCACGTAAGCCTGAAAAGAATGACTGCTCTGACCTGGAGCAGCATTTTGCCAGATATTGATATTCTTGGGGGCTCTTACCTTTCCGTCTTGCCTAAACTGAATTTGTCCAACATCAGTTATGCATGTTATCGCAACTTAGTGTAACACAACCTTCAATGAAGGAAAAATAAATTACGTCAAGTAGAGTTAGTATAAGATCAAATAAAATGTAGAATTCCTGAATTTTTAGGCTTTTCTCCCGACTAAGGTCTTTTTAAAAAAATGTTTATAGACTTCAGAAGTGGGGTCTGAATACATACCTGTATGCTCCAAAGGATGACTACAAGCACAGGATGTTCTGGAGAGAAATGTACTCAGTGGAGGAAGCAGGTAATTACCTTTATTTTCCCTCTGTGTTTTTTATTAATAGACTTTTGAATGGATGGGTCATTGGAGTGGTATGTGTTTAATCACAGTAGCCTTTTCCAAAGGTGAGTGCAGACATGTTCTTAATACACTGCAGATGTATTTAGTGGAGCTTTGGTACAAACGTGGATTTACTTAACTGTAAATCTACAGATGGTTTCTAAAGCTGCTTTTAAGGCTTTGTCTTACAAGATGTAGTTTTTTCCAGGAAAGGTTGCTCAGAATTATTCATCTGGCTCTTGAACATCTGAGCCATGTTTTGAAGTGGAAATTATTTGCTTCAGAAAAAAGAAAGATTGTCTCAATGAGAAGAATACCATTCAGAAAAGCATCTTTTGACTATTTAGTCACAACATAAATGACCTATTTAAGCTGGTGCAAGGCTTTTTATGCACCTCCAGCATTTACAGGCTCTACGGTGTTTTACTTGCCTTTGGGGATTATTTTTTCTTT
The DNA here is from genome assembly GCA_013399135.1 of Heliornis fulica. Lineage (NCBI taxonomy): Eukaryota > Metazoa > Chordata > Aves > Gruiformes > Heliornithidae > Heliornis > Heliornis fulica. Next base: position 165,555 of record VXBZ01012128.1, on the reverse strand, counting down.
GGATGAGGGGAAAAATGATACTAGCTTGAAAATAAATAATTTTTCTAGGAGGCCACTTTGAATCACTACAGAAATATAATGTAAAGGCAAGATAATTGCAAATAACAACAAAGATTATTAAATTTCTAAAAATAATTACCTTTTTGCATTGTATGGAAGATAAAATTCAAAGTTTGTTTCTAAAGTAACTGCTTCTATACACTAAGGCTCAAAAAAGCCTTTTTTCATGTGCCCCACACCTCATTCATATGAGTAGTATGTGAATTGGTGTTAGGCAGGGTGATACTACTCACTGAATTGTCTTTCAGTATGTATGACAGAAGTGGAAAAAGTGGATAATAATCAAGTTGCACTGTTTATGTGCATACTGTAAAAAAAGACTGTACACATTTTTCTCGTGTTATTGAGATAAAGAGAATTTTTTTATATATTTTAAAAAAATTAACATGGGAAATAATACAGAGACAGTTTTTATATTCCTCGGCATAATTTCTCAGAATCCTTCTAGATAAATTGGTTGTCTTTGTTGTATTAATTTTAAGACATTCCAGCAAATTATTATACTTTATGGTAGCAGAGGCATCTGCACTTTCTAATTGACCTATAATCATGTCTGAGATTATTTTTTAATTTTTCTTTAAAACCATTGATTCCTTCTGAAATATTTAAATTTGATTTCCAGAGCAGCTAATGACTTTAATATCAGCTGCACGAGAACATGAAATAGAGTTCATCTATGCAATATCACCTGGACTTGACATCACGTTTTCCAATCCTAAAGAGGTTTCCACATTAAAACGCAAACTGGACCAGGTAAGTGGGACACAAATTTGCCACATTTGTTCTCATACTTAATTTGAAAATTTCAGTACCCTGCTCACTCTTGGAGCTTTTCACTAGCTTCTTTACTGTTTCCAGTAGTAATGTTAGTTTGGATGCTTCTGAAGAATTTAAATTGATGTGTTCAGGTTGTATTGCAAAAGTGGACAGGGGTCATTTAGATTTAAAAAACAAAAAAAAGTCTAATACTGAATTCTGAAGGCTGTTCTTGGGATGTTGTCTTCAGAGTGTTTTAAGACCTTGAAATCAAGGTGCATTTCTAAACTCTTATCCACAGTTACTGCCTTTGGAAGCAGACCTGACATACACGTCATCCTTGTTCTCATAATTGACTTGTCTCTTGTTCAACAGCTATTACAGAGTTATGTTTTTTTTTTCTCCCAGCTGTCTGTCCAATGAGATCAGCTATGGGTTGTTAAAACTGGAACAGGTTGTAGGTCTTTAGAGGTCTAATCTTTGAGAAAGCAGAGCAGTAGGTCAGAGAGAGACATTCATTGTGAATAGGTAACAAAGTCTGTTTTGCCTCCCCTACTTTTTCTTCCTCATTCCTGTAGCTTTTCCTTCGAAGAATTCTGCAGTTTGTTTGGGTTTTTTTAAGAAAGAAATAAAAATAGCATAAAAGTTAAACCTTTTGTTTTTGTTTCTTGTATTAGGTTTCCCAGTTTGGCTGCAGATCTTTTGCACTGCTCTTTGATGATATCGATCACAACATGTGTGCAGCAGACAAAGAAGTTTTCAGTTCCTTTGCTCATGCTCAAGTCTCGATCACAAATGAAATTTATCAATATCTAGGAGAACCAGACACATTCCTTTTCTGTCCTACAGGTAAAGTGAGATGCATCTTTTAATTCAGCCATAAAGTAGGGGCCTGTTACTTTCTGATTGCAAAGCTGGTTTAATATTTAATCACTTCTTTAAGAAGAATTTTGGGGTCGTTAAAGAAACTGACTTATAATTAAAAGTTCAAGTAATTCAAATATATGCAGAGGTTTTGTCAGATCTACAAATCTCTGAAAGGCTTAATGCCAAGCAAATAAGGCAGCTTGACAGAATGGTTCAAGAAGTTTTAACAGAAAATTAGGTTAAAGGAAGACTTTTATTTGACTTGTACCAATTTTTGGGGGGGCTTCTTGATCTGGCTAGTTGTTACTGTCTTTGAATTTTCTTAACGCAGAGGTACAATACAGTCTGCTCACTTCTGTCATTGGTACCTGTTTTTAATAAGATTACCCACTTTTACTGAGTTGCTTTATTTATTAAAGTAAGGTGACTTGCACTCACTCTTTTAAATTGCAATCTTTCTCCAACACCTGTAAGAGTATTCCAAGGGGGAGAGGATCACTGTTCAGCGGTGTGGTTTGTTGCATGGAAAATTCAATTCAGTGGCCATGTTATCAGTTACACTGTAGTGGTTTGGTTCTGTTGAAGACCACCTTTTTAACTGGTATTTGTAGGTATTAGCACTTCATAATCAGTCTTGGGTTTTGATTTCTCTTGCACATTGTCTGCTGTAACCTGACCTTCTAGTATCTACCTCTTCTGATCTTTGTGCTGTCACTTGTAATGTCCTTTTAGCTTTAGTCATTTGAGTCTATTGATTTAATTTTATAGATGTGCCTCCTCTCAAATGGTAGTGTTCTCTTGGTGTGTTCATTGGACAGTTGGGTATGTTGTCACGTGTTTATATCCTTCTTCTAACAGTGACATTCTTTTTATCCTGTACAGAATACTGTGGAACTTTCTGTTATCCAAATGTTGCCCAGTCACCATATTTGCGGACTGTAGGAGAAAAGCTGCTTCCTGGCATTGAGGTGTTATGGACAGGTAAACATTGTTTTGTTTGAATTTGCTGTTGATGTTTTTTTCTCCCAAGTGTTCAGTAAAATAAACTGTCAACTACTTGGGGAGTGAATCTTCAGGTTTATTCAAAGCCCTTTGATTATCCTGTTTATCTCTTAGGTCCGAAAGTTGTATCCAAAGACATTCCAGTAGAGTCCATCGAAGAAGTTTCAAAAATCATAAGGAGAGCACCAGTTATCTGGGATAACATTCATGCTAATGATTATGATCAAAAAAGGCTTTTTCTTGGACCTTACAAAGGTCGGTCAACTGAGCTCATCCCTCGACTAAAGGGAGTTCTGACCAACCCAAACTGTGAATTTGAAGCCAATTATGTTGCTATTCACACACTTGCAACCTGGTACAAGTCTAACATGAATGGTGTGAGAAAAGACGTGGTGATGAGTAAGTATGCTGTTTGCCCCAGAATCTATGCTTACCTATATTTAAGTCATACTTTTTAAAATTATTCTAGCCTTTCCTTGGCAACATTTTCTTTCTCAGATCACCTAGCATTTTCTGTATTGTAAGTGAATGGCAGTTGCCTGAAAGATAATGAGCATCTAGATTTTGTTCTTTTATTTCTGGAAAGTATCTGTAGCATATGCTACCAGAGCATTTCTTTTAAGTATTGAAAGGTGTTTGTGGTTGTATAAAGAACACTCTCAGCATTTTAATGCCCAAATTTGACATAATTATCCATGGCTTTGATTTTGTTGAAATAGAAGTGATTCAGATCAAAAGTGAAACTCTGAATGCCAGAAAGTTTTGATTTCTGCATTCTGTTTCTGTGTTGTTAGCATTGATAGTGACCACAGTCTTTCCATTTTGATGTAGGACTTTGTCCTTCTTTGTGAAGTAAGGTTGTTGAATGCTTTGTCTAATATGGTGTTTTTATTTTAAATGAAACTTACATAATAACTCTTCAAACTTGTCTCTGTAGCTGATACTGAAGACAGTACAGTTTCTATCCAAATTAAATTGGAAAATGAGGGGAGTGATGAAGATATTGAAACAGACGTTCTCTACAGCCCACAAATGGCCCTGAAGTTGGCTTTAACGGAATGGTTGCAGGAGTTTGGAGTACCTCAGCAATACAGTAGTGAGTTTGTTTTAGTAATATTTTTTGGAGTTGGTAGAAAAGTAGGGCTAAATGATCAGTGTTTCTGTTTAGATTACAAACATCTTACAGAGGAAAAAAGCACTCTGCTTTTGAGGAAGGTGGTAAATTATTGTAGGCACTAGTCCTACCCTAGAAGAGTCTATGTTCTTCCAGTTGTATTTAAGGTGGCTTTATTTTTATGAATTCTAAAACTTAGCTGCCTCAAAAACATTGCATGAGTAGTAATTAAGGTGTCATCTTCCTTCATTTTCACAGAATAGTTTGGCTTGGAAGGGACCTCTTGAGAACTCATAGACTAACCACCTTGCTCAGGCAGGGTGAGTTTAAAGCAGGTTGCCCATGACTGTGTCCAGTCTTTTTTATTTTTTTTTTAATGTCTCCCTTTTCCCTAGGTTACAGTTTTGCGATAGAAATGTGTAAGCAAGTAGCGGTCCTTTTATCTTGAAAGGTTCACTATCTACAAGTGAAACCTTAACATTTGATACAGAGGAAAAGTTATTTTTGAGAGCTGATAACATAGGCAGAAATGCTACTGGAACCACATAAATATTAACTAATTTCCATAACTTTTTCCCCATCCAATATTAACTTGTGAGTTAGGTGGAGGGGAAATTTCGTCTTTAATTAAAATTACAGTGGCAAAAAGCAAACAGTTAGAGTACCAAAAGGAAGTTGCATTGGTCGGATGCCATGGCAGCAGTATCATTTGTGATTTGCAGAAGTTGCTGATTTGAATGTTAGTTGGCAGATACTGAAAACTCTATAAATATGTTGTTTCTTATTCTCAGGTAGGCAAGTGGCCCATAGTGGTGCTAAAACCACTGTAGGGGATGTAGGGCCTCTGGTGGCACCATCCTCTCTAAATGCAGCAACTGTGGTGACCACAGTTTACCAGGAACCCATCATGAGTCAGGGGGCAGCGCTGAGCAGCGAGTCACCCGCCTTGGTAAAGGAGGAGGAGAAGAAGCAGTCTGATGAGGAACCAATGGACATGGTGGTGGAAAAACAAGATGACGCAGACAAGAATACTAACCAGATACTCACAGATATTGCTGAAGCCAAGATGGCAGAGGAGCTGAAGCCAATGGATACTGATAAGGAGAGCATAGCTGAATCAAAGTCCCCAGAGATGTCTATGCAGGAAGACTCTGGTAGTGACATTGCACCTATGCAGACGGACGAGCAAGTTAACAAAGAACAGTTTGTGCCTGGGCTAAACGAAAAGCCCCTCTACACAGTAGAACCAGTGACTTTAGAGGACTTGCAGCTTCTTGCTGACTTGTTTTACCTTCCTTATGAACATGGGCCCAAAGGTGCACAGATGCTGAGAGAATTCCAGTGGCTCAGAGCAAATAGCAGCGTTGTCAGTGTTAATTGCAAAGGAAAGGATGCTGAAAAAGTGAGTGTGAATCTTGTTTCTCTCCTTCTGAATCAAAATCCTGAGCATTGTTACCCTTTGTCTGTAACAGAGACAGATGATCTGCTTCCTGCTAGCTGAAGAGTAGTGTATAACTAACTGCAGGTCACAGTAACTTTACTTCCTCCAGTGGAATCTACTGTTTTAAGCCTTGTAGTGCAATGCAGCTATGAGAGCAGGCTGGAGTCTGCACTTGACCGCTAACAGCCACGTGTAGTGTGTTAGCTCATGCTAGTAAATGAAGTAATATATTCTATAGTCTTCCTCCATATTTAGGGAAGCTCTCCTCCCTAGAAGGCTCTGTTTGATCTTGTGGATCTTTTGCCTCTCTTTATAGATAGAGGAATGGCGTAACCGAGCAGCCAAGTTTGAAGAGATGTGCAGCTTGGTGATGGGCATGTTCACTCGCCTCTCCAATTGTGCCAACAGGACAATCCTTTATGACATGTACTCCTACGTCTGGGATATCAAGAGTATTATGTCAATGGTGAAATCTTTTGTGCAATGGTTAGGTAGGTGCATTGGGAGCCATTATAATCCCAGATAGTGTAATTTTTTTGTTGTTGTTTTTAATTAGCCCACGGGGAAAACAAAGTATCAGGCAAATGTGTTCTCTTGGACACGGGGTCTGGTTTGACCCTGTTGTAAAGGTTTTCCTGTCTCACTGTCTGAAGCAATGCTTGCTGTGAATTTCCTTTGGTATCCTAAGCGAAGTCTGATGGATACTTAAGATTGAAGACCTTGATTTTCTTCTTGGGCTAATGAAACATGAATCTCAGCTGACACGTAAGTGTTGACTTTAACTTACTCTTGACTGAATGCACACTGGACTGTGCCATGTAACTCCTTGGATACTCTGGCATATGATTGGAAATGACACTACGAAATGTGACCACATCAGCCATCTGCTGCTTGCTCTGTCTTGATAACATTATTGCTGTCTTCAACAGAACAATTGCAGAAGCGACCTTTCAATGGGCCTGGCCAAGAGGAAGCCGATCCTCCCAGCCCTGTGCGCATGCGAGCTTTAGCATAAGGCTATTCTGGTGCAAAATAATTTCTTTAAATGTTTTCAAAATTGTTGAAATTATTTTTTTTTAAATTTATGTTTTGGTAATGAGTGGAAATTCTAGAACTCTCTACACATATTTAGTCTGAGACAAAAAATGTTTCAAGATCAGATTTTGTTTGTTTTGGTTTTTTTCTTTCCCCTCCCCCTTAATATGTGGCCTTTTGGTTCTGTTTTGTTTAGGATGTTTTTGGTGGTTGTTTTTTGGGGGGGGTTTTTTGTTTGTTTTTTTTTCCCCCTTTAAAGATTTTTGGGGGATCCTAAGTTGGCAGATAGCACCAGCATGGCCTGGGTAACTCTAGTGACCTCATTTTACTTTCAGGTTTCAATCCAACTGTAAGGAATATGCTGTGGACTTGCTTGACATACACAGCAGGCAGCAAAGCTGATGGTGTCACGTCACACTTCTTGTAGCTGTCACAAACCTCGCAGTGGTTAACCATTACACAACCTTGGTCTAGTTCTAGTGTTTGGATTGTCTTTAAATGCTACTCGAAAACACTGGCAGGTTTAAGCAGGGATAGAGAAGACCTGTTAAGTCATTGGGTCAGTTTGTGCTCAACAACTTCCTCTGTTCTGTGCTTATTAAATATCTGCTCCCTCTATGTATGGTTGATGAAGAGCTTTTAGGACTGCCTTCTGCAAAGTACAGAGAAGAAACCTAGCTTGGGAGGAAAACTCGGCAACGTGGTGGTATGTTAACAGCCTAATGCTGTTTAAAAACCTTAGTTCATGCATTTTCAGGACTAGTATGACACAAGTCTCCCAAATTTACTCTTCTTGCAATATGGTGACCTTTAGCTAGAAAGAATGTGCTCTCTTTGATAAATTTAAGTTTAAAACTCCAGGCGAAAACTCTGGAAAGAGAACAGTGACTCTTATAATTGCTAAACATTCAGGCCCCAACTTAAGACAGCATTTCAGAATTATCAGACTACCTACTGATTTCAGCTGAAATAGTCTTCAGCTTTCATCACTGCTGTAGTGTTGGGCTCAGGTCTTTAAATGCATCAAATACTTGGAATAGTTCACATTAGAAGCCAACTCAGTCAATACTAGCTTTGTTAACTTTAGCATTGTTCTGTTCCAGTAATCAAACTGGTATTGGATAGTTGAAAAATTAATTTCAATGTTTTTGACAGTTAATACTCTCTTATGAACAGTGCTTCTGTGAGAGGCAATGCTTTTGTCTTTAGCTTGCATTTTATCACTAGTGTAAATACATAGAGAACAAAGATCTTTTTCATAAAATACACCATTATGTAAAACTAAGTACATTTTGAATCCAAACAAATTAGTTTTCACGACGGTGGTGTGCTCAATGGTCCACTGAATGTTCGCTCTCTTCACCTCTGCTCCCAAGTCCAGCTAGCATTCAGTCCCTAAAATTGGTGTGGCTGTACAGTACTATGGATTACTAATGACTTCTATTGTCTTCTTCCCCACTGTGTACAGATGGGAGAATCCTCAGCACAAGTTTCTACTGCTATTGGATGGACAGCGCCAGATGTTCACAGCGCGTCGTCATTAATTAATTAAAATGGAAAGGTTTTGTCTGTGAGGCAGCTCAGATAGATTAGATGTGTGATAGGCATGAACTGAAGTCACATTTGCGCAGCGACTAAGGCATTAACTCTGTTTTTCATTTATACAGCTCTTCATTCACACAGCTCTTTACTGTAATAATTGGAAGTGCTAGTTAAGTTGTAGTCTCAAAGGACAGACAGATACTGTCTTCCAAGTTACTGACTAAACTTCCTCATAAAGGGTACATTTTTACATGAGAATACTAAAATGGGGGAGCAAACAAAATTTGAATTCTAATGCTTAGATCGTTTCAGAAATTTACCATGCTTAGGGTAGTTTGTATTTATATATTCCTAAACTCTCATAAATGTCAAACTTGGCACACTTTGGGACTCTCTGACTAGCACAACATACTTGTCTGTACTGATCCGAGACTGTTACTTGAACAGGAGGTAGATTGCTGTCCACAAAAGGAAAGGAGTATTTGCGCTGCTCATCTTGTCAGAAAACTAGGCGGGTAATTGAAACCTCTACTCCAGATACCATCCTTTTTTATTTTGTTTTCCTCTACAGAGTTGTCTTTTATGTTAATTGTTGAAGGTCGTGGTGTCTTGCTGGCAGAGTCAAATTACAAGTCAAATAACTAATGGAAGTTTCTTTACTAAAACAAGTGTGAACTACAGCTGAGCACTTCAGTGGGCCCGCTGTGGCTGGTTGATCAGCAGGGACCCTGGTGCATCTAATATGCTGGAGGAGGGAAAATCAAAAAATCAAGTTGCAGGAAAGCAAAGCCAGTATTATCTGTGTCCATCAGGGTGTACTAGTTAAATTGAGAGTTAATGCCAGTTAACAATACTTAGCCTTTGAATGTGCCAGCAGTATTGTGAAGGTTCAGCCTGGATTATGTAAATCTGCCTAATCTCTTGCAAGAATACAGCTTCATACAACTGTCCTGGCTGCCTGAACTATTCCAGACTGTCTGCATATATTGCCAGTCCTAGTTTTCTGACAAGATTAGAAACAATCTTTACTAAAATGTGACTTCAGAAAGGTCCAATTTTTTTCAAGGGGCTGTGATAATGGCATTTGCTTCATCTGAAATTTACAGTAATGGCTGTCGAGCAATGCAGCTTCCAACAGGTCATCTTTTCATAGATGAAGTGTATGTTTCTGCCTCAAACGTACAAAAAAAGTGTGAAGTGTGGGAAGCTTACATAATTGTACATGGCACCATTCTTGTGCCTTCTGGTCCCAGTGAGGTGTGTTAGCTGACTCACCTCACCTTAGACTGGTCTGTTACAGGCAGTTAACAATTTGGAATATTGCAATTTGTGTGCAAGCACAGAATGTTTATTAATTGTACATTATTACAGCCTCCCCCCCAGCCCTGGATTCTAGCTCAGTTAGCTTTTTCCACAAGTGTGTGTTAGCTTTTTGGACATGTAGACACCCAGGAAATCCCCCTTCTCGTAACATTCTCCGCTTGGATCTGATCTCAACAGGGTGTCGTAGTCAATCTTCAGCACAGTTCTTAAGTGGAGACCAAGAACCCTGGGCCTTTAGAGGTGGTCTAGCAGGAGAGTTCCAGGTATCAATATGACTTCACAACTGAATGACGTTTTCTTTGTTTTATGAGAAACCTTTTGTTGCACATCAGAGGTCTGGAAGGATTGGTCTGCCGAAGGCTTTCTGGTCCAAAGCCCATTAGCCTTACAGCTTGTTTTAAAATAATTTTCCTCCCCTTTCTACAGTAATTTCTCAAGGAGATGCTGCCTGTCCCACGCGCATGCGAAGCGCAGCGGCTTTAGTTGTACATCTCACATTGTTTCTTTGCAGGTCGCACAGCATTTTTATCTGCGCCCGCAATTGCACAATGCGCGCATGCTTGTCTGCCAACGGGAATTCCATGAGCAAAAGGGAGAGTCATGCAAATTTTGGTTCCTGTCTAAATGAAGCTGTAGTGCGCTTTGCAACAAAGATTTCAATTGGCAAATACTCTGAAATCGCTGTTTATACCATGTTCAGATTTGTTCATGGATTTTTCAGGCGCTATACTTTTCCCCCCTCACAGGTGCTCTGCGCGCAGCAAATTGAATCAGCGCATTGCTTTTGGGATAAAGCGTCTCCTCTGGCCAGTTAACCCTCTTCAGACCAAACCTTTCCTCCTGACATTCTATGTTCTTATACAGACAGAGTGTAGATATGATTGGTAAAAAGTATTTTAAAGCAGATAAGATTTTAACAGACTCTTAATGTGCTGTTTCAATTGCATATTTTAAAACACCAATTGGATATTTTCTATTCAAATAAGGTCTTTGCATTTGTAAAGCATACCAACCCCACTTTCTTCTGGGGTGCCTGCAAGTAGCAAATGTTAATTTGGGAGTCTGCAGTGCACACCCAAGAGTGATGAGTTTTGCTGTTCATACAGTCATATTAAGTATTTTGTTTTCACAGCGTTTGCTGCCTATCGATGGAGCAAATGACCTCTTTTTTCAGCCACCTCCATTAACACCCACTTCCAAAGTGTACACCATACGACCCTACTTTCCTAAGGATGAGGTAACTGCTTTAGACATTTGTCACTGCTGTTGTTGGTGATGCCTTGTCATTTGTGGCAATACTGGTTACTGCTGAGCCCCTTCATTCTCTAGTGCAACAGATGTCCCAGTGTTGTGCGGAAGGCACAGATCACAGGATAGTTGAGGTTAACAGGTTTACCTGAGGTTTGGTAATGTGCTGGCAACAGTACATGTATCTTGATTCCCAGTCTGCTACACCAGTACCTTTTAAAATCTCCTAAGTGCCTTATCTGTTTCTGAAGGGCAAGTTACAGTTGTTTGGTGCTGGAAGAGGAGTTACTGCAGTGAAACCCCGTTCAGTGGCTTAACTTAAGGGGGAGTGCAAGAACCACATGGGCAGAATGCTGATGTTTTATCTCAAAGTGTACTTGTAAAATGGGATGGTACTTCAGCTATTCATACTGGTTTAATTATAGCTGTAAGCTTTTTGGTCTGCTTTTGAAAGGACTGTTGTCTAATCTTCTTTGGAATGTTTGATACTTTGAAACGCTGAATTCTGTATTAATCTTTATTGATTAGAGTAGTGGGCAGTTTTCATGGGCAGCAAGGCAGCCTTTTCCCTACCTTAGTTCAGGACTGTACCTAAGCTGGTTTGTTCCTTTATAGGCTGCATTTCTAAGCCATCTAAACATTTGGTGATGCAGCTAAACATGTGGTCATAAAAGCTGTTTCTTCTGAGGTCAAGTTCCCTTTTTATGCAAGGAGGCTGGAGACATGTCAAATACAAAGCATTTTTGTTGAAAACTTTAATTGAAAAATGGTTTCTTAAATTTTGACTGATACAAATGTACTCTGTCAGGAGATTCAGCTGAAAGCCTTTTAACATGGAGGAAGTCAGGGTGTGTCCTTCACAGCAGTTAAGTTGTTGCACTTGAACATTGGAGGTTTTGGAAGGGGACTATGTAGCAAGGGTATTGATCTTTAGTGAGTGCTTGGTAATTAATCCTGGAGTTAATCTTGTGCTGTTACAACCTGCAGGACCTCCAGCCTTTCTTTCCAGCCACTGAATTTCAATGCAAGTTCTCTGACAAGCAACTGTGAGAGTTACTTTGAGTGATCTAAATCCTTTCTCATAGATGTAGTCTTGCTCTGTGTAACTTAAATGCCTGTCAGTACTAGTTCACAGTAGAGCTCTTAATGAAACCTCTCAAAACCAGTTGTTAGCTTTTGAATGTGGCAACTTGAAAATGTCTGTTCTCTCCTCTTAGGCATCTGTATATAAGATCTGCAGAGAAATGTATGCTGATGGAGCTGATCAACCCTTCCATAGCTTACCAGATTTAATTGGAGACAAGTACGTATTGGGAATGAATGGCCTACACATGTGGTTCTGAAGGATGAAGGCCCAACACTGTATGTTTGGGGTTTTTTCCCTCGAGTATTTTGTTTAGTTAGAAGCTGGCTGCTCTGTGAGTGAGAGGAAGGTAGTTAAGAAACAGTGGGTAACTGGTATCAAAAAATACCCAAAAAAGAGGATGGGAGAACAGGGAGGTAATGGCAGCAAAGGAGGGCAAAAGATGAAGTTTGTGTCTCTAGTGAGTCAGAAAAGCAGTGTGTGTAGAATTACATTGTGGGATCCTGAGGTTGCTTATAGCTGAGTTTTGACAGCTGATCAGTCTGTTAATGCATTGTAGGAACTAATTCCATGACAGAGGACTCTGTCATGGATTGGATGACCCTAGAGTCTCCTCCAGAATACCTGATGAGCATACTCGTTCAAAGTGACCTTCTTTTGACTGAATTTGGATGCTTCTTTTTGCAGGTTAGTAGGAGGTCTACTCACCCTCAGCCTGGATTACTGCTTTGTCTTAGAAGATGAGGATGGCATATGTGGCTATGCCTTGGGAACGGTTGATGTGACTCCTTTCATTAAAAAATGCAAAATGTCTTGGATCCCTTTCATGCAAGAAAAATATACCAAACCAAATAGTGACAAGGAGCTGTCTGAGGCAGAGGTTGGTATAACCCACAAGATCAGAAATGCATGCTGAACTTTTTCTTTCCAGAGTGGGTCTTTGTTTTCTTCTAAGTTTTGATCTTCCATGTAACTCAATTTTTGTATCTTTCTGAAGTATTTGCTCACTGTGGCATCTCGTATCTTAGAAGATGACAGTAAAATTATTTGCTCAGAGCTATCTTGTAATAGACCCATGAGGTGTATTTCAGTAGTAATCAATGCAGGAAATGTAAGCTACCTTAGTCCAGAGAAAACTACATTTTTTAAAAGTACAGGATTGCTTCTGCTGTGTTCTCCAAAAGGAGATACTGGTTTCCCCATGCTGCAGGTAAGGCTAACCCCTGATAGTCATATCAGTTTAAGTATGGAAAACAAAGAGCACTTTGTTTTGATGTTAAAATCTATGAGCTGTAAGTGGTGTGTGTCAGCGCTAAAAGGTGCAAATCAATATTTTACCTTTAGCAAGTGCTAAAAATCAATATCTTGAATTGTTTTGGGAAGAAATTAGAAAAGCAATGTTACTGAATTGTTGGAATACACCAGTGTGGGGTCCCACCCCCGGGACACAGTCCTCCATAAACTTCTCCACATGAGTCCTTCACCATGGGGCCTCAGCTCTTCACTAACTGTCCCACCGTGGGTCACTGCTGTAAACTCATAAAATGTCTCTCAGTCCCAGACTACTCTAGCCTGGTCCCCCATGGAGTCACAAAACCCCCCAGCAAACCTGCTCTGGCCTGGGTCTTCATGTGTTTCTATCTATTATCTTTCTCCACGGCTGCAGGTGTTGCCAGGGACTTACTCCAACGTAGGTCACAGATTCTTTCATATTCCTTCACCTGTTCCTTGGTGGGCTCCAGCCTGGCCTAGGTGCCTTTCCATGGGCTGCAAGCAGGGTCTCTTCATCCTCCACGAGCTGAGGGAGGACACCTGCTCCACCATGGTATTCTCCACAGGCTGCAGGGAATCTTCTCTCAGTGCCTCTTCCTCCCCCCCCTTCACTGACCTTGGTGTCTACAGTTTCTTACATCTTCTCACTCCCTTCTCTGGTTGCAAAATGCAGCTGTTTGCATTTTTCTCTCTCTCAGATGTGATTCACAGAGGTGCTGTGACTGTCACTGATTGGCCCAGCCGACCTTGTCTGTAGTGGAGTTTAGTCCTGAAAGCCCAGCTGGTGTTTACTGTTTTGGACCTCAGAGAAGCTTCTAGCTGCTTCTTAAAGAAGCCACCCTGCAAAAACACCACACAGAAGTACTGTACAGTTCTAACTGATGTGTTCCTGTCAAGGAGAGAAATTTTAAGAGGTGCTGATTCACACCTGTAAGTGGAAGGTATGGACAGAGCTGTAAGAGAGAGAGAAAACTTTGATCTCTTCTGGGCCCTGATTAGAGCTATCCTGTAGGCTGGGCTGTTAGAAGGTCAGGGCACCTGTGAGGGATGGGCAGTGTCTAAACAGCGCTTCTTCCAAGCTCGGGATCGGTGTGTCCCTCTGAGTAAGAAATCAGGGAAGGGTGGCAGGAGACCTGTGTGGATGAGCAGGGAGCTCATGCATAAACTCAAAGGGAAGCAGAAGGTCTCTGAATTGTGGAAAAAGGGTTTGGGCACTTGGGAGGAATATAGGAATGTTGTCAGGGCCTGTAGGGATGTGGTGAGACAGGCTAAAGCCCATCTGGAAATGAATTTGGCAAAGAACATAAAGGATAATAAGAAGGGTTTTTTTAAGTGTGTGAACAGCAAGAGGAAGACTAAGGATAATGTGGGTCCCCTGCTGAATGAGGGGTGTGTCTTGGTAACAGGATGCTGAGAAGGTGGAGCTACTGAATTGCCTTCTTTGCATCAGTCTTCACTTCAAAGACTCCCTCTCGGGCCTCCTGTACCCTGGAAAGAAGAAAGATAATTTTGGAAATGGAGAACTTCCTTCTGGTTGAGGAAGAGGAGGTGGCCCAGGAGTGTCTAGATGGGATCAGTGTGTGTAAAGCCACAGGCCCTGATGTGATGCACCCATGTGTGCTGAGTGTGCTGGCAGAGGTGATTGCTGAGCTGCTCTCTATCGTCGTCTTTGGCAGGTCTTGGAGAACAGGAGGTGCCTGAGGACTGGAGGTTAGCCAGTGTCACTCTGGCCTTCAAAAAGGGCAGGAAGGAGCACATGGGTAATTACAGACCAGTCGGTCTCACCTCTGTCCCTGGAAAGGTGATGCAATAGCTTGTTCTGGATGCCATCTCCGAGCAATTGGAAGAGAAGAAGGTTATGAGGAGTTGTCAGCATGGATTCACCAAGGGGAAATTGTTGCTTGACCCACCTCGTAGCCTTCAACGATGTCATCACCAGTTGAGAGGATGGAGGGAGAGCAGTGGATGTCATCCACCTTGACTTCAGCATACTGTTTCCCACACCATCCTAATAACACAGCTGAGAGAGTGGGATAGATGAGTGGACGGTGAGGTGGGTCGAGAACTGGCTGACAGGCTGGGACCAGAGGAGCACAGTCTGGCTGGAGACCTGTGACTAGTGGTGTTCCCCAGGGGTCAGTGTTGGGTCTGGTCTTGTTAAACATCTTTGTAACATCATTGATGACCCTGATAAGGGAATAGTGTCCACCCTCAGCAAGTACCTAATAGCACAAAGCTATTCTATTGCTCTGAAGAGAGAAAGAATGCTTTCCAGAAAATATTTTCTGACAAGTCTGAATACAAAGGCTGGTGTCAGACTGGTGGACCTCCTGAAGGGATCCTAAGCTGATACGTGCGGGGCAAAAATGGCATGTATGACAGTGTCCCCTTACTGTAGCTGACTAGGACTTTTGGGGTCTTAAAGGAGGTCTTGACTCTGAGAGCTCTGGCTTTCCAACAAGCAAAGCAAGGCTTCCTGGAAGTGGAATGGAATGTTTGTCACCGTGTTGTGAAAATGTCAACTACTTACAGGCATGTTTTGGGGAAAAGTTAAATATATTTTCAAAAAAAGCAGCACTTTGTAGCAAATACCAGTGTTCTGGGGTGGGTAAGACGAGGACTGGCACTACTAAGTGGAGCTATTTCTGCAGTCTATAATTTTTATGACTTGATTCTTGTACATTTGCACAGTGCTGTGCTTTCAGTGGTGTGTGTAAATTCAGATTTTGAAGGAAAACTAATGCATATAAAGATATCAGAAACTGGCTACAGATGTAGTAGGTACAGTAAGGAAGAAGGGGGCTTGATTTCCTAAAGTTTAAAGCCAAAGTTCAGAGAGAAAGCAGAAGGTATTTTGTGCTAATAAACAGGCTTTTCAACTGAGATGTTTAAGAACATCTGCTATTGGTACATTGCCCCTGGGTTTCTGCTGCTCATAGAGCATCTCAGAGTCTTGTTTAGACTTAGAGTATCATAGAGCATCTCAGAAAGTAGCTCATAGAGTATCTCAGAGTCTCAGTCCTCTGACTTGTGTCATACTGCTGTGAGCTTGTGCGGTTTTGTCTGAGTTCCTGTCAGGGAAGTTTATCTGATAGCTGCTTTTCCTGAGATTAGTTATTATTGGCCACAAGCGATGAATATGCATCATCTCTCTAACTTCTTAGCCCAACCTGTACCCTGCTCCTTGATAACTTGTTTTACCTCTTGTAGTGCTCCTGTAGTTAGGAAGAAACAGGTATCACCTTTGCTGTAGTTCTTGAAGCTGGCACAGCTAGCTGTGACATGAAAAGCCCAGAGGAGCAGACAGGGGTCTGAACCTGCTGTAGCTCAGCAGGTCTGAAGTAGTAACTTTGAACAGAGACATTGCCTGAAAGACTTCGAGATGGCAGCTCAAAATTTGAGGGGGTTGCATTTGAACTTGATCTGATGAAGTTGCTAATGTTTAAGTTCCTTGTGTGATGAAATCCCAGTTTGGGCTGTTATGGAAGTGACTTTCAGTTACACAAGAAATGAGGTCTAGTGGCTTGTGTACTGTGAGCCAGTGTTCCCCAAAGGTTGTAAAACCAAGTAACCAACGGGGGAGTCACTTGAGTGTATTTCAGATTTGGCTTTGTCAGCTTCTGCCTTACCTCAGTTGACTGTTCCATTTGCATGAGCTGCATGAAGTTAACAGCTGGTGTCACTTTCCCAAAGACCTTCCTCGATGATTGCAGTAGTCTGTAGTGATCCTTTAGTCATCAAGAAGGCTTGTGTCAAGCTAGAGATAAGTTTGTCTTGGAGCAACTAAGTTATTGCATGGACATAAGAGATGTGTCCAGCCTGCTGTGAACTAAAGAACATATGTAGGTGGCTAAGATGCTTAGAGGTAAAGCTGCCCCTGTAAAATACAAAGAAAAGGAATACCTGCGCACAAACTGTTAGTTATTGGTTGGCTTATAGGTTTTTTCTCTCACTGAACCGTGGGTCACAGAGAAGTCATGCAAGGAGGCCTGTCTCCTTCAACAGTCAGAATCTTCTGTCTGTGGTTTGCCTTTTTATCTGGAGTACAGTGAGTAATTCAGCAAGTAAGTAGTTAGGTGACCATCAGGGGCTGGTTGAAAAGCATGCTGATTTGGAGGTATACTGCGTGAGCAAAGCAGACTCCCGTAATAAACCTGAGTGAAAATGAAAAGCTGACTCATGGTTAAATTCCTGTTTCCTGTGTTCTTTACAGAAAATAATGCTGAGCTTCCACGAGGAGCAAGAAGTATTGCCAGAGTCATTTCTTGCCAACTTCCCATCGTTGATAAAGATTGATATCCACAAAAAAGTTACAGATCCAAGTGTGGCCAAAAGTATGATGGCCTGCCTGCTCTCTTCTCTAAAGGCTAATGGTAAGCTGCTTGCACTCAGATGTCCTGGTTTGCTAACTGCTAATTTGTTCTAGGGTGCAAGGCAACTTGGAGACATTACGTTGTTGTATTTGCATGTCAGCCTGACATATTTGATTCGTGCCATAGCTGGTGCTCTAGGTTTGGGTAAATAATTACGAAAACTTTCAGATAGCTAACTTCTGCTGCTGTCTTCGGTAGAAGGTAGCTCTTCAACTATTATCCTGCAAATTAGAAAATAGGAAAAACAGAGGGAGCAATTTGGCAATGAGAGGACATGTCTTTACATCTTGGAACAACCCACAAATGTTTATGTTACCCCTGCTGGCATTGGTAACGATGCTTTCACTTACGTGTGGCAGTGTGCAGTCATGGGTAATTGCCACAGCTTTTGATATAGGAGAGTACTTGGCTGTCTGCCTTACTGCACACCTGAGGTTCACAGTTCCTTTGTGCTATTTTCTTGAGCCATCGTCAGAGTTTCAGGATGCTTTTATGTGAAATAAAAGGTGTGCAGAGGGGAGATGGCTTGTTCAGACCGGCATGACATCTGCACTGTGTAGCCCCTTTAGGGGATGGTCATCTACATCACAATAACTCTGTGCTCTTAGGCACTGTGCTCCATATAGAATTGGGTCAGTGACTTTATTGGGTTTAAATGTTAAAATAGGTTGGAACTCTAGTAATTTGTGTTGTTAAAAGCACACACATCAACTCCTACAGTGTTTTGTTTCTCTCTTCCTTCTTCAGGCTCCCGTGGGGCTTTTTGTGAAGTGAGACCAGATGATAAAAGAATCCTGGAATTTTACAGTAAGCTGGGTTGTTTTGAAATTGCTAAAATGGAAGGATTTCCAAAGGATGTTGTTATCCTTGGAAGAAGCCTTTGAAGTGCTCGACAGTGAACTGTTCCAGTACTGTAGTCCCTTAACAGCTGGGCAGGTAGTGGTGGGGATCTTCCTATGGTCTAGCTGCACAAAGCCAGCAATAAGCCAGCTTGGTAGAAGGGGCTATGCGAACATCACCCATCA
Source organism: Heliornis fulica (assembly GCA_013399135.1). Taxonomy (NCBI): domain Eukaryota; kingdom Metazoa; phylum Chordata; class Aves; order Gruiformes; family Heliornithidae; genus Heliornis; species Heliornis fulica. The sequence continues at coordinate 147,413 of VXBZ01012128.1, read as the reverse complement.
CGCATTCAGACTGTAATTTGTTGGACAAGGATAATGCTGCTGAAAACACTGTTTTAACAAAGAGAAACCTTGTCCTTTCCTGGTCCTGTGTGAAGTGCCAAGGAATCTTGCATGGGCTATAGCTTCTCAGAGGAATCCCTCTCCATCTGCGCTGTGGTTGACAACAGTTCTCTGCTGTTCACGTGTCAGCAGCAAAGTGGTCTCTCTCAGAAGTACCTATGAAGTTGTAGGGTTTTTCTGTCATAGAGTAGGCTTTGCACCTGGAAGTTGCAGAAATGGGAGGGATTGCTTGTGTCAATCAGCAAATTTAAAGATAAGTAGCTACAGTTCTATTTTTTACTATCTTTATGCTTGTTGATAAAGCGATGACCCGTTGTCACTTCTAATGACCGTTGGTTCAAGCTTTGTGCTTTGTTAGGGACAAATGTGCAGTGGTCTGTGGCAGAAGTCACTTAATGACAAACTTGTAAATTTCAGTGTATATAAACCTAGCGGTATGCTGACTAACTTTTTGTTTACCAGTTTTTGTAACTTTTTCTTTCAAAAAGTGAAAAGGTATAGGTCCAAGATGGCACTTTTGAATAACTTAAAACCACATTGGAGAACGAGCCTGTCCTCAGCACTGACCTTTCTTATTGTGCCTCACATCCAGGGCTAGAAATTGACTGTCTTGGGTAAGGGGTGTGGATCCCAGACGGTCCTTCCTTCAGTCAGCAGTTTGTCTTGCTGCTTGAGGCTATCCTCATTCTCCTGGGACTGGAACAGCAATTGACAGGGTGGTCTGCCGAACCTGTTAATTCTGGTAATGTTCACATGGCATGGTGGATGAAAGTCAGTGAGAGGGAGAGAGCTGGCCCACAGCGGGGACTTGTCCTTGGAACAGTCACCACGTTTCAAAGCCTGTTTGTAGTGGTTTGATTAAATCAGGGTCTTGAGTCCCGCACATTTGTATCAAATAACTTTTCTATAAGAAATGCCACAATAAGCACATTTTTACACATTATTTAAATGGTTATCTACTTTTAAATGCTCCAAGAGTTTATTGTCTAACCCGGGTCTGGCATGTTTTGGCTATGGGATGGAATCAACATGGTATGGGATCTGGTTGTGAGGCAGTTGCATCATTTATGAAATTGGTATTTCACACAAGTCCCAGTGTCCCAGGTATGTAACTGGCCAGTGGTATACAACTTGCAGTACTTTGCTGCTTTCACTTGCTGCCATCAGCTGTCTTTTATCTTCCTTTTTCATTTTCCTGGGTTGTTTCAGCGGTCTGTAAGGAAGTTTGTTTCCCTTTCCAAGCCTCCAGCTACGCAGAAGAAATTAGGCAGCCTGTGACAAAAGGCATCAAGACGACAGTAATGTTGTCTGTGACCTGTAAAGAGATGCTGTGCTTGGCCTTCTGGTGCAGTCACATGCAGGATGGATTGGTTGGTTTCTTTTTCCTTTGCAGAATGTGAACATTTTTTTTTTAAATGCGGTAGCAAAGTATTTAAGTTGAAACAAGTTCATTTCATTTTTAGAGAGAGGTACGGTGTTGTGCTATGAGATTTCATGTAAGTCAGAGCTGAATGCCACTAGTTTTTATACAGCTTTGAGTGCATGTTGAGTAGCTGATACCTTGGTTTACCAGGTGGGAGAGTTTTGTTTCTTCATGGATACCAGAGTCAACTTATTTTAGCTGGATGCATAACATTACAGCATAGGATGTTTGTGGCCTTATTTCTTGGATTTTAAGAGGTTGCCACATTTTCTCTTCCTATGACTTTGTTATTATTAATATAGAAGTTAATTGTATAAACCTATGGAATGTCAGGCCAATACCATCATTCTAGGATTGTAAAGTGATACGTTGACATACCTTTCATGGTTATGAATTTTCATTAAGGTTGGAATGCCACTTTCATTAATCTGTTTTTAGATCAACAGTATCTGTAGCAGAAAAAAAGACCTGTAAAACTGTATTTGAAGACCATGCGAGAAATAGAATAAAAACTGAGAAGTGAATGTAAGTAAGAAACGTGTATTTTGTGTGTGAGGTTACAGAACCAGAAGTGGTTCAGCAGTGTGTGTTACATCACACCGAATGTGTTGGGTGCCCTCTGGATCAGCTGGTAGAGAAACTTGTCTCAGGCTGTCATGGGGACATCGTGTTAGTGTGGTTGACACTCAGCTGCGGTGATGCTCTTCAGAGGCAGGTGTTTGGTGACCCTTCAGAAGTACTCGCCCCAAAGGCATTTTTTGGGGGTAGCAGTGACCTTTCGTGTTGGTTCTCCTGTGAGTAGCACCAGCTGAACACTTTTTACACCAGCTGGTGTAAAAAACAGCCCTTTCGAAGGTGGTCTGAGGTGTCTAGCACAGCCTGTGAGAGGTGCTGAGGCAGTGCTTGTTCACCTGCAAGGGGTGGAGGTTGCAGAAATCCCCCGTAGCCTGCCAGCAGAAACAGGGTGACACACCAAGTCACTTGGGGAATGTCTCCAGCTGTAGCTGTTCAGCCACATGTAACTTAGAGAGCCAAAGCCCTGAGGTAAGTAAAGCAAGTCGCTTCCTGCTTAGAATGACAGCTGAGGAAAAGGGCTGGGTCAGGGGTATTAAAAGCAGCTTCTTCCCTACGGGCCAGTTCATGAGAGTTCATCCACCCGCTGTGGAAGCACGCTGGCATGCAGTTCCATGGCAAGCTGGGTATTGTGGGGAGCGTGATAGCACGCAAACTAAGCAGGGAAATCAGCAGCTAAAATCTTTTCTCCTAACCCAGTACATGTGTTGAATCATCATAGTTCTAAATTGGCAAAATGGTAACACATTGTGCATAGTTGCCTTTGGTTTATCGAAGCCTATTTTGTGAAGTGATGGCAGAAACAGCACGGTGACTTGCCGGTGTCAGACGCCTCTCAGGCTGGGAGATGGGCTTGGGCTCTGACGTTGTGCCAGGAACTCTTCCTCCAAGGGAGCATGAAGCAGAAATGGGCTCCCTGGCCCCCGTCGTCGTCCCTGCAGACAGGCTGGGTAGGTGATGCGCTGCTGCCAGCTGATGTCTGCGCAGAGCAGCCACTGCAGAAGCAATCTGCTGCGCTTGTGTAACCAGCGCTGAGCCAGCACTCGCCCGTCTCTGGGGCCAGGATCGGCTTTTTAAACCGCTTCACTCATGTTTGTCTTGAACCCACTCCAGCTGGAGCAGAGCGAATGGACGGCTGCTGGAGGTGTCCTGCCGTGGGAGCAGGGCCAGCTTCTGACTGAGAGACTGTGTTGTGAGCTCATGGTTAGGGAGGTTTGGTTTAATCCAGCTGCTCCCCTCCCTTTCCACCCCTGCAGCATGGATCAGGCTCTTCCCTTCCTGCTTTTAAAGGCCAGCCCGGCCCTCTGCTCCCTGCGGTAGGTTTTGAAGCAGGATTTTGCCTTCTGCCTTCACAGGCTCCTCTGCCGCAGTCCCTGGTGTCTGATCACACTGCTCTCATCCTTGCCCATCTGTAAAGGGGTAGAGATGAGCAGGTTCTTCCTGTTGTGACCATCTCTGTGCCCTCACTCTTTTGCCTCTGCTGGTTCTGTTGGTGCCCCAGCTCTCCCTGGTACCCTGGAGCTAGGATGGTGCCCCTGAGAAAGACAGTGGGTGGACAGCAGGTGGGAAGGGCCCTTTTTCTGGTGTGGTGTTCCTAAGCCCCACATCTGAAGGACACGGTGCTGTCTTTCATCTCCAGGACAGCTTTTGGGTTGCTCACCATCCTCACAGTGTAAGACTCCCTCACCCACTCCAAAAAAGACTTTTGAGGGAAGAGGCCAGGTACCAGGAGAAGCCATTAGGATCCCGACGGGCCAGTAACCTGTCCACTTCCAGTGCAAGGACATGCAGCACCGCAACGATCACGGACCCCCTCCGTGGGGACCCCCTCCCCTCACAGCCGTCCAGGGCCCGGGCCTTTCCAGAAAGGACTTTCGGACTCCAGCGGGGGTTCCCCCACGCAGGATGGGGGGCGATACTGTGGGGCCCTTGCCCTTCCCCGACGGGGGCGGAGGCAGAGGCGGGGCCGTTTAACTCGGCTCGGCATGCGCCCCGCCCCCTTCCTCTGCGCTGCGCTGCCGCCTCATGGAGTCGCACGGAGCTGGCAGCGTCCTCTTCGGTGAGCGGCACCGGGAGTGGGGACACGGGGGGAGGCCGCGGGGGTGTGGGTAAGACAGACGGGAGCTGGACAGACACCTGCGGGCGTGGGACGGGGCCAGGAGGGAGGCGGGGGGCGAGAGTTTGGGGTGTAAAGAGGGTGGCGTGGAGG
>VXBZ01012128.1:129229-143057 GCA_013399135.1 Heliornis fulica | reverse complement strand
GGAGCGGACACGCGTGGGGGTCCTGGGCCCGTTTGGGTGGAGCCCGTGGGGTGGGTGAAGGGTTCTTGTGGATGCGGAGTACCGGCAAGGACCTGGGGGAAGGGGGGTGGGGGTGCCGGGGCTCTCTCCGGCCTCTCCCGTTCGCCCGGTTAATCCCCCGCGCCGCTACGTCAGCGTCCCGTGGGCGCCCCTGGCGCAAGCGGCGGCGGAGCCGTGTCCCTCCTCTCCGGGAGGGGCTTGGCCGGGGCTCTGAAAGCCCGGCAACACGTGGCCCGGCGCCGCTCCCAAACGTGCGTGTGCGGGCTGCCCCCGGCCCGGGCCGCCACTTGTACCGAGGGGTGGAGCGGGACCCCCTGGGCCCTTTCTGCACGTGGGTTTCGGCCCTTGCGGGGCTCGGGTCGGTGTTTTTCCTGCCCGTTTAGCACCGGTGAATCACCCCACATTAAGCAGACACACCCGGGCGCTCTGCCCGCCCTCCCTTCCTCCCCACGGCTGGCTGAGTCCTGATCCCGAGAGCCGAAGGCATAACTTTGCATCTCCCGTGTTGGCGTAGCTGTTCGGTGAAGCATGTAATAAAAACTGCCTCGAGATTTGTCCTGAGGGACTCCGGGCACTGCTCCGTGGCAGCCTGGGTAGGGACACACGGATTTGTCCCTGTGTGGTGCTGAGCCAGGAGCATGGATCTAGGGGACACTCCATCCTGGAGCCCAGGCGGCTCCTGAGCACAAGGAATTCAAAGTGCTTTAGGGAGCTGTGTGCGTGCCCGGCCAGGGCTCACCCCGGGAACACTTTGCCCGTCGGGGCTGTGTGTTTGCATCAGCAGCTTTTCTGATCTCTCCCTGACAGGCTGTGAGCTGAGTGCCAGTACCAAATCCTACACATTTCAGGTGGATGAGGAAGATGACTCCGACCACATTTTGGCCTTGTCTGTGGTAAGAGAAATAAGAGTTAACTCTGCTTGTCCTCTCCTGTAGTGGCCCACAGCCTCACCCCTTCCCACTGTCATTGCTCCTTTTCTGGCTGGGCTGGACCAGAGGTCTTACTGGGCTGAGGTCTGGGCACTGGCTGATCTCAGAGCAGGGCATGGGACTGTCATGTTTAAGAGGGTCTTGGGCAAAGTAAAAGGAAGCTGCTCAAGAGAGGAATAGTCCAGGTATAGGGTGAAGGAAAGTATCTTTTCCCTGTAATTGACCTTACTGGAGCCTTCCTCTAGAACATGGTCTCATTTCATCAGCTGGGGCTCTGCCTTAGCGTTTTCCAGGTCCAGGTAGGTGCACAGCTTTGTTCCTGGTTCTCCCTGGTGGTCACTTCCAGTCCTGGGAGCACAGACCCTTCTAGCGTGGGTCAGGGCAGCAGAGAACACAGCCCAGGTGCCATCTCTTGAGGTGGTCACAGGAACAGCTACCCCAGTTGGGAAGGGCACAGAGCCCCTCTGGAGGTGGTCAGGGGGGTGGGGAGGTTCTGTGCTCTCCCTGTATGGCTGAGCAGCCATGCATGGCACCTGGGCTGGCAGCTGGGCTGGTAGCATTGCTCTGGGTTGCTTGTCCCATGGAGATCCCCGCTGTCCCTGCTGTGTCCCCTGGGACAGCAGTAGTTCACAATCCCTGCTCCCACCCAGGTCTGCCTCACAGACGGTGCCAAGGATGAGTGCAACGTGGTGGAGGTAGTCGGGCGAAACCATGAGAACCAGGAGATTGCTGTGCCTGTGGCAAACCTGAAGCTGTCATGCCAGCCCTTGGTAAGAAATGGTTTTGAAGACTCAGTTGGGGATGGGTGCTGGGAACTGGACATCTCTGGGTGTTTGTGGATTTTTTCCCTTGGATCCTGCTCATGAGCTGGTCTGCGGCTCACAGGGGATACCCTGGGTAGCCTTGCTGCTCATGGTCCCAGAAGGACATGTTTAACTGGGCCAGGTGGTATGCTGGGGGATGCAGGACACACTGCTTTTCATCTCTGCCACTAATCTTGGCTACAACTCTTGTCTCTTCACAGCTGAGTCTGGACAACTTCAAGCTACAACCCCCAGTGACGTTCCGCCTGGTCGCAGGTTCTGGCCCAGTACACCTCGCTGGCTGGCACCGGATCAGTAAGGATGTGTGGGTGGGGAAAGCAGCAAGGGGCATGGAGGGGCTCCCTCCAGCATGAACACTGTCTGGGGAGCCCCTGGGAGACGTGCTTGGTGCTGCCCAGCACATGTGCTCAGTGCCTCCTTTGTGCTGGCTCCCCAGGGCCTAAGTGCAGGGATCCCTTCCTGGCCATAAAGCTTTGCATGGGAAAAGGGGTCTGGGTGACCCATGGCTGTCACCATTCCCCCCAGAGACCTCCCTCCAGCTGGGGTACAGCTTATGGCACATAAGCTGTTGGTATAACTGCTCCAGTGCCCAAGGGTTACTCTGCTCTCGGGGTGTTTTGGGGACCAAAGATGTACATTGGTAACGGAGTTACTTGTGTGTCCCAGTGCACAGAGAAGATGCTTCCTTTGAGGACGGCGATGACTTGTCTGAGGAGGATGAGGAGGAGCGGGAGCTTGCTCCTATCATGCCAGCCAAGAAGTAGAAAGGAAGCAATACCTTATCTCCAGTCAAGGTGAGGGGCAGGCAGCCTCGGAGGAAGGGTTGGGGTGGCTGTGACACCGGTGTGCTGAGCACGGGTGGAAGCTGCCCTGCTGCAGGAGGCTGCTGGTCTCAGCCTGGATCTTTCTTCAGGTACTCGCTGGGACTTCTCTCCCCTGACGGCTTTTACCTCAGGCACCTACTGACAGGACCTCAACATTTGCTGCTTTGTTTTGTTTTTGTTTTGTTTTGTTTTTTTTATTTTTTTTTCTGTTGTAAAGTTTTAGGGAGCAGGGGCTGCTCCCAGCACTGGGATCTGTCCTTTCCCACAGCCCCGGGAGGCTGATCCCAAAACTGGATGGATGCTGCTGGTATATCCCTTCTTCCCCCATCCCTGTTCGGGGAATTGGGAATGGAGGAGGTGATTCCTGTGCCTTTTTGATGCCCTGGACCTCTGCTTGGTGTACCCCCTCTCCCTGGCTCTGAAATACCCAGTCCCGGCCCCTTTGCCAGCAGATGGATGTGCAGCCAGTGACAGGACGGGCAGTTTCAGTGGTTCTAGTGTGTTTGCTTTTCTTTACTCACGATTTGCTGTTTTTTATACGCTTGGAAGTGTGAAGCTGGGGCCCAGGCTGCATCCTCAGCTGCAGTTACGGTGGGGTGGGAGCTCACAGACTGTCTGTGATTTGGGGGGAAGGTTCTGGGTCAATCTGCTTTGTAAAGAACCGTTTTTACACCCTGAATAAAAGTCTCTGAAGGGAGTCACTGTTGGCTGGCAGCTTCCTCCCATATACACTTCAGTGGGACATTCTCTTCAGTGTCTAGTCCCTGACTCCTGCTTCCCCTGGTGATGCTGTGGAGGGACCCAGAGACTCCTCTCTCTCCCCTGTGGGCTCTGCAGGGTTGTGCCCTGTGAGCCAGCTCAACGCTGCACTCAGGCTACCAAGAGAAGGGGCAGAGTCCCAGGCAGCTGTATGCGATGGGGACCCAGCTCCATGTGTGCTCCCAAAGGTAACCCGAGCATTCCTGCAACACTACCCTGGTTTGGGTCACACTGGTGCTGGATGCTGTCACAGCAAGGTCCTAGGGTCCTATTTCCAACCCAGCATCATCCTGCGGAGTGGTGAAAAACCTGTGCTGGGATTAGTGTCCCTGTGTCTGGGTACCTGGAGCGGGGGTTGATTCCTTCGTGCTCCAGTCAGGTGGTGCTTGTTACCCCTGGGAGCTGGTCGTGTCCTTTGGTGTTTCTCTGTTGTCTTCACTGCACCTGATCTTGCATCCCTGGCCCTTGGGTTGATGCCTGTTTGGGACACTGGCTGTTGCCCCTGGGAAGCACCGTGCACTGCTCTGTTGGTGCCCTGGGGTGGGGAATTCCGGGCTGCATGGACTCTGGTAGGGAATCCTCCAGCAGAGACCCTCAGCTTGGGCTCCAGCCTCGGCCGTTAGTGGGGCCATACGTCTCCTCTCTGCATCCCACACCCCCAGAGTTTCCTTCTGGCTCCAAATGCCTTTGACCAGCGTGGAGGGAGGCTTGGATGCTTGCAGCCAAGGGGACAGGATGGTGGCACACGGCCTGAGGCTGTGTCCCTGGGAACACAGAATGACTAGGTTGGAAAAGACCTTTAAAATAGAGTCCAACTGTCCCTATCCTCTCTTAAACCAAATCCCTGAGCACCTTATATACCCATCTGTTAAATACATCCAGGGATGGTGACTCCATCACCTTTATCACCTGTCACTTGGCAGAAGAGACCATCACCCACCTGTCTACAACCTCCTTTCAGGTGACTGTAGGCAGTGATCAGGTCTCCCCTCAGCCTCCTCCAGACTAAACACCCCCAGCTCCCTCAGCCGTTCCTCGCAAGGTTTGCTTGGGACCGATGCCCCCTCTGACTGCGGCGCGGTGGGGGGGTGCCGGGGGGCGCCCTGGGAGCGGCAGCGGCCTCGCCCGCTAGCGGGAGGCAGCGGGTCCCAGCGCCGGGACCGCTAGGTGGCAGGCGGGCAGCGCGGCGGCCCCGCTCCCCCGGGGCAAGGCCATGGTCCCTGGCTCTGCGGAGGGCATCCCTGCTCCTGGTCCCTGGGGAGCGTGGGTGCCGGCTGGCAGGCGTGGGTGCCACCTGGCAACCCGGTGCCAGGTTGTGCCTCTGGGGCGGTACTGAGGGGTGCTGGTGGGACACAGCGCGTCAGTGTCCCGTGCTGATGGAGGTGGTGATCAGTGGATCTGTGGTGGTGTCAGTGATGAGATGTTGGCCAGACCCTGCCAGGGCTGGCACACGCGGGGCATGATAGATGTCTGGCTTGTGTGCATGTGGAGAGGGTCAGAGCTAGTTTATTTCCTGGGCCTTGGTCCTGCTTGCTCTCAATGGAGGAGCAGCTTGGCTCAGCAGAGAGAAGAACCAGTAGATTGTTTTTAACAAGGTGCTCCTGAAAGGGTGGGCTGGGAGAGGTGACTGGCTTGGAGCCCAGTGGGGGTGATGAGGAGAGCAGGCACAGCTCAACCCTGGCAGGGTGGTATTTGGACTTCATGTAGGATGGGAGAGACAGTCCTAGCTGATAAGAAGGGGTGTTTGGCCTCTTAAAGGGTAGAAGGAGATGGTTCCAGAGTGCTGGTTTCCTTAGGGGTGTCTGGGTAGCTAGGACAAGGGTTTGTGGCAGGAGGGACAGTCCTGCCAAGGAACTGTGAGGGACACGTTGTTGGCAACAGGGGCTTGAGGAGATGAAGCTTGTCTACCCCACTGCAGGACCAGGCCAAGGCTGAGCGCTGCCTGGTTCCCAGCACTGCTGCAGGGTGGTGCCAGGAGAGAAGGAACACCCCAGTCTAGGAGTGGGCAATAGAGGGACTGGGGGATGCTGGTGCTGCCAGGCCCCTTTCTACGTGATTTGGGCAGGTTTGCTCCCCCCCTCTAACAGTGTCCCAGCCTTGATGTGCTCTGCTTGGGGAGAGGGAGATAAATGCTGAGATGGCAGGGGCTGGGAGGGGGGATGCGCTCACACACAGCGCTTAATGGGGAAGGATGGGATTACAGGGGTCACGCTAGGTGAGCAGCTTCCTTCGCAGAGCTGATGGTATCAAAGCAGGTGCCCCCGGCTGCAAATACCTTGGGCAAACAAACAGGGCTGTCAGGTGAGCTCGGGCACAGCCGGGCTGGGGGTGCTCAGGTGTGGCGGGGGGCAGGAGGCTCTCTGTGCATGGGGAGTGAAGCATGAGGCTCCCAGTGTGAGGCCTGTCTTGTTTCACATAGTGTGGGGGAGACATGAAGTTGTGTGTCTATATGTGGGCTCCTCATGCTGGAGATGCATGTAAGGGTGCAGAGCCCATCTCTCTCTCGTGGGGTGGTGGTGCTACCAGGACCCAAACGATGCCCCAACCCAGGTGAGGGCTCCGGGAGGTGGTTGGCAGTGAGCTTCCCTTCTCTCTTCTGTGTTTTGGGGCTCAGCATGCTGACATTGGTGGGGATGGGTCCCTTGGGTCCCTCCCCACTCAGGTGGCACCAGGGAAACCCTGACTGAACCATGCAGCAGAGAAACATGACCATGGCACAGCTTGAGGTGGAGATCACCATGCACGAGCACCACAGCCATGCTCCCACAGTTCCACACTCTCCATGGCCCTCACAAACTGGCCTGATCACTGCAGGGTCTGGCCCAGGTGCAGCCCCTCTGGGCTGGGGCTCCAGCCAGGTGTCTGGGGTCGTCCGGTGGCTCCCAGGGGATACTCTGGTTTCAGAGGTCAGGTTTGAGTCGTGTTTTCATGGATGGAGGAGACAAGGGATGGGGAGCTGCTCTGCTGAGCGCAGCCAGGTAGTGGTTTTCCTTCTGGTGCCTCAGACAACCGGTCGTTGTCTGACTGGGCTTCAGCTCTCCGTGGCTGAGAACTCGGCCCCAGGGTGGCTGAGGCGCGGCTGTAACTGTGCTGTAGGTGGGGCTGGTCCCCTGCTCCATGAGCTCTCTGGTGCTGGTTCCACCCTGCATTAGGGTAATGCAGCTCCCTGAGGCTTAGCTGCCAGGGCCATGGAGGCAGCCGGTGGGGCACCCCTGGAGATGGAGCATCCCGTTATCCCAGGGTGCAGCAGCTCTACAAGCTGGGGCAGAGAGCCATGGGGTGCGTGGCACCTCTGTGGCAGCAGGACCAGGCAAAGGGCAGCAGAGCCACCCTCATCTGGGACCACCCTGCGTATGGGTGCGATGAGTGTCCTGTCCTCTGCTGTGCTGCCTGTTCTGGCACCCTAGGGCTGGCCCTGGCAGAGCCACGCCAGGAACATGTTGCCACCAGGAGAGAAAGCAGAAGGATCTGGAAGGGTGCTGCTGGTAATTCCTATTCTCTTCCCACCAGTGCACCCCGTAGAGGGAAATGCTGCTGGAGCATTGTGTGGGAACAGCCCCGTGTGCCAGAGAAGCTGCAACTCAGGTCTGGGGTCATCTGCTCACTGGTGCTGGGTCCTCTCCAGAGTGCCTTGAGCTGGCTGAGAGCAGGGATGTGTGGGTGTTCACCCCACCAACTGCTCTACAAGAGAAGAAGCTCCTCCAGCTCTCCTCTCCACAGCAGGTGCCAGTGGCTGGTTTTTCAAGGCTGGTCTGGACTATACCTCCCAGTACAGGAGGTTCGTCGTGGCCAGGCTCTGCTTTGCAGAGCTGTGACACCTACTCGATGTGCCTGTTTGCAGTGGGGACACGTGTGTCCAGCTCCATGGTGCTGCCCTGAAAACAAGGGGCTGTTTCCAGGAAGGTGGTGCTGCTGTAGCGGTGGCTTTATGGTCCGCACTGGGGGCTTAGCGGAACGTGCTGGATGTCAGCGGGGGTGATGTCAGCGCAGAAGTTGTGTTGTGAGTCTGGCTTAAACTCCCAAACTCATAAAGCAGGTGCTGATAGTGAACATGGTTGGGCTGTGGTAGAGAGCCCCATGCAAGCCTGGGTGAGGTTCCATCACAGCTGTCCCACGCCGTCCCCTCCCGGATCCCCAGCGCAGCCCACCTCGTGTCAGGGTGACATTGCCAGCTCTGTGCTCGACAGCCACAGCCGAGATACCCGGGGGTCACAGGTGCCCTGGCCTTCGACCCCTCCGAGGTGCGAATCTAATCGCTGTGGGCTGGGCTGTCCCTGACACTGGCAGGACTGTCACCGCTGGCTGGACGTCTGTGCCAGGGCTAGTGGCAGCTGGCGGGACAGGTCTGCCTAGAGCTGCTGGCCTGTGCCCCAAGGGGATTTAGGATCTGCCAGAGGGATCACCCCAAGGAGGTGCGTCACTGCAGGACAGATCCCAGCTCTGCTGGTGGCAGAACCCCAGAGTGGATGGGCAGGATTTGGGCCTCCACAGTGTCCTTGCTGGTTCTGGCTCTGTAGAGGGGCTGTGGGACACCTCATACCTTCTCCATCCTTCCAACACCTCCTCCCCCAGTGGGCTCTCAGAGGGGTGGAGACCCTGAGCTGCAGCACATGAGGTTTTGGGGGATGGATGGGAAGAGCTGTTGCTGGTGGGCAGAACAAAGGATTAATTTAGCACAGGGGACAGGGACCTTGTCTGTGGCAGGTCTGCCTGGCTAGACCTTCCGTGCTCAGCTCACTGGGAGGGGGCAGCATGGTCTAGTGGCAGGGCTGGGACCTCTGGAGATGGGATTTTGACTTCTGTGGAATGAGTGGGAGCAGAGTGGGAGCAGAGTCGTTGAAGACCTCTCAAACTCCATTTGAACCCCTTGCTCCTGCGTCGGGGCTGGCTCCCTGCAGCCCTGACCCATCCCTGCACACCCTGGAGATGGTGTCTGCACCACAGTGGGAGCTTGGGCATCTTGTGCCTGCTGAGGCCACGCTCCAGGACGGTGTGGGGGTTCCCTACCACAGCCAGTCCCAGGGAAAAGCCAGTTGCAGGCTGTGTCCAGGCTATGGGTGGGGTTTTGCTTGGGACCACATGTTGCATGCCCTCCCGAAACACAGAGCCCAGACATGGCAGACATGGCCCTGGATGTGGGAGTTGGAGAGGGGCACAGGAGCTATCAGGGGAAGTTGAGGCAAATGTGGGGTTGTCCAGAGAGCTGGGGGGCTGTGGCCAACGTGGGGGAGCAGGAGGTGCCATGGGGAGTGTGCCCACCTTGGCGCTTCTTTGGGGTTCACCCTTGCTGGCCACATCCACCTCCCCCCATATTTGACCAGTTCTCTCGGGGCATGTGGGGTGTCCTGGGGTTGGCTCTGCAGGGCCAGGGTCAGGACAAGCTGCAGCTCTGCTGGGCTGGGATGTCAAAGGGGCCATAACCCTGGTGTTTTGCAAACTCCTGGGGTCAGCAGTTCAGCTGCCACTGACACAGGGGCCTGGAGACACACACGGGCATTTTGGGTGGATGCTGTAAGCAAACAAATGAAGGTAATGTTACAGCTGATGGACAGACCCCCCCCGGCACTGCTGTTGGTTTTAGGCTTAACCCCCCACCATGGGCTGGACACAGGAGTCCCCTTCCTAAGAGGGCTCAAACCGAAGCCAAATCATCCGGCCTGGTGGGCTGGCAGCCAAGGCTGGACCTGGGCAGCAAAGGGTTGGTGTTGTGCATCTCCATCTGAGCTCCCCATGGCCCTGAAGGAGCCTCACAGAAAGGACAGTGACCCCCAGCATTGAGTGACAGCTCCCACCTTCCTGGGTGGCCAGGGAGCCCTCTCCCACCCAGCCTGGCTTTGACCCCCCCTCCTTTCCCAGCCTTGCCTGATGATGTTTGGTGGAGACCCTGAGGAAGGTGCTGCTGCTTTGGCTGTGGCTACAATGCTGTGGAAGGTGTGTCAGCTGGGAATGCCTTGGGACCAGGTTCTGGAGATAGTCTTTGCTCTGTGCAGTGGGGTCAGGGATGAAGTGGAGCTACCTAAAAATGCCATGAGCTCACACATCCTCATCCACATGTCCAGGTGTGTCACCCCTCCCCATGCACAAGTGTCACAGCCATTCTTGGTCAGGCTGCTTGTTTACCGACCTGTTAGATGCAGGGTGGGTTTGCACAAACATGGCCAACCTTGGGTTTAAATCCTGCAGGGCTGGTGGGGATGCCACCTTCTTCCTGAACTGCTACCACATCAGCTACCCTTGTTGGGAGCCTTCAGGCTTTGTTCCTGGCATGTCTAGCTCAAGTCCAGCTGCAGGACTCTGTGAATCTGTTCCAAAGCTGGGTGTCTGCAAAGCCATCCCAGTTTTCTCTCTCTGGAGGCTGATGCAGCCTGGAGATGTCTCCCCATTGGTGCCCTCCACAAAGCTTCTGGCCTTGCTCAGCTCTGCCGGCTCTTTGCCTGCGTGACTGACTCTGCCCTGAGCTCCCTCCATGCGCTGGGTGGGGGTGCCAGATTTGACAATAGCACCAGACTCATCAGTCAATGCAGCCGTGTGGTGGATGCTTCACAGCAACAGAAAACCCCTCTGTGCATCCATGGACTGCCCTGCATGAACTCCTGCTCTGCCTGGGGACCAGGACTGAAGCTGCCCCATGCTGAGCTGCCCAAGGCTGCTCCCACCATACTGGCAGATGTGGGTGGTGAGCTCTCCTCCAAACCACCCAGCCTGGTTGGAAAGCAGTGCCTGGCTTTGACTGCTGTAATCTGCAGGAGCATCGCTGCCTGGGAGTCAGCACGTGGCCACCGGAGGATGGTGGAACCAATACTGACACCAGCACTTCCAGGAGCACTGCCTGAAATTATGGCAGCAAAAGTCACATTTCTATAAAGCTGCTGGGACAGCAGGTGATGAAAGTTCTTCATGGAGAGAGTGGTGAGGTGCTGGAACAGGTTGCCCGGAGAGGTGGTGGATGCCCCATACCTGGGGGTGTTAAAGGTTGGAAGGGGCCCTGGACAACCTTGTCTAGACCCAGGCCTGGAGGTTGGTGGCCCTGCCTTTAGCAGGGGGGTTGGAATTCGATGATCCTTGGGGTCCCTTCCAACCCAGACCAGTCTGTGATTCTGTGAAATGGTCTGCAAAGCGCAGAGGTGGGAGCCCAGTTCCCTGTGAGGAACCTGTGAGAGCGGATGCTCAAGAGTGACCTCATGGGGCCATGTCACCCAGGTTGGTTCTGCACAGGGGTGGACACAGCTCCAAAGGTTGCAACCAAAACACAGGGGTAGTCTTCTTGTTTGCTGTTCCCACTGCCCATGAAACATGCCTCTACCCTGCTGCTAGTAATTGAATAGAGGGGAGAATTAATTGTGAGCGGGCTGTGTCTCCCCTGGCCGCTCCTTGTCTGCCCTGGGGCTGCCTTGGCGCTGTGGGTAGTGAAGACAAGGTCATTCCCATGTAACACATCCCGGTGGGGTTCGGTCAAGTTCCTTCCCTTCTGAGGGGGGGAGCAGGTTAATGGCAAGCGGTGGGATCGCCCCGGGCTGCTCTGCACTGCTCATCCATGGAGGAGCTGCTGTTGCCTCCGAAACGCCCCATTAATGCTGCGGTCCCTTTGTGAAGGATCAGCAGGCAGGGCTGGGGGCACTGGCTGCAGGACTGGGAAGGGTAAGGGTGGAGCGGGCTAGCACCCCTCTGGTTCTGCTGGGAAGCCTCCTTGGGATTAGTTTGGGGGTGGTAAAAGCTGGTTTATGGGCAAACATCCTCCAGGTACGGCTGCAAAGCGTTGTGAGCTCATGGATTTCACATGTTTTGGCTCTCCATCGTGTTGTGTGAGAGGCGAGGGAGGTGCTCAGGTGCAGGGCAGCGCTGCCCATGCTCCAGTATCTTCATCTTCGTGTGTGCCAGCCTCTGTCTAACCCTTATCCCATGCCATCTGTCTGACTGCCCACGCTGTCTGTCCCTTGCCAAACTGCCCCACAAACTTGCTGAGCCCTCTGTGCCCGCAGAGAGGAGGTCTCCCTGCCCTCATGCTGCAGTGTGCTGTTGCAGGTGCTGCTCTCCTCCATCAGTCGGGTTTAGCTCCATGGTATGTCCTCAGCCTGGCAGGGGCAGGGAATTGTGCCTGTTGGCCCTTCTCTGCAAGTGACAGCAGTGTCCTGGCTGCTTCTCTGTCTGATGGTTTCCCCTGGCAGAGTGATGTTGGAGCCAAACCTCCTGTGATATTCTGCTGGCTACCCCTCACCCCACATCCTCCCGGCCTCCTCTTGCGAAGTGATCTCCCGGTTTGCTAGGACCCCTTGTCTCCACTCACCCCATTTTGTGTCATCCTATCGTGGCTGGTGTCACTGCTCATGGCTCTGCCTTTCTGAAAGAAGTGACGCCAGTGGGGAGGTTTTAGGCTGATGCAAACTCCTCGCTGGCGTTGACTCTTGCAGGAGGAGAGAGGTGTCTGTGGACCCTTTCTGACCCAGACTGGGGCAGACAGGGATGATGTCTTAGTGGTTTAAATGATGGGACTGGGCTGTGTCCTGCAGATGTGAAGGGACATCCTGGGAGAGAGCAGGGATGGTGCTGGGGTGGCCCAGGGAGCATGAGGAGTGCAGCACTGAAGGTCACAGGGGGAATGAGGAAGAAACACCGCAGTGTGCCCTGCTCTCTCTCCACCCTCTGCTGTATAGCAGCACGGGCAGCCTCCTCCCACCGTCTCAGAGTCCTTCATCTATGGGTTCCTCCATCTCCTCAAATCCTCTCTGGTCTGCTCACTGACAGGCTGCAGCCTAGGCTGCTCCAGGCACTGTTCCCTTAGTTCCTGGCTGACAGGACACTCTATATGGGGGCAAAGGGGACATGGAGAAGATTTGAGAGCAAGCCTGGACCCCAGCTGGGCTGAGACAGCCATCTCCATGTCCTGGTTCTTCTCTTGGCTCCTACTTCTTGGTGTCACAGCCCTGTAGCTGCATCTGGGCACCCTCAGCTTTGTGGTAAAAGGGGTGAGAGGGCTGCAGCTCTTGTCTCTGGTGTTCGATGTTTCATCTGCAGTGTTTAATGTCCCGGAAGAACATAAAATACATGAGCTATTCTTGGGGGGGAAACACACTTCTGTGCCTCCCCAGCCTAACACAGTCCCAGTTCTGATGATCAGAACTGGGACTGTGTTAGGCTGGGATCAGAACTGGGACTGTGTTCTGATGATCAGATGATCCTCCCAGTGGAGGAACAGAATGGGACCTGATGGGACCGTGCTAGTGGCTTCCTCCATGGATCACAGCCTGGAGCACTGGGGACACAGCAGGTCCCCATGTTTTTCTGCCAGGAGGGGATTTCTTCCATCACCTCCAGAGCAGCTTGGCCTGATGCCCAGCTGGTCTCAGGAGTGCCAGGCTAGGGCTTCTCTGCTCGGCAGGAGAGCCAGACAAGCCATTTAGCCCCACTGCCTGGGGATGGAGGGGACCCTCAGCCCACAGGCCAGGGGGCTTAGCTGAGATGGCCTGTGAAGGAGCTGATAGGCAGGCTGATTGCCCTTGTGCTGCCTAGCACAGGAGAGAGGCTTTCCAGAAATGTTTGGGTTTTACTTAAAACCCAAATGCATGCGTGTGTGTGTGTGTGTGTGTGTGTGTGTGTGTGTGCGTGTGCCATCCTTGATGCAAACATGGGTGACCCCGTGGTGGGCTGGGAAGCATCGAGGGAAGAAGGCAAATGCTCCTATGCAGGCAGCCAACTCCCCTGCGAGGAGCATCATGGCCGTGAGATGAGGCAGCGGCAGAGATGGGATGAGCCTGGCAGCTGTGATGCTGCCTGTCCCCAGCTGTTGTCACCAGCCTGCTCGAGTCTCTTTCCCTGCCCAAAGGTGGGATAGGATGGGTCTGTGGAGGCTTTGGCTGTGGGCCTGATGATGGCTGGCAGGAACATCATCTGTCATCTGCTGTCAGGAGAAGTGTGGCCACCCCTGGGTGATCCCGCACCGGCTTGATTTTATAGCCATGACTGGCACTTGAGCCTGTTTGCGGATTGCAGGGGCCACGCGTGGCTGTCAGCTCGTGGCTGCCTCTGACCCTGCACGGGACACCATAAATCTCCTGCTCAAGGCGTCCCGGGCTGCTCTGGACGCGGTGCTGTTGAACACTGTGTGCGGCGTGCAGGACAACGTGTGGTCCAACCCCTTTGCCTGCCAGCGGTGGAGCAGGGGTGGCCGCTGGTGAGCCAGAGCAGCATCTGGGAAAGAGGCAGTGTCTAAATCCCTGTAATTGGTTTATATATTAAATAATAATAATAATAATCAAGGACTGTCTGGATTTAGGGCAGGGATACCTAGTGCCACCTGCTCTGGTTTGACCTGGTTTTCCTTAGGCAAACTTAGAGGTGGGTATGGGGAGCTGCCTCACCCGTGACGTGGCGCATCCCTCTCTTGCTCAGGGTGAACACCTTCACCTTCACTACCCATCTTTGCCCGTTTTTGCCTTTGATCCTCCTGAAGGCTTCC
>VXBZ01012128.1:92514-118788 GCA_013399135.1 Heliornis fulica | reverse complement strand
ATATTTTTTTGGGGGGGTGGGGAGGAGTGTTTGGGTTTTACAGGGGAAAAAAAAAGAAAAATGAGAGAGGCTCTATTTTTGTACTCCAACTTTAAAAGAAATGCTCAAAGACTGGTGAAGGGGAGAGCCCTTCACTTAGAAATGTTCTAGTCTGTTCGGGGTCGTGTTTTATTCTGTTGTTTTGGGGTTTTTTTCTAGCTCTAGGGTTAAAAGAGATAAAGTAATTGCTGTCTAAAGCAAGCAAAAGCAAATGGAAATCAAAATCTGGGAGTGATGTGCTACTTAAATGAACTGAACTAATGCTTACTGGAGAAGATGGAGAAAACAGTTACAGGAAGGGGGTTTATTTCCAAGGTGGCCTGAGTTCTCCCGGTGGGGTTTGTAGCCTGGCTGGTGTGTGGGCACTGCTGGCTGCGATGCCCAGGCTGGGGGCTGCTGGACGCTCTCCTTCCTTGGATGAATCCACCTCTTCGGCTGAGCAAGGGGTTGCTGGAAGCCACTTGCATCCTTTGGAAAACAGGGCTGGCTTCCCAACACTCAACTCTTTTCCTCAGGAGGGGACAGGGGTGATGGACACCCCAGAGAAAGTCCTGAACTGACTTGGTACCTCTTACCTGCAAGAGCATCTTCAGCATTTGGTTTTTTAAACTACTAAGGTGAGGCAGTGGGTGACAGCTGCTGTGGAGCGGGCTGGTAACTGGTTTGTTTTGTTTTTCCAGGTGGAAAATGCGAACTCTTCACCAAAAATTGATATTTTTTTCCTGTTTATATTTTTTTATCAGATGGACATTTTCATCCATAAAATTAAAAAATTTTACAAATTACCATGGAGCCATTTTGGGCTGGTTTTGTCATAATATTCTGGTGGTGGTTGACGCTTCCATTGTCAACTCTCTCTCCCATGTTTGCTCCTTGATAAGAAATTCTGCTGTTCTTGTCCTCCTAGGAAAGGAGATCTTTTATTTCAAAAGAAGCCAAATTTTCTATTTAGAAAAACAAAACCATGCAAGAAACATGGCATCTCCTAGAGTGAACATTCCCAGACAGCCCCGCTCTGCACGTGCTGCCCTGGGACTGCGACTCTCTCCAAAGGGTTAAAGCAATTATTCTTCACAGGGAGGGCAAACAAAGACACTGGATAGGAGCCAGAACCAGGGGTGACTTTTCATCCAATCTTTTCTTGATTGTTTGGTTTTTTGTTTCCTCAAGGATTTTGTTTTGGTTGTGTACAAATTGAATATTAAATGATTGAAATATTTATTTAATATGTGCATTAAAAAATGTATTAGTCTAATTGAGCTTGATGCTTTCCAGTGAGGGACTGGGGCTGGAGAGGCAGGTTGGAGAGGGGAGAAAGAGGACTGTGAGGTGCAGGATGGGGCTGAGGCCACTGTTTGGTGTGAGACCTCTCATGAGGGAGTAGATGTAGGAAGGAGGAGGTTCCCCTGAGATCTTGGACTCACGAGTTTTAAGGAAATCATGATTTTCCTTGCTGCATATTCCAGGTTTAATGGGCAGATGCCACCACCTTGCCCTGTGGGGATTGCAGGCTGGATGGGGGGACGTAGTGCAATGGGGTTTTGAGCACTGGTTTTAAGTGTAGAATGAAGCGGATACTGGATGTGTATCTGCTCTTCTCTGGTCTAGAGGAGCTTCGTGCCTGGCCAAAACAGGCTGTTGGGTCCCCTCCTTTGGATACTCAGCCCCGCCAAAGTATTAGGTCTTGTTCCCAGGAGCTGATGGAGGATTCAGATATGGAGTTGTCTCAGATATGGAAAGATGCAGGAGTAGAATTGTTAAACATGTGGGGGTTTTTTTATGGGTTTTTTTTGTGTGTGTGTTTTTTTTTTTTTAAGTAAATTGGGCAGGGTGAGAGTCTTGCCATTGTGGGTGCCAGCTCTGCTGGTGCTACCATCCTCCTGGGGTCCCTGTCATGTCACTTAGTGCTCAGGGAGTCGCTTGTCTTGGGGTGGAGGATGAGCCATCCCCTGGCTGATGCTGCAGACTGGGCTGAGCTGTCAATATATCTCATTAATTTCAAGAGGGAAACCTAGGGGCTGGGTGCTCGGCCGTGTTCCATGTCTGAGCATCGCTGCTGCGTCACAGGTCGTGGATGATGCTTGGGCTGCAGGACAGCACCGCTGGCAGCTGCCCGACTGTTCCTAGAAGGACCTGAAGACTGCAGGAGCCGAGAGCTGAGGCAACAAGCCCTTGTGGTTTCCAGACTACAGGAACTAAAAGTGAATGGCTCCTGGCCTTTCCCCGGGCAGAGATGGTGTTTGATAGTCCTTAATGGGTGCTTTTCTTTCATTAATTTGGCTAATTGCTTTTCCTAATGGCTTTGTGAACCTGAGTGAATTGGTGCCGGGCTGCTGCTCCAGGTAAGGGTAGCAGAGGGGCAGGACTGGCTCCATGGAGGTCAGCAGAGGTCTCTTCCCTTGTTTTCTGTCCCTCAGGGACTGTAACGACAGGGAAGGGCACGGAGTGGGTGCTCAGCCTCCAGTAAGGCTGTTCCCCGACCCCTGCCACCCCGGGGTGCTGCTGAGGGCTGGCACAGGAGGGCACCCAGCACTCTGGGGGCTCATGGCAGGGATGGGCACCCCTGTGTCCTTGCACCACTGGCACAGCCCCTGCCATCTTCTCTGCTGCAGCCCATCTCTGTGAAAGGCACCCAGGCCTGGCTCCTGGGAAAGGGCCCTGCTTTCCCAGCTAGCCTGCTCTGCGGTTAATTAGACCCTTTTCAATGAAGGGCTCTTGGGTGGCCATGCTGCCCTGGAGAGCTACAACTTGGGGCTTTGTTTATTGCTAGAATTTCTCCAGCTTCAGCTTCCAGCCAGCAAACGTTGTTTAGCTTTTGCTTGGAAGATTAAAGAGCCCACTACTAGTTAGTTAATGAGTAAGTGAATTAATTAATGGCTCCTCATACCCTGTATCTGCATTGATACTGCCTAGTGCCTGGCTTGGCTGGTAGCTCCCACCACCCATGCAGGGAGATGGAGACAGTTCCTGGCAGTACCTGCTGCTTCTCCAGGGATGCAGAAACCCTGGCTGGTTGAACATGCAGAGTCGATCTTCTGCCCAGTAATATGGGAATTTTCCCTCCATTGTCATCATTGTGTGTGTGTAGACCAAGCTTGAGAACCACAGACACCTAAAGTCCCCGGGGACCATGGGACATGTACTGAGCCAAAGCTGGACCCAGGAGAGCACTGGAGATGTGAAGCTTTGGAGCTGGGTGTTCGCTTCCCTCAACTCTCTCCATCAACTGTTAGCATGGGTGTTTTGGATGGAAACCCCTGCTCCAAGCTAGCAAAGTCCTTGTGATAGGGATGTGTCTGTCCCTAGCACCAACCACTCCCAGAGTCACCTTGTGGTCACCTCCCTGCTACTGGCTGGTGAAAGAGAGGTGGCAGATGAAGCAGGACAGGACCTGTTCTGGCTGTTGGTGCAGGGATGGCTGCCCTGTCCTGAGCTCCAGGCAGTGGTACATGCGTGTCCCTGCCCATGCAGGACTTTGTGTGATGCTGTCCAAGCACAGTAGCAAGGCTGGAGCCGAGTGATGTGTGGCCCAGTCTGCATCGTGAGATGAAACTGGGAAGCCTGGCTGGTCCAGCCATCTGATGCAGGGTAAGAAGTAAATGTGGGGCTGCATCAGGGCTCGATTCACCAAGCCCTAGACCTTTCAGCAAGTGCTGTCTCCACTTCCATCCTCTCACTTTACAAACTCTGTTGGTCTTCATTGCAGGGCCAATCCAGACATCTTTTCCACAAGGTCTGTCCACTGAGCTGGGCGGGCTGCACGATCCTCCAGCAGTGTTGGGGCTCACCCAGGCCTCCTTCAGTATGCCCCAGCTTGGGAAGAAGGACTGGGGTGTTTGTTTATTGCATCAGGCTCAGCTTTCAAACATCTCCCTGCCATCCCCCTCCCCCTCCTTTAATTAATTCTGGGTAAGAAGTCCTGGCTTTATTGTGCCACCGAGCTGAGGGCTCCCTGTGGGAAAAGTCACACCTTCTGAACAGCTTCTGATACCATGCAAATGAAGGACAAGTCCAGGAAACGCTTTCATCTCAGACCTGTCCAGCCCCCTGCCCATTAATTACACACATTTCATTTGTGTGAGAGCAATTCCTCTCGGGGAGGGGGCGGGGGACGGCTGAGGCTTGTGGATCATCTCTGCCTGGCTCTCTAAAGACCCCTCCTTGGAAAGGGTTTATAGCCAGAAACAGGGATGCTCAGGGGCTCGGTGGGGGATCCTATATTTCTGCTCTCACACAGCCACTCCAAATCAAACTGGTTTGTCACTGGACAACCTCAGGCCAGTAGGGAGGGCTTGGCACTGCTCCACACACTGCTTGGTACCAGCAAACCCCATCCATGGGGAGCACCCAAGTGCTCCAAGAGCATCCTGAAGGGAGGTGCAAGATGGAGCAGAACTGAGCACAGTACTCTCCCAAGGGAGTGAATCTCCAGGTCCAGGAACTCAGGAGATGGGTAATTTTGGGCAGGGTGGCTGCAATACGAGTCCCACCTTGGGAAACATCTTTCCACACTACTATTGAAATGCACATGTTGAGGGACTGCATCGCACTGTGACAGTGTACAAAGTCTTGGCCACATACAGACCAGATCCAATTCTCCTGTTGATCCTTAGTCCCTCTGTGCTCCTCTTCTTCCTGTACAGTCTCTGTGACCGCAGTGTCCCCAGTGCAGCTGCAACCAAAGGTGGCTTCAGGTTGGCTCCCATTTTCCTGAGGCTGATGGGGAGAGTCAGCTCCAGATCCTGGAGGAGTGGAGTGAGGGAATGTGAAGTACAGTGAGCTTTCACAGTGCTTCCTGGCCATGATAATAACATTTAGCACTTCTGTGGCACCTGGGATGCTCCAAGCACCTACACATCTGCTGCCCATTACCACCCTGCTTCCCAGCTGCAGTGTCTGCTCCCTCCCCATGCATGCCTACAGCACTAACAGCTCTCCCCTAGAAATGGGTCTGACCCCAACTTTTGTCCTGGAAAGCTCCTTCAGGGCAGGGTTGCGGGTACCTGCAGCCATATCCTGTGTTGGGGTTGGGACTGGGACTGGAGGCTGCCTTGCAGGTAGGGTAAGCAGTTTGGAGTGGCTCCTGTGGCTTTGCTGCAGAAGAAACTTGATGGACAAGTTTTCTGTTTGCCCTCCTCCTGGACTGGGGGGATGTATTTTGTGTCCTCCGATGTGATAACCTATGGGCCTGGGGACACATGGCATTGTGTCTTGATGCACTCTCTTAGGAGACATTGGAGGGATGTTTGGAACTGGGCTCATGGGTGCCTGTAGCCTTTCTGAATTGGCATGAATTGGGAGAAATCTTCAGATTTGAAGAAGAAATCTTCAGAATTGGCATGAAGATGGTGTTGGGCTCTAGCAAAGTTGCTGGTTGACCTGCTGGCCCTGTGCCAGAGGATGAGAAAGGGCTCCTGTGTGGATGGATTGAAGATTATAGCTGTTCCAGGTTACCTGAGTAATGCCCATGGCTGCTCTGTACTGAAGTACGCTTTAGATATACTGTTTTGGGGCCAGGCAGATGCTCTTGGGCTTTATGTGATTTACAGCATCTCTTGTGTGTTTGCAGTGGCTGTAGCTCCCTCCAGGCTGTCAGATGCGATGACCAAGGTGCAATCTGTGGTTGTGAAGTCCTACCTCAGAGTGAAGTCTTGGCTGTGTTGGGGAGAATGGCTCCAGCCATGCGCAGGTGTTACCGCTTTGCTAAGCTTGTGCTGCCAGTTGTTGTGGACTGGAAATGGGATGTTGAATGCTGTCAGAGCCTTCCCAGTTTGGTGGATGCCTGATCTGTACTTCTGATTCCACTTGAGTCCTCTGTTCAGCTGTGGAATAACCCCTATACCCATGGTCATGGCACTGCGAAGGGTCCCTGATTCCTGGGATGGCCTCTCCTGCTGATGTGGCCACTAGTCTCTTAAATTTCATTTTTTTAATATTTATTAAGGCTTCGATAGCAGAAATTCTTAGCCTCTCGCTTGCCAACTCTTTCCACTGTAAGCACACATCCTGGTGGCTGGAGCTCTTGGGAGCTGCTTGCAGAGTAAATGGCAGCCCTTGCTCCAAAGATGTGCTGGTTTTTGTGGTCGGCTGCAGCAGGTGGCACGAGCCAGCACAACAGACCTAATCGCTCTCATGGATTTAGTCACTACCACAGCAAAGAAGAGTCCTGGAAAGCAGATTTGAAGGAGGGCTGGAAGGTGTCCCTGTGGCAGTTCATAGTAAATGTGACAAAAACTCCAACTGCAACATTTCCCCTCCCCCACCCCAATAATAACCCAAAACCAACCCGAAAGCTGTTGGAGTATCTGGAATGGTGGGTGATGAAACCCAGGCTGTACATGGAGAGGAAAATTCTGTTTGCTGAGATGTGAAATAGGACCTTGCACGCTGGCTGTACTTGTGTGCTCAGGCCCCAGGACGTGGCTGCGCTCCCCATCACCCCATGAGAAGCAGATGCTCAGCTGGGAGCTGGCCCTTTGGTAATGGCCTGCGAATTTCCCTGGGCTCCGTTAATTGCTGCCTGGCTGCTAGTTACAACTCCAAGTCAATTGCTGGGAGTGTTGGGCCCTGCAAAACAACCCCTTGAAATCAGCTGTTAGCCCAATTAACAACCAGTTTGGCTTAGGTTCGGGCTGTTAACCATCAAACAGTTAACTGTTGGTAATGATTGATTTCTCAACAGTTGGGGCTGTGGCAGAGGAGCCAACCTGCCTCACAAAACACCATTAAAGCCAAGATTTTGTGAAGGCATCTGGCTCAGACAAACACCAGAGCTGCCCACACCAGCAGAGCAGGCAAGGTGATGGCCAGGACTTCTGCCCATTTTGATTGAAGTATGGGTCACGAACTGGCAGCCGGCAGGCCAGTGCTGCCACCACTCTGTTCTCCCAGTTGGCAGCCACCGCTGTTGGTAGAGCAGCTACTCACACTCATGGAGCACCATGACATTCTAAGCCCCCATAGGTGGGAGCTGCTTGGTGTCCAGCTCTGTTGCAGTTCTGTTACAGTTCCAGCCAGCAAACCTGCGAAGGTGGGTTTGTCTCGTTTGGATGGTCAGATGTTTTCACAAATCACCTGAGCTGTTTCCATCTGCACAACCAACAAGGAGCTTGTGTAAGGAGGGTAGTTCCCATCAGCATATGCAAACCTAGGGATGGCTTCAGAAGAGCCTGGGACACTGGTCTGTGTCTGCTGGTAGGCAATGCAGACTCATCTCCAAATGTGAGTATCTCTGAAATCTGCAAAATACTCTTTGAGGCTTGGGGTTCAGGCAGGGCTTTAAGATTGCTGGTCAGGTCTTCATCTTCCTCCAGTATTTCAGGCCCTGGATCTCTGCTGTGCACTGGCAGGTTGGTTTGAACACTTTGCTGATGCTACATCAAGGGCTCTTCCCCCAGGATGTTTTTCCCTGATCAAAGTGTCTGATTCAAGCTGTAGCATGAACAGGGAGGAGAGAGACAGCCACCTGTTAGGGAAAGACTTTGAAAATGCAGAGGACGTGCTGCAGAGCTTGACCTTGTGAAATGTAAACTCCAGCAGTGCTGGGTAGCAGACTGGTGTGGGGTAAGGAGTGAGAAACTCAGTGTGCAATGCCATGGTCCTCATGCTTTTGAGGGCACGTGAGGACCTGTGGTCCTGACAGACTTGGCTGTTTCTGAAGCTGGGTCCTGGTGCCTTTCAGGAGGACATGGGCACCTGAGACCCATGAAGTGTTTCCAAGATCTTCCTGCAAGGTTCCTCCAAGTGCAGATCTGGTCCCCCTGGTGCCATCCTTTCACAAGGGGTATGGTCATCCCAGACTCCCATCAGCACATACCCCAGCACGGTACATGTTTTCTGTTATTAGTCGCATTAGATATTCCTTGAACAATATCTAAATGAACAGAGTAGCTTATTTCATCAAATGCAAGCTAGGACTAGCTCTGTCCTCTCTGTTTTGGGATCACCTCACCACCCTTTTGAGGAGGCTGGGACCCCCCCCCCCATGCTGGGTAGTGGTGTGTGGTGAGCTTCTGTATCCCAGGCGTCGGTCATCAATTGTCCCTCTGGTCTGTGCCAGGAGAAACTGATTTTCACAAAGAAAAAAAATGAGAAATATGGGGTAAGCGGGTCTGACTACTCAGTTTTCCCACTCCATGGGGCTGTGAGCAAATGTTTTATTTGCAATTGTGTATTTAACTGGGCTGAATACAACGGTCCTGCTCCGTGCATCTTCTCAGCATCTCATTCCCCATCAGCTGTTGCTGAACACGGCCTTGCAGGAGGTGGTGACGGGTGCCTCTGACCTGCCAGAGCAGGGTGAGCTCTGCCTGCTCAGACTCCTTCTGCCTCACAGAGAAGGTCAGTTATAAACAGAAATGGTTGGTTTTCTTGGGGGCTTTTTTTAGACATCAAAAACACGCCATCGTCATCAGCCTGGCTTGGTTTTTGGTAGCCAATGCAAGCGGAGCCAAACCCGCAGCAGAGCATTCCGCAACAGGAGCGGCACAGACTTTCCAGGGCTATTTCACCACAGCTTCACCTCTCCTTGTACTTTGTGCCACGGCATCTGACGCTGTTCTGGACACTGGGCAGGCACAGGGTGAGCCCCAAGGAGCTCCCAGCTGGAGCTGAACGCAAATGGCATTGCCCCATTTTAGAGAAGGAGGGGTGGGAATCAGTGCACAGAACGATTAAGATCTGAAAGAAACCCTAGCAAAGCTATGAATCAGCTGAAATCTATCTGCAAGAGGCCAAGAGAAGGTATGGAAGTGGTCCAAATGAGGGAAGCAATGTATATGTGCAATAATCTGAGCTATAAATGAAGTACAAAACCACAAAACTGATCCTTTTCTAAACCTCATGTCCGATTCCCCAGCTTTGACTGAAGGTTGGACTCTGTCCCGTATCCTGACTGGAAGGAGCTCGTGTCAGTACATGGGTTGGTTTCAAGGTCATGGGGGTTACTTCGAATGTCTGCCCCAGTCTTCAGCAATACTCAGGTGAGAGGATCCTGTTGAGTGTCTTCTGAGCCAAATCCGTAGTCCCCCTTCAAGAAGGAAGGATGGAAGGGTATCCTACCAGCACTCCATATTTCAGTATTATTCAGGGTTTTTTGGTTTAAAATTGCCTAAGTCATGGCACTTGATCTTGCACTCTTTTCTTCCAGCTTAGAGTTCCAGCCAACCTGACCAAACCTCTGCAGGCACCGCAAGTGGGTTTTCCAGGCCTCTCCAAGCTCTTGTAGGGATTTCTTTTTAAGCTGATTCCCATCTGTCAACAACCCTTGTGAAGTGCAGCCAAGTGTTTTGGCTGCAGCATCTGGCGATGGAGTCTGGCATTGGACTGCTAGCATCCAGGATCTTGGGAGGAGAAATGCTGCAGTGACCACCCACTGGAGTGATGTCTCTTTGCCCAGTGCTGGTATTTTCCAAGAGGTTCTTGCAGGGACTTGCAGAACAATTGAAGCTGACTGTGGAGCTGTAACCCTTATTCTGTTGGGACCACTGTAAATCAAGTCTGTTTTGAAGATGGGAGGCAAGGATGGTTCCTGCAGGAGGTATGACTAAGGCATGGTCACAGTCTCCTGTCCCTTATTTCCTGATGCAAAGACTACAGCACATCTCTAAAGCCAAGGTAGCATTTATTTTGTAATGAATCCTGAAATCCCAAGTCTCTCACTTTCCCAGGAGGGCTCCATCTCTGTCCATTCATACATTCAGCTGATGAAGTCTGAGCTATTTTTGCTCTCAGTTTTGATGGGTAAAGCTGCAGTCGGTCTTTTGACTTCACTAGAATCGCTCTGGATAAGTTCAGATGTGGGTAGAGGTTGGTTTGACCTAATTATCCTCAGTGTCCATATCTGCAGTTCTCCAACAGTCAGCCAGCACAGCAGTGGGCGCGGAGGTTTGCTTATATCCAAAGGTTTCAGCAGAATCTCTGTTTCAAGAGAGCTGGTTGCTGCCCTCGCAGCCCCCCCTAGCACTTGCTGAGGTGTGAGTGAAAGGCAGAGGGGCCACGACTGGGCAGGGAGAGGAAAGGGACTGTGGAAACTGTACTTTTCCAAGCCATGTCTGCAGCTTGTGGTATTGCACCAAGCCAAATCCCACCGCTGTCACAAACCTGGTTAGCAACAAGAAAAGCTCTTTCCTACTAATTGCTCCTGGCTAGTGAAGGGGCATCTCCAGCCCCTAAAGGATGGGTGACATGAGCGGGCAGAGCGATGTTTGCTGACACACACTAAGCCCTTGCAGCCTCCATCATGGGGCCCAGAGAAGTGTCCACACTTCACTCCCTCTCAGAGAGATCATTGCAAGGAGCTGAGGGTTTCACCACCTCCCCCTGCAGAGCCTTGGGTTCACTGTGCACTTGACACTGGTGCAGGGGGATGACTTGTGCTTGATGACTGTCTCCACCACAGCAGCTGCCTGTCTTCCACCAATGCTCTTCTCCAACTGCCTTGCAAGAAGATGTGCCATTCTCAGCACAAAGCAGTACACCAGGATGGTGTGGTGTGACATGGAGATGGCCTTCCCATGGTCATGCTGCCAGCTGATGCAGCAGAATGTGGCAGCCCCAAGGCAACTGTGGTTCCAGGCAGTCTGGTCACAAGTCAGGGCTCCCCAAACCAAATCTGGGGGAGCCAGCTTGCCTTAAGCAGCAGTGAGGATGAGAAACTTCCTTACAGAGAATAGAAAAATCACAGCTGAGATTTTTGCCTTGGCAGCGAGTCTCCGTGAGCTGGGATTTCAGACAAACCCTCAGTGCTGTGACATGGCACCTTACATGTGGTAAGGATGGGGCATTTCTTTTGTAATTGCTACCTATGGGGTAGAAGGATTTCCTGGGGATGTGAGCAAAGGGACAAAGTGTGGAGGGGACAAAGTGGGTAGGATCATGGGCAAGTCCAAGCTGCAAAGGCAGAAGAAGGCAGAGGAGACATCTCAGCTGGGTTTGTCAGCAGAGAGGGGAGGAGGGGCTGTGGGGCTGACCCCTATGCTCCCTAAAGTGCAGTCCCTGGGAATGAATGTCCGGAAGGAGACAGAACCTAGAGCCAGACAGCCAGTGAGGCACATGGGTTTTCAGCCCTCCTGTCACCCTGAGGGCACCCAGAGATGACAAATGTGCAGCCTCTGCTGTTGAGACCAAGAGAAATCCCGCTGGGTTGCTTCAGGGGACTTAGAGAAATGCCAGCAAGGCAAAACCCTGGTGACATGGGAAGGTGTTTCATGACTAGATTGCTGGGTAGTACCAACTGCTCACTCTTCCTCCACTGCCTCGACCCCCACAAGCCAGGTGCACTCCATGGCACAGTGATCTGGGCTGACCTGGCTGTATCCTGTCCTGACGCGTGGTCCAAAGGAGTTCCACTGACTTCTTGGAGGAGACGTTGGACATCAAAATCAGACTCTGCTACTCTGTGTGGGCAACATCACAGGTACTGTGCTCTGAAACCATCAATACTTATGGGTCTGGCCTTCTGTTTGAGATCCATGCTGGAAAGCTCTGGGTGTGCCAAGTTACTCCCAGGCTGGTTTTATGCATGGAATACATGCTCACATTTCTGCTGTTTGAAGCAGGTCACCTGGTAAGTGGCCATAATACAAAGAGCTCCAATCAGCACAAAGAATGATCAGCCAGGCAAAAGGTAAGACAGAAAAAAGGAAATGTTCAGGATGGGGAAGAGGAAAGCTGTCAAAAAAAGTACAGAGCCCTCATCCCCTGTGCTGCTGCTTGCTCTGGCTTAAACCTATGGCTGGTCCCTATGGAGGTAGGAACCCTGAAGCTGTCTGCTGCCATACTGTTTCAGGGACACACACTGTGAGGAAGCAAATATTTCCCCATCAAAACATCGAATCTCCATCTCTGCCAACAGCCTGTGCAAAGAAGGCTCAGCCCTGGATAAGTCTGGGTGTAATGGGGTGAACATCAGGATGCTGCAGGACAGTACTGTGGGCTTAGCTGCAAGCTGGGTGCCCAAATCACTGGTGACAGCTGTGGTTGCTCTCAGGGAAGGCAACAGGTCTCCTTGAGTTATTTGGCTGCTGCTAGGGAAATGCCTGACCTTCCTTGAAACTAGAGCATCCAGACCAGCCTGCTTACCCTCAGCAGTGATCTCTGGGCAGGAAGCACAGACGTGAGCGATGCAGGCAGCAGCTTTGCTGAGGAAATGCATTTAATTCAATCCACACTGCAGTTTTTGGTGGGGAAAAAATGTTGATGCAGTAACATTCTGCACAGTAACTGGGTGTGGATTAAAGGTCATAGAGATAATGTAGCATGCTGAATTCATAGACAGCAGATGGGAAGAGTCCTAGACCCACTGGGAAAGTCTTCCTGAGGTGTCTTCTCTGCAGATCTGTCCATTCTACTCAAGGACCAGGTTTGCTTCTCTTTCTCAGCAGATATTACTCTTGCCTGGACCTTTTCACTGAGCTTTAGCTCATGTTCCTCTTTCCTTGTTTTATCCTAGCAGTTAATGCAGTTCTTTGCCACGCTAACTGATATCACTGAGGGACGTTACACCTCTGCACACTGGGAATGCTTGGCTACCAGGTCTGCACCTGAATCTTCCCCCAGTGTTTTAAATTATGGGGTGACAGCTCAGCATGGTGTGAGTGGAGTTAGGAGGTGCCTTCTGCTCATGGCCCAGCAATGGCTGCGCCTACACAGCCCCCCCAAGTAGCAGCTTTCCATGCACGCAGCTCGGGTCTTGCTGCAGACTATGCCCCTTAGTGAGGGGAGGAGAGGGTTTCCCCAGTCTGCTGCAACTGTTGTGGCTGTCTGAGGTTGATGCAAAGAGTGTCTTGCGCTGGAGAGCAGGTCTGTGGCAGAAGCATTATAAAGGGCCGTTTGCAGAAGGGTTAAATCCAGAATTGTGGTGCAGGAAAACATTCGCCTCAACGGCTGGGGGAGAGGGCTGCACACTTCGGTTGGTGACACCTAACAACTGGCCGACCACCTGAGCTCCTCATGCCCCCTGCCTAAAATGGAGACCGTGCCAAGTGACTTCACAGGTCACTGGAAGTCTAACACAAGTTTCCCAGAGGTTTCGGAGCGCGCAGTGAAGGATGCTGCAGCGCGCAGCATGGCTGTTTGTCCCACCGTTATCATCCAGTGGAGAAAAATGCGGAGTTTGTCGTGACATCTACCGAAATGGCACGGAAAAATAGCCGAAAGCCAGCCGAGAGGTAACCCTGTCCTGCACAGAGCCCCCCCACCCCCCAGTATTTTGTGCTCTGTCCCAGCAGAGGGAGCCCGAGTTTATTAACAAATCCCGATCCCGGCGATAGCTGCTATCAAGGTGGTACCAAAGCTCGGGCAGGATGCTTGAGGGGGAGGAAGGCTGCAGGTGGATGGGGCTCTGGCGGTGATGCTGAAAGCGGGGCTGTTTCCAGCCAGGGAAGCAAGCTTACGCTTCACCAGGAGGTCCTGCAAGTAAGTCTTCTACTGGGACACTGCAACCAGGTCAAGAGATGGATGGCCTGCACGAGCTGCTGGCTGTACTCGTTGCACAGGGGAAAAAACCGCAGCACGGGAAGATGCAGCAGAGCCATGCTAAGATGGACACACTGAGTTTAACTGGCTTCAGAAGCTTCCTTCGGGACACAGTCAGTGACCTGTGTACCCGTATTTGTACTGGGGTGGCCAGTCTTAATCCTGTCATCTAGGCAGTTCTCCCAGTAGTGTTCAGAACAGCTGGTCACTGTGGTGCCACATCCATAGCTGTGGCACCTATAGCATTCTATATTGTGCACCCGAGCCTGGTGCCAATCTGGCTGCATGGCAGTGCTGTACAACCACTTTGCACACAGGGCTGTGAGCCTGATCCACAGCATCTTAAACCAGACGGAAGCTTTTGTGCAGGTTTCCCTGGGTTTGGGGGCTCTGTGTTAGTGTGCAAAGGCTCTGTTCTAGGAAGCGGGAGCAGATTTAGTGAAAAGCCTTCTCGGAGCTCCTGGGAATGTCTAAAGTTTTCTCTGCTGATAACGTGAGATGAAATGTCTCCTAGGGAGACAGATGAGTCCTGGCTGTGCGTTCTTACAGCCAGCAGTTGCAGCGAGGCCGTGAATGCAATGTGAGCACAAGATTACGTTGGAGAGGGACAGCGGTGGGATTGGGATACAGGAGGGTCACAGATCATTTTATCCCAAATCCAAAGTCTATTCAAATCAGCGCAAAGCCCCTCATCAGCCTAGGCGAGCTTGACCAAGGCCAGAGACACTCATTTTAGAAGCTGAATAACAAACTGGGATGTTTCAGGGTGTAGGAATGGCAAGGCAAAGGACTTCAGCTGCACTCTACAGAAAGGAGCTGACGGATATTTTCCAAGGCAACTTTTGAGAGGAAGGTTAAATTTCTCCAAGATAAGGAGAGCTCCAGTGAGCTGGAATGCATCATGACCCCCTCCCCAGCTCATCCTACGATAACAGCTGTTGTGTTGGAAACCTAATGCTGATGAAAGAGTTAAAGGCTGGTTGATGGGCAATATCGGTGACACACCTCTGAATTGAGCATACTCCTGGAGTGAGACTGCGGACTGGTGTTACTCAATGAATAGAGGCCACTCCAAGGGAGTTTTTCCCTGAATAGAATGGGGTCAGGGAGCCGCTTTGGGGAACAATGGTTGCCACCGGCTAGCTGAATTTCTTACAATCACACACCATACCCCCTGATCAAATAGCTCCTTTGTCAGTCTGATATAAAAACATGTCATACAATGATGATCTGGAAGAATGACAAGAGCTGGCCTTTCAAAGAGATCAGAAGGGCTTGTTTTGCACAAAAAGAGCCCCCATCAGAGTCAAGACAGAAAAAAATGGAGAATAAAAGGGGGTGAATGGAAACAAACAGCAATAACAACAACAACAGAAAAGAGGGCAAGTTGGAAACTTGGGTCTGGCTTGTTTCACAGCATCCCATGGCCACAGCAGCGCAGCACGGTCGAGTTGAATCTCTTTCGGTATGGATGTGGATGTCAGATTGCTCTGCCATTGGCTTCCCATTGTCATTCTGCACTGGGACAGAAGAAATTGCTGGATGGGAAAAGGTCACTTGGCCCAACGAATCATCTGCCCCCCCGCCCCAAAAATGTCTCAACATCATCTCTCTGCTTTCTCACTGTAGTTCTCCCCTCTGCCTTTCTAATACAATGTTCGTTTGCTGCCTTTATGCTCTGTACAAAGTTCAGATTGCTCAGAAGGCTATTCTTGTCCATCCGTTCGTATGAGCAGGAAAATGCCTTTATTCTCCCCTGCTCCCTTCTTAACTTTCCTCTTTTTTGTTTCTTGGTGTGCACCCTGTTTTCAACCCTCTTTCCAGGATTTTCAAGGATTGGAAATCTGTATGGAGAGAAGGAGTTCTACACTGAAGAATGTTTTAAGCTGTGCAGGGAAGTGGATCCCTTTCGGCTACTTCCAGGGGAGCTGCATTCCTACAGTATCTATCACAAGGGTTCCAAGAGATGGCATTTACACACAATCCTGACAATTATGTGCAAGCTAGAAAAGTCCTGGAAGCAGGCGACTAGAGCTGCCAGACAGTTTCAGCACCTACAAGTGTTTGAAAAAGTTTATATTCAGACTTTAATCTTGTATTATACAAAATAAGGAGTCCAGACAGTCAGAAGAAATCAGCATGTAAGAGACCAAGGGAAACGGGTCCTGAAAATACACCCACAACAAAGACAATACACTGAATCTCTTTTCCTGTGTTTAAGTCTTTAAAAATTGTCCTCTCTTTATCACAGCATTGTTTTCCTAAAAAAACCAAACCAAAACAAAAAAACATAGAAAATAAAAAGAAAGAAAAAAAAATAGTGCTAAAGCTTCCAGGAGACCGTTACGCTTGTATGGTTAGGCATGCTAATCAGGAGGTACCTCACAGTAGAGATAATTAACTCCAGCCACTTTCATTTATTTTCTAAAACAAATATTTATTATTATGTAAGATTTCATCATTGTGTGACATTTTATTTGCCCTTTTCTGTAATTTTGTACAGAATCTTGTTATACTGCCTGTTAATCAGAGTATACTTATTTACAGGAAAAATACGAGATAAGCTGTACTTATGCAATGCACTGTTTAGTGAGTACAGAGAATATTTATAAACACACACAAAATACTGTCATGCATAAACTAAAGGAAGTTGTTGCTGACCTGAATGGTTGAGCTCTTCAATACACCTTTATCTACAAGCCTGCATTGCACAAAATTAGGGTTGTAATTAATCACCTCCTGAAACATAGCTCTGAAAAGCTGTGCAGCTGGATGAAAATAATTAGGCCCCAATAAAAATACTTAGAAGATGCTGATTGGAAGTCTCCAGTAGTTTAAGTTGCAAGACGATGACCAGATACTGCTGGAGTATTTGAGACAGTTAGAGGATAAGCAGCTCGTGCTGTGCTGTGCTGTGTTGATTGTGAAATGATTGGGACTGTTGTCTTAAAGCCAGTATCAACAACTAGAAGAAGAGAAGGTAGGTGAGTCGCAGCATGGTAGTGCTAAGGGTCTGAAGCTAGACACTGAAAATAGCACTTAGGCATCTTAATAAAATGAAGTTTCCAGTGGTGTTGAGCACCCAGCAGCTCTGCTTGAATTTCACAGGTACTCAGCAGACAGTGACAGACAGACAGACAGACACATGACTGACTTAGAGATTATCAATCTGGCAGGCAGGTTTTACTGCAATGTCTTGTATTTAGAATTGTTCCAGCCCCCAGCTGAAAACTGCAGGTACACAGAAGGTGACAATTCAGTTCTTAAATGGGACGTACCCCCGCCCGGGACTGGGTGATGGCTGACATGACCTGACAGCCTTGGAAGTGGTGAGTGGGTTTCTGCCCTGCTGATTTGGATCTAACTATGGTTAAAGCATATTAAGATCTCTATGTTTTGTGGTCAACCAGGGCTACATGAGGAGATGCTCTTGGCATGCAGTTTTCTTCTGGCAAGCCCACTTAGACTGGGGAAGTCTTGGTGTTTTTAGGGCAAGCTATGAAATCCTGCCCAAGGCTCAGTCCTGCTGGGTAGTGGTGGTGATAACCTGCAACTTTGCAACAGCTTTATTTTTCTGGCTTGAACAGTTTTGCAATGGTGGTCTTTGGCTTTCATTAGACAGTCCTACTTTGTGGTTGTTTGCTGGGTCTTCTCTGTTATGGAAATTCTGGATGGGCCAGGTGGATAGTTTTTGTGTTGTCTTTGGGTCATACCCTGTTTTGATGTAATTCCTCTTAAACGCAGTGAAACTGTTGGTTTACAGCAACACCTCATCTGTCCCCAAGACACCTCAGGAAAATGAAAATTATGTTAGGGGAACATTAGCTTCCTAATTAATAATTCCGAAGCTTGGAAGGTATAGAAGTTGGGTTGCTCCCACACTTTAATTCTATTCCTCTGTTAACAGGTGGTATGGTCAGAATTGAAGTGACACTTCTGCCTTCTTTGGGCTGCTGGCTCTGTGCTGCTGAATCTTGCCTGTTCAAATTTCCAGTGAACCTTCTTGCATTCTCCTCTGGTCCTTACCCTGCAGTTATAACCTCAGTATTGGGAGCAAGCCTGGAAAATTTTGGAATGAAAACTGAAACCTTCCAAAAGGTAGGAGCAAATAAAAAACAGAGGATATTAATATAGCAACAGCTGGACTTCAGCTTTAATAATGTATATTTTTTGAGAGTACGTAGTGATTCATATCAGGTACAGGTATTTGTGCGTGCTCCTGTTAAATCAAGCTCCTTGCCAATAACACGAGAGGCTGGTCTGCTATATTAAAATATTAATTCCCAAGCCCCTTTCTTTTCATGGGTCTACTAAAGATACTTCAGAGGGATATGTGAGAATTGATCAAAGATTTTGCAGGTTGTTGGCACTGCTCACTGGGCATTTCAAGGCAAAGATGAACCTGACTCCCATGAAAAAGATACTGTGTTTTTACAAGCAATAAAAACCTGCTGGTCACTTGATTGCTATGGGGATGGATGTAACTAAACTGGTCTTTCTTAAGGCAGAGAGCACAATCTAAGAGAAACAAAAAAAGACATGGGAGAGGGAGGGAAAGAGTGAGCGAGAAGGAGCTGAATTGATTTCAGTCTGTTCAGGTCTAGCTGGAAAACACAATGCAGTGAAACGGTCCCTTAGTCGGCAAGCTTCTTTTCCCAGGTTTTTCCCATGGTTTGAAGTGGAGAGGGAGGGATGGTATTAGAAAAAGTGCGTGTGTGTGAGAGAGAGAAGTCTGTAGGAAAGGCAGAGATGAGAGACATCATTTGGAGGGGTGCAAAATAGTCCATTCCTTCTGGGGAGTGGAAAACTTTGATGTCCATGTCTCTGGTTTTAAAGCAGCAGTGTCAGGTTCGGGCTGAAAGACCCTGGCATTCAAATCTTTGTGCTTGAGCTCGGGACTGTGCCTGTGCACACACCTGCACATCCAAACACCAGTTTGGGCATCCACACAGCAAACAGGCCTTGCACCTCAGAGTGATCAATGGGAAATAAGCAAGTAGGTGGGTTCACTGGTGTCTTGTAAAGAGAAAAAAAAATAAAAAAAAAGCACATTTGTGCCTTAGTGTGCAAGGAAAGAGACATAAGCAACAGGGGAAAAGGGCTGTGCGCTTTACCCCTTTACAAAGCTATTTTCTTCCTGGCTTTACTAATGCAGTTGCCAGGGTCACAGTGTGTTACAAGGCTCACAGTATCTAAACTGACAAAGCAGGGCAGTTACAGGTGAGCAGGGTAACCTGTGAGAACCATGGTGCTTCGTCAGCCATCACACACTAGTAAATTTATCATCGGTTAGGCAGAAGCCCTTTCTCCTCTGCAGGGTCACAGGCATCTTGCACAGCCTGGCTTGTTTTTGTCCTTTGAGGTGCATTTCAATATAATGCTACTAATAATTCAGACATGCTAACAATGATAAGTCTGCTGCAAGCCTAGAGGGAAGAAGAAAGAATAGCACCAAATTTATCATTGATGACACCCAAGTGAATTCTGGTACGAGTTGATCCAGAGTGCAAGTGGCTCTTTCTCCTTTCTTTGCTTCCTAGAATAGAAAGCTTTGCACTCGTGGTGAAGCTGAGAGTGCTTGTGCTCTGCTGGGTAGCAAGCTAATCTCACTGGAATCTGCACCCAAGGTTGCACCAGGCACTGTCAGGCTGCAAAAGCAGAAAAGGCATTTGAGAATTACACTGAGTTTCAGATCAAGCCAGCGACAGATGTAAAAGTTACTGTGATAGTCTTGGACTGTGAGGTCTTGGTTTCTAGCAAGAATAGAAGCATATGTGCACGGAGTGGCTTGTGGATCCTGATGGGAGACAGACAATGGATCAATTTATGTTCAATTGACAGACCTCCTCTACTGGAGGGGGAGATTTTGACTTGAATCCCTGGAATGTCGGCATTTTCCTTCCCAATACTCATTTTCAGTTTAAATAGATAGAGTGAAAGGCCTATTTTCATGGCAGGTGGGCTAGAGAAGGGAGGTTTTAATGACTCTTTATTCTTGGATTTATAATCTGACACGCTGTACGCACATGTGTTTGTCACAAAACTGTGTGAGGTGCCCACCACCAATCCATGCATTGTCCAGCAGATGTTAAAGCCATCAAGTGTGTTTGCTTCCAGTTCCAAAGGAAAACATTCTCTATTTTGGGATGTGGGAATTTTTTTTTTAAACTGATCTAAACAAACAAACAAAAATAGTCTTGGAGAGGTAGGGCTTACATGATCATAAGAAACCTGTGTAAATGAGGATCTAAGGCCTGTTCCCTGACCCATAAACCGGGTTAGTAATTAGTTGTTTCTGCAGTTTGTTGTTGTCATCATAAAACCTGAGGTTAGGCTGAGGACTATTTAAAAAAATCACATGCATTAGCAAGATGGGACATCTAAACATACACTTAACTGCAGCGACAGAGCTTTAGTTGCTCCTTATAACAACAGCCGGGAGCGTGCAGGAGAGCAGAGCTCGTGTCACGCCAGGTTCTGCAGCAGCGTGGAGAGCACAGTGCCTTCCCCAAGGGGCTTACAGCTGAAGGCACCAAACCTACAGAGAAACCTGCCAAGTGGGACCTTGTGCTCTTGTAGTGCTCTGGTGCAGCATTGGGGCCTACAGTGTACAGACAGGGGGATGCCTTACTCTGTAATATGCTTCATTAATAAGGAGATAAATTTGCCTTAAGGATTGGCGTAAGTTGAATAGAATTTAAGGCTGTTTCTAGCACCAACTGCATTTCCATTGCTGCACTATAAATCACTTCAGACCAATGAATTCTGTGCTTCAGTGATGAGATAGAACAGAATGAACCATCACAAAATGAGAAGTGGCATCCTCCTGATTGAGAAAGGACTTCTTGCAAAATATTGCCCTTGGTTGCAGGGAAGAGCCAAGGAAGCCTAGAACTCTATAGCAATTCTGCAAATTTGTAACTGTTGAAGGTAATTAGGCTCAGTCTTGGTTGCCTGGTCAAGGCAGACTCAAAACTGCTTGTAGGATTAGGTCTGCTCACTTTTCTTGAGCAAATTATTACCTTGCAAGTGATGTGACAGTGGACCATCCTCCAAGAGCAAGGGACCTATCTGCACCCATGGCCACGGGATGAGTAAGGACACTGACAGACTCGCTCATGGCAGTAGCTGCATGAAATAGCCTTGTAGGTGGAAGGCAGATGCAGGATAAAACAGTATCACAGACACTGTTACACCGAGGATACTCTTACATTGCTTTATAAACACCCCGAAAAGTTTTGGAATAATTTGTGGAATTAATGAAAACTGAACAGAAAATCTCTAGAAACAAATTTTCTAGTTACTCTCAAAGAAGCCAGTGGGTATTTGAATGTTTAGTTCCTCGGGCTCTAAGTATGAAAGGAAAAAGCCCCTAAAATATCTTCATAGGTAGCCCCTATAAAAGAACAAGATTCAAAAGCATTCCTTCAGGAGATCAAGGACGGTCCAGCCTTTGAAGCCTGGAGGATTGGGAAATTTAAAGATCTTTGTGGCAATCATATTGTGCCATTAGAAATCTACCATTTGGAATTGTAAAGCATTTAAAAGGAATGATTCCAAATTCCACAGCTGTCTGGTGAGTGACAACTTGATGTGGCCTGGGGGGGAGGAAGAAGGTCATTGTTGGGAAAACAGTTAAAATGAACATTTTCTGAGCAGATGCTTTAGATAATACTTTGATAAATTAGGTTAAAAACAAATAAAATATTCTGGGTGACTGCCAGAAAACAACAGATTAGTAAAACAAACAAACAAAACTCCCAGTGCAAAGGAAAGAAATAGGTATATGGCTGGTACTTAGCAAATAATAAGAGGATTGTTCAAAATAAAATGAACAATAAACAGAGTCTGAACCAGAAAGATGAGACAATTCTGCTGGCTATGAGAGGTGATACATTTTTTTTTATTGCACTGCAGTTTTGCCAAGCAAGAGAGCTTCTGGAAGGCTCAGCTGTTCATTTTGATACACTAAAATATTTGAGAATCCATTTTTATTGCCTTTTTTTTTCCCAAACCATTCAAGCAGCTCATCTACTGATCAAAATACAAAAGCATTGCCTGTGCCCAGTAAGTGGATAATGAAAATGATCCCCCCCAGTTTAGTATCTTTGTCACCAGAGTGTAGTGAGAAAAGTAAACAAACAGCAGCACTGGTGACAAACTGATTTATGGAATTGTTTGTTTTCATAATTTCCAGCATAATTATGATGAAAGGTCCTGATACTGGGGCAGCTGACAAGCTTGTAGGGATGGCTGCTGGCTGGGTGCCCTTAGTACTCATTAAAAGCTCCTTGTAGATGTGGTTTGGAAGTACACAGAACAGGGTCTCTTGGGATTATTTTTAAGGGAAGCTTTTTTCTCACCCTTTAACAGAACCCATACTACATAGCTTCTAATCCTGATTTCTTCTGTCAGACCTTTTATAGGTAAAATCAAATCAATATGTATAATTTTGGATAAAAAGAAGAAAAATTTACCCCCAAATTCAGCATAACGTTTTAATTTCACCCTCTTTAATCCTTTGATAATTTTTTGTGCTTCTCCTGCAGAAAAGCAATTTTGCTAATCACCTTTGCACCAATCCCTGCATTCCTGACAATAGCGTGAACAGCTTCCATCAAAGTCTTTGATGTGGGAAAGACACACACACACACATATAATCTGAAAACAATTCAGCTCCTTGGTTCTCAATGGTGAGCACTCTGCTTTAATAGAGTGCAAGTTCTGTGGAGGTTTCTAATCCTTTCTGCCAAACAGAAGAGACACAGTCAGGTAGCACACCTTATTCAGAAAGTTAAAATAACATGTTACTTGCTCTCAGAGAAAATCAAAACAACTCAAGATCAAAAACAGATTCCGCCAACCCTAACAGGATAGACTTTCTACTCAGATAACTCTTGATCTAAGTGTGTAACAAGTAACCTGCTTTAATCCCTCAAAGCGATGGTGTTACAGATAAGTACTGTAGTAGCAGAGGAGGTGTCTTAAGTTTCAGAAACACACAAAAGCATTGGTTGGAGGGAAAAACAAAACAAAGAGCTGTCCACATGATTGTGTCTTTAGCTGGAAAGGTGTATTTGAGGGCACTGCAAATAATAAAACCCCTTGAAGACAGGGGGTGGGGGAGAAGCGACAGACAGGCATTGAAACGGTGTTTCTTCCAAGCTGGATTTTATTGATTTACACTGTTAAAGCACAAGCTTTTCAGGTATAAGCCCCCAAATTTTATCTTATAAACCCTCCAAGCTGTGATGCTGGAATGGTCTGCTACATCATCACAAAATCCTACCTGATTTATAGAAGTTCAAGGTGATCATGGTCATGAAAGGACTGGGGTCAAGATTAGGGAAGATTACATTACTGATTATGCCACACAACAGCACCTGCACAGAGTCCTTCATTAAACAGAGTATGGACAAGGTGTAGCAATAATCATGCTACATGTACAGTTTTAGTTCAGAATCTTCCTTGGTTCTTGCTCCTGCAGACCTGTAAATATACATTTGGCATTGCTGGGAAGTGCCATTGGGTGTCCAGGCTGTGGTGCACAGCTTTGACAGCTCCACAGCAGTCACAGGAGCTGAAACCATGCCTGAGAACAAGCATACACAGCACTTCTCTTAAAAAAACCCCAAAACAACCCAAAACCTAACAAAAAACCAAACAAAACAAACCAACCAACCAAACAAAAAAACAACAACCAACCAAACAAAAAAAAAGCCCCAAAGGAAATAATTGATGATATCCATGTTTTGGGCAAAGAATAATTATTGTTACTGTGTAAGGCAATTATCTGTACTAGAAAACAATGCTACATTTAAGGGAAGTGTATCATAATTTTTTCTTCATATTACTCTGTGTCCTCTGTTTGGAGCATATTTGACCCTCTCCGAGATTACTGTATGTGAACATGTTACATCTTAGCTAAATATTTCATAGTTGCTTATACCTTTGTTCACAAACTGGAGAGCATCAAGGCCCTGGTTCTACATATGCACTCGTCCACACCTGGGTCCTGTATCCCGGAGGGTCACACTGTAAGTGTTAGTTTGCATCCAGGTTCCTTCTGGATTACACCAAGTAGTTTCCTCAGTAAAGCGGCATGGCCACAGACTGGAGACTACTGTACACTGGAATATGGGTGTCACACAGTGCAGGAATACATACAGGATGCAGATGTTGTCCCTGTAGAGGAACAGAGCCTAAAACCAGAAAGAACACCTTTGAATGTCTTACTCTGATATCCTGAGTTAGGACTTGACAGGTCAATTCCTGGATTAAGTTTTAGTAGTTGTGATCTAGCCAGGATCTCTCTCTAAGGCAGAAAAAAATGCAACCATAAGCTACAATAAATCTTGATAAACGGTTTCAACAGTTAATTTTCTTCACTGCAAAAGCCTGCTTTATTTATTAATTTGTTTCCCATCACCTTCTGTCAAGAGATCTTATCTCTTTGTCTGCTAATAGAAGATCCTAGTATTACCAGATTTTTCTTCCTGTTTCAGTGCCCATAAGGTATGA
Source organism: Heliornis fulica (assembly GCA_013399135.1). Classification (NCBI taxonomy): domain Eukaryota; kingdom Metazoa; phylum Chordata; class Aves; order Gruiformes; family Heliornithidae; genus Heliornis; species Heliornis fulica. The sequence goes on along the minus strand of VXBZ01012128.1, from coordinate 94,752 downwards.
TCACCTCACACCTTAACCTTCTCTTTAGAAAGCTAAATAGATGGAGCACTTTGGGTCTCACTATAAAACATGTTTGACAGTCCTCTAATCATTCTTACCACTCTTCTTTGAAACCCCTCTAGTTTTTCAACATCCTTCTTGAAATATTGGCTGGACAAATTATTTCCAAAGCAGTCACAACAGTCAAAACCAGCGGTCAAAAACCTCCTGGCTCTTGTTTGTTTCCCAGGACAGCACTAGCCCTTTGGTCACAGCACTGCAGAAAGAGCTCACGTTCAGCTGATTATTCATCTTAATGAAGTCTTTACGGAATTGCAGCTTTGCAGGATAGAGTTACATCCTTTCAGTGTGACCCACATTCTTTGTTCCTAGATGTGAGACTTAACATTTGGCTTGACTGAAATACATACGATTTGATTATGCCTAAACTTAACACAAGGGTTACGCAGCCATAATAAGCATCCTTTGCCTTCTACAAAGCTTTGCTCGTAACGATTTCAGAAATTTTTCAGCTTGCTAGTAAAATTAGATATCGTAAGGTCAAGAAGCTACATTTGGGGGATCCTACTAGAAAAAGACCAACTTGACAATGTCTGTCTTTACAATAACAATTTAAGATGGAGGAGTCATACAGTTTTCAATAAATAGGTTTCACGCATTGCTGAAGTCTGTAACAAAAGAGCTGTTTAAGGTCATCAAAAAGATAGGCAGTTAATATAAAACTTCATTCACACCAAGTGTCCATAATCCCATGTTAAGCAAAACTTGTTATATAACCTCCCTTTCAATTTGCTACTTGAGTTCTGTACCAGATGTGCTGTTATTTCACCTGAGCTCAAACTTAGGCTGAGAAACGTTTAATTACTTGGGCCATCTGATTCACTCATAAATGCTGATAAAACATTTGCTAACATCTGGGACTTACCTATCTTCCAGGGTGTACTGAAACTCGGTATAAATGGACAAGAGAGTTCCTCAGCCTGCAGTTCTGAACCTCTCAGATACAAGGCTTCCACACAGACAAGATGACCTCTGGAACAGGACGCAAGTGCTGTCTAAAGGCCTCTATGTTATGGTAACCTCGTTATATGCTTACATTTATTTTCCTACTTCACTGTGAAAAAGGAGATGTGGTGGGTGATTCCTGTTTAAAGCATTCTAAGCAGATGATTAAGTTCTTACAATTTATTTTTTAATTTTGAGGGAGAAATCTCAGGCTTCTGTAGAATGTAAAGCACTGTAAGAAAGAATAACACAACACCAGACTCTTATTTTCCGCTCCACTGTTTGCAGAGGGCTACTTTGCCATTTTGGACCAGAATCCTTCTGAGTTGTCAGTACTCCAGGCTCCTGTGGATGGCAACAATGACTCAGTTATTATGAACAACTGGCAGTGTACTTGTGTATATGAACGCACGTGTGAAGTACGAGTGCTTTTCAGCCCCTGTTCTGTGGAGCCCTGGAAGGAGGAATAGACTGTCGAAGGGTCCCTGTGAAAATCCACCCTTAAATCCACTGTAGCAGGGCCTGCTCTTACATGGGGAAGAACCTTTTTTTTACACGGTCCAGGAATTTGGAAGCGTTGAAATCTGCTGTGAAGCACCAGATGACCCCTGCTGTCACTTCGTGGGTGACAGGCACCCCTGACCCTGCTCAAGGATAATGAACGAGCATTAATCACCTTGCCGTTCACCTGCCTTTGCAGGGGTGCCCTGCCTAGCTGGGATTGCTCCAGGTGGTGGAGCAGATGCTCTGGTTACCTGGGATCACCGTTCCCACCGTTAATTATTCACGTTATTAATGACTGTGGATCGGGTGATGTCAGCAATACCAGCTCCGAAGAACGTGGCTTTCTGCGCCGGGACGCGGTGGGGGGAGGTAGCTGCGCAGGGGGAGTCCCAGTGGCTCCCGTTAATGAATTAATTCGCTAACGAGGGTGGGCTCGGTGGCCCCGTGCCCCTTCCTGCCCCGGTAGCCGCCTCCTCCCCCGGAGGGGGGGAGTGACAGGCAGCGGCTCCTGCCCCATGTGACTGGGGAGCGGCTGCCCCGTCCATGGCTTGGCCTCCCCCGGGCAGCAGCAGCTCCGGCTCCCGGGGAGGAGGGGCAGGAGCTGCTGCTCCATGGGGAGGAAGGGCAGCCCCCGATCCCCCCGGGCGGAGGGGGGATCCCGGGCCGCCTCCCCACCCTCCTCCTCCCCTTCCTCCCCGCTTTGGGCCTTACCCGAGGAGCTGCTGCTCC
>VXBZ01012128.1:65114-92483 GCA_013399135.1 Heliornis fulica | reverse complement strand
GGGGGGGGGGAAGGCGGCCGTGGCGGCTGGGAAAGGCCGGGGATGCTGCGGCCTAGCTGGTTGCTAAGGGGCGTTCTGCGCTCTTGGCGTAGTCGCTAAGGGGGGGCTCCCCGCTGCCGTGAGGAGGTGGAGGGGGTATTCTTGAAGCGCGGCTGCGCCGTCTTTCGTTTGCGCTAAGAGGGGTGGCAAGGGCAGGGGAAGGGCCGCAGCGCTTGGCCCGCGGTGGGGCCGCCCCCGGTGGGGGAGGGACCGCGTGTGGCGGCGGTCCCGGATCCCGGCTCTGCTCGAGGGTCTGCGGGTTTATGGGGAGGCGCTTCTTGTTCCCGCGGGGCAGGAGGCGAGCGGGGCAGGGACTCCCCCGTTGGGAGTGGCCCTCAAGTTGCGTGCGGCCCTCTCCAGACCGACTCGGTCCCTCAAACTCCTTCTAACGAAACACATAGGGTGTAGGCGTCGGGAGATTCGAGCCAGGGGAGGTGGGAGTGGGGGAGAATGGTCGGAGCTGGTGTGGAGTTGGGGCGACTTGGCCCCTTCCCTGCTTCTAGACAGCTCCTGCCACGGTCCTGAAGACTCCTTGGAGGAGAACCTGCAAGGGCCTAAGGCCTGGGCTGGTGTCTTGGGGAAGGGCTGGATGTACCTCATGAGGTGCAAGAGCCTCATGTTGGGGACTCCCAGGAATACATGTTTCTTAGCAAGCTGCTCTGTGAGCAAGAGAATCTGTTATAGCTGGTGATGGCTGTTATGGAGAAGATGACTCTTTGTGATTTCAGTTTTAAAAGTTCTATGGTTTGGGGTTTTCTAGTTTTATTTTGGTTTGGGTTTTTTGGCATTTCCTACCCCCCAAGTGCAACAGCACGTCATAGGTTAAGCATAGGCATGAGGCCTCCTTTCTGCTGTTTGTGTATGACACCAGCAGATTTCCAGATAAAGTGGTTTTGGGTCTTGGGCCTTGGCTGGTAAGGACCCAGAGGTTGCCTTGTCTTTCCTAGCATATGAAAACCACTTGAAGGCAGCCGTGCAATATGGGCTTTCCTTGCTACTTAAAGGATTCCCTTTGCAAAGTTTATGTTCTTGGGATTTATGAATCCCTTCCTATGGCCTCCCAGGCTTCACAGCCCAGGATCTGTTTTTGTCATCCAGTGATTCTGACATGAATCAAAAGAAAGATGTTAGGTTTTGAGGCCTATTTTGCTTTCTCATATTGCTATGTCATCAGTAGCACAGACTTTAGAGAAACAATTATGGCTCCTTGTTGTCAGGAGTGGAACTTAGATGGTGCTGAAACTCCTTGTGTTGGGTTTCCAGGCCAGGGCTTCAACCCATCCAGTCTAAAGAGCTTGAAAGTTAAGCCCGTGGAAGTCGTCAGGAGTAAGTGCTGCCGAATAGCTGTGCATTGGACTTTTGTCTGCTATGATATATGATTTTGTCTCCTGAGGAAATGAAATTCTGTATTTTTCATTAAAAATAAGGTGATACTGTGCTCCTTCAGTTGCAGGAGAGATCAGGTGTACAGCAGAGCAGGTGCAGTGTATGTAAGGACCACTACTTCCCCCTGCTGAGGAATGCAGGTCTATAAACAGCTACAGGAGGTTTGCTAGGTCAGAGTGTTTAAGTGAAGGGAAGGCTGCTTGAGATTCATAAGCTCCTAGGGATTTCAGTACTGTTAGGTTTGCGATGAACAGGGTTTTTTTAGTAATTCTAGGATGTGCTTTTGTGCTGAGTCCTATTTTCAAGATTTCTTTAAACAACTCTAGTACTGAGCACTGCTTTTAGCATTCGTCAGCACTGCCCTGGTCCTAGGGAGTTCAGTCGTGGGTAGCACACTAAGCAACATTACAAGGTGTTCATGCAGGAACTTTGAGATATATCTGGAGGCTGTATCCTGTAATTACTTTTAACTTCATGGATGGCTCAGACAGTCATCAATTCTTTGAAATAATGTGCCAGATTGTATGAACAGTACCTGAAATCTAAGCACTTATTTTCCCTGTGTGCTGATCCAGTATTTGGGAGCAGTTGCAGGGGTTTGCTCCAGTAAGGCAGACAATTCTGGCAACAGATGAAAGACACATCACAGTACAGTAGTATATGTGCATCTCCATAAAAACCAGTGTGAGTGCATGTGCTGAGTTGTGGCACAGCTGCAAAATTTGTGCTTAGCTGAAGGAGAGTTTAATTCGGTGGCTTGAGGGTTTTAGGTAGCCAGGTCTCTTCCATACCACTTGCTCCTCATGAATGTCTCCAAGAGCAAGAGCGATCTCCAAAATTGCTTCTCTGGTGTTTTGTTTTAGTCAAAGTACAGCCTCTCTCTGCAGATATTACTCTGATTTGCAGAGAGAGGTTGCACTTTGACTAACCAATAAAGTTTGGGAAGGGGTGTGAGGCGCTTCTGGGCATGCGGTCTTTCTTCTGGTTGGCAATTCTGAGGAACCTGGTAGGCTTCTTGATGAAGGTTAGACTGGAACTGAGTAGGTATTTAAGGAACTGGGTAAATAGAATGGTGATGAAGGTGATAGATAGCTGGACCTTCTTGATAACTGTGCTTAGTGATATACAGTAAATTTTGAGTTTGTCAAGCTTAGTTTGGCTTTCTCAAGAGCTGAAGCCTCCGTTGCATGTTCTGGATATCACTGCATGCAGTGACCACCATGTTTTGCTTTTAGGAGTTTTTTGTGCAATACTGTCTGCAATTGAGAAAGCAAAGGCTGGAACCATTTATGGTAAATGTACTTAATGAAATAATGTGCATGTTTCCAACATTAGATCTTAAACTGATGGTCCCTGGGAGGCTGGCATAAGTTAAAAACTAGTCTAGGGAGTATTTACTGTTTAAAACAAAAAAACCCATCTTGGAATAGCTTGATCACTTCTGCTGTTAAATGACGTTTGATAAGCCATCTGTTAATGCTTTGTAAAGAGAGATAAATTTGAGCTTAGATGTAAGATAGCTGTGAAACTTATCCCCCTGCCCCCACTTCCCCATTTTCAAAAGGGTGATTAACTTTAAAATGACACTATTTATTTAAAATGTTGTTGCTGTTAGGTATATCTTCAGATATCAGTAGCAAGAAGATCGGAGGGAACAGGCTTTTGTTTGTATGTGAAACAACTGTTTGCGCCGTCGGCTTGCTTATAAAACTTCTTTATGCTGAAGTAGAAGAAACTGGTTGCAAAACACTAGCTATTAGCTGCATGGAAAAGAGAAACTGTGGTGTACCTTAAATTATTTAATTTTCTAAACTATCTACTTCTCATCCTGACTATGTACCTTTAAAATTGCTGGCTGTGTTTATCTTGGGACACATATTTGGCTTAGACGATGTTAAATTGATTTGCTAATGTTGTCAAAGGAAGATGTGACCTTAATCCTAGACAGTAGCTGTTATGCCGAAAGGCATATTTGCAACATTGACAGTCTCTCATAGCTGCCCTCCCTACATCTAATCAGGAGTTGCGGATGTAAGCAAAGTTAAGGATTTAAGGTATCGATTCAATCCTGCATGTGCAGAAGAAGAAAGGAGTTTGCTTTGAACAGTGTTGTATACTCTGTTCTTTGGGGCAGGGAAGAAATCACTCGGTTTGCATCAGTGTGAATTAGTGTTCGTCAGGGACAGCAAGGCCCGACTGGGAAGGATTCTTAAAACATTCTTCAAGTTCAAAATGTGCTGTTTCTTCTTTGAATCAGCAGTAAGTAAATATCTAATAAACATTGTATTGCTATTATAGAAGTGTAGAGTGGGTTTAGATGGATGTGTTTCTTGGCACCTGTCCTACCCGTCTGTCTATGTCAGGCTGACACTTGTTCTCTATAGTCCTGTTAATTTTATGTATAGACATGTACATGACTCTGTCGTGAGGGTGGTAAAAAGGTGTCCCTGTGCTGAAGACATTTCATACTCGGTCATGAGAGCTGCTGAAGCAAGAGTTGAGCCCTGTCTTCATGACACCAGCTGAATGGAGCATTTTTGTTCCAGAAGCACATGGCAGCATATCGCAGAAAAGGTTTAAGAACACTTTCTGCAGCTAAACTGTACCTGAGCAGTAGCACAAAGCCTCTGGGGTTTTCGGTGAGTATAGTGATATTACAGTTGCGTCTGGTAGCCTGTGTCTGTTTAGCCAGCTGTTGTACAGGCCCAGCAAGAGCAGTCTGCCTTGATGAGCTTGCTGCCTAAATAGCCAGGGTAAACAAGGGCTGGGAGGGCAAGCGGAGGCAGGGAGGTGTCAACCAATCTGCCCTCTGTGCAGCAGGTCAGTGTCAGAGCCAGGAATAGCAGAGTGTGCTTAAAGCCCTCATCCAGTGCCTGCCTGCTGGACCACCTTGGACTGGAGAAATTGGAGAGGCAAAAAGCTCATTGCAAGGTGGCTCTTTATTTAAAACATGGAAGAAAGGAATAAAGCTGCAGCTGGGCTAAACTTATTTCCTCTTTGTTACAAAGGAATTTTAGAGGGCAAGTTAAAAGTTGTAACCTAAACAACTTGACGATGTGCTCCTTTGTAATATATTAATAGCTGTTGTCAAAATATAGCAATGTTCCACTGCATGTCTTGTTTCTCCCTGTCTCCTTTTCTTTCTTGCCCACTAGGATCATGCTGTATTCTCAGGTTTAGAGAAACAGATTCATTAATGGATAAATTTATCGTCCTTGAGTATTTAAGTGCTTGTGTAAGCATTTCAGTGAGTTAATAAAAGTTGTGTTTTCTCCAGATCGTGGAAAAACATATACACCTGCAGGAGCAGGAAATGGCCAATCTATGCAAGTCAAATCCAAATGTAAACTGCAGCAATCATAGGAGACCTCTGCCTTCGTAACTGTAGTGGGAGGAAGTGTGAAAGCTTGTAAAGCTCCTTCAGCTTCCTTCATCTTTTAAAACTTGTATTATCAAAGTTTCATTAACTCAGAAACGAAGCAGGCAATGAACTGGTGCAGATTAGGCTGAGGAGAATACTCTGGGGAGAATATTGCAATAATGGTCAGAGCCTGGAAAAGAGCACACAGCTATTGCTTTGTGCTGGAAAAGTCAGTGGTTTTTAGAAACTCCTGTTAGATTTGTTCTTATTCTGTCTTCAACTGGACAGGATAGATCTGCCCAGACAGCTCCACAATATTGAAACTGCTTCTTGTTCTGTGAATATGGAACTCCTTTGTAAGAGGTGGGTTTTTTTTCAGACCCGTGTATCCTCTCTTTAAAATCTTCATGAGTTTGAAGTGGAACAAGTATTTTATCTAGTTCAGGGCTTAAGAAACTTATGCTGTGCTTGTTGCTATTATCCCTGCAGCCTGCATAAGCAAACTAGCTAGGGGTTGTTGCACTCCAGTCAAATACTACTCTAGCAGTCTGTTTTAAATCAGAATATACATGAGCTGCTGCTCATGCAGCCCTGAAAGCCAACTGATCCTGGGCCACATCAAAAAAAGCATGACTAGCAGGTCGAGGGAGAATTCTGGCTCTACTCCACTCTCGTGAGACCTCACCTGCAGTACTGTGTCCATAAGTAGGACATGGACCTGTTGGAGCGAGTCTAGAGGAGGACCACAAAGATGATCAGAGGGCAAGAACACCTGTCTGATGAGGACAGGCTGTAAGAGTTGGACTTCTTCAGCCTGGAGAAGGCTCTAGGGACACTTTATAGCAACATCCAGTACAGCCTATGGAAGAAGAGCTGGAGAGGGACTGTTACAAGGGTAAGGAGTGACATGGCATGGGTTAATAGCCTTAAGATGAAGGAGAGGGAATCTAGTTTAGATATTTGGGAAGAAATTATTCTCTGCAAGGGTGGTGAGGACCTGCCACAGGGTGTCCAGAGAAGCTGTGGCTGCACCCTCCCTGGCACTGTTCAAGGCCATGTTGGATGGGACTTTGGGCAATGTGGTCTAGGGGAAGGTGTCCCTGCCCATGGCAGAGGTTTGGGACTAGGTGATCTAGGTCCTTTCCGACCCAAACCATTCTGTGATAGCTATTGAATAGCTGCAGGCTCTCTTAAATCTAATCAGGGCTGTGTATTTTTTTGAGGCAGTCCAGATTCCATCTTCAAAAAGCCTATGTAAGTCCCTGAGAGCGGGTTTCTCACCATGCAGTCGCTCATAGGGGAGAGGGCATCTCATAGAAGAGTGGTTTGACTTAGTCTTTCTGTGGATGGTGTTTTGGGATGTCTCTGTGAAGGTGTGTGTCTCTGTGTACAGAAATTTGCGTGCAGCTCTGGCTCTTATTAGAGCCTGTGGCTTCTTCGTGCAGGTGAATCATTCATGAGAGCAGTGAGGTAGAGTGGTAAACCTGCACAGCCTGGTAGTGTCTAACTGAGATAGTACAGGCACACTGAAGGTGGCAGGGAACAGCAAGAGAATGGTCTGCAGGGCTCTTTTCCTTCTCGGAGACATTTGAACCGGTATCCCATATGAAGAGGGAAGTGCAGAACACAGACTGATCTTGGCACAAAGCTAAATAAGGGTCATGTGCTAAAGGAATTCAGGTGGAATTTTTGTCTTGGAAGAGACATTCTGAAAGCCGGCTGACTGGTTGAGGACAGCAACAGGAGCTCCTGACATAAATAGCTTCTCCCTCTTGGCTGTCTGTTGGTGGCCCGTGACTTGTAATGGCACTGAGACCCTGCCACTCAACAGGTGTGTCCCCATTACACAAATAAGTGCAGTTGGTCCTTGTGTGAGCCACAGGGCCAAGGTTGAAAGTGGGGCTTAGCCGTGGCGACCTATTTGTTCCCCTGTATGACCCTTCCAGTCAGGCCTGAGGCAGGCTGGTGACAGCTTTTGTGCAGACAACAGATTTTGTCCACAGGAGAGATTTGGCCTCAGCAGGTCACTGCAGACTTTTAGGTTTCCAGATGAGCTCTTCAGTACTTAAAATGTAGCAAACTCTAAAAGACTTCAGTGTGTTAAGATGCCCCATGCAGCTGGAAAAATACACAGTCTGACATGTTGGTGTTATCTTCTGTAACACAGTGTATGTTGTTGCAGGCAGGATTGTTTTGGCACATGCTGAAACCTCAGGCTGTTGGTAGAAATCTCACAGGGACACAGGAAGGCATGGAAGCTCTTGCTATTGCAGAAATACCATTTCTGGTGGTAAAGGACTTTGGCCTGTTGTTGAAGACAAAAGACTGTTGGAGGTGAAGCTTTAGGAGGACACTTGATTAGTCTCTGTCAGAGTGATACTGCTTTCTGTGCTTTCTTTTGGGACCCGGGCCAGCAACTGCCATGGTGGCTTCGGTCACTTGGGTCAGCGGTGTTGCTGGGGGTTAGTCCCAGTCTCTCACTTCAGCAGCTGGGAAGCGGGCTCCAGAAGGAATATAATATTTCTTTTGATAACTCTGCCAAGCAGGGGAGGAAATCCATAATTTGAGCAAAATACTTGAACTTTTTTTTTTGTAGGGTAGGTTAAGGTAGGAAAAGGGAAGTGAAAAATCCTTTATAGTGGGTTGCTTTTATCCTGGAGCTGTATGGAGTCTGTATGGAGTGTTCAGCTTCTCTTTCTTAGTGCAACAAAGTCTTTGTAAAGGGAACCTGCATCAGGAGTGTATGCAGTTGGTAATGTGCATTAGCTCAGGTCATGTGTTGCACCATATGATTTGAGACCCTGGTAGAGTGCTTTTTGGATTAATTGGCCAATGACAAAGGTCACCTTTTATGTTGTAGATCATGGAACTTTATGAGCTGCTGATAATTGTGAACTTTGGAGATGTTTTGTTTGAGTTGCATTGAGTTTTCACATTCAGTGTTTTCTGGTTCCTTCATCCACTGTTTCCTGTCATCCTTCTAAGCTGTTGGGCTGTCCATCAGTTGATTTCCGATACCCGGCTGCCTAGGGTCTGGTAAAAGTAGCAGTCCGTCCTCAGTGGGTCAGCCTCCAGCAGTCCCAAAATTCACTGTTGGGTGACTTCACTGAGAATGTTAATGCCATCTCTTGATTTCAGAGTGCATTGAAGCATGTACTGATTTTGAAGTGTGTGGTTTAGTTTTTTGCTGGATTACATAAGAAGAAAGGTCAAGGTATTCATTGGCTAGTGGGTAGCGGTCCCTCCACAGCGCTTTACACAGCATTTGTCTTCAAAAGGTGGGTTAATCTCCTGAATCTTTGGATATTCAATCCATTTGCTGAAGTGAGAGATACTTGGTTAAGTCAACCATTCAGGATAGATGTGTGATGTCTGTTGATTATCTCAGGTGATCATGGAACAATTCTTAAAAGATTTGCACCTATAGAAAGTGTATTAATCATGATTGAGACAAAATGGTCTTTGTAGGGGAGAAAGGGATCTTTCCTCTCAAATGAAGTTTGTACAGTGATGTCTTTTTCTACCTTCCTAAGACTTGAGAACTGCTCTTTGCAGTGTAGGTCATGGCCTTTTTTGATGTGTTCTGGAAGTTGCTTTGGGGGGTGCTGTTGAGGAAGCAAATCAAATTGTCAGGTTATATCTTGACACTTGATTACATTACTGGGCTTGAGTTAACTTCTCTAGTACAGGGGATTAAAAGCTTCTCACCAACATTGGAAAATCATTGCAATTTAGTCTCTGCTGCCTGGTATTGGCAAAGGGATAAGTCCAATTTCTACATTCCCTTTCTCATGGCCTCCATATATTGTCTCCTTGCTTACCTTTACACTGAATAAATAAAGTGTCTGGGAAATCAAAGATAGATGCTTCTAAGACGTGTCTAAATTAGATTGGTCCTGAATTGCTATATGAAGGAGTCAGGCTGGATCAACAACATATCTATTAACAGTGAAACAAACAACCCCCCGCAAACCCCACCAGGCATCCCCCACATAGTCCTCCCCACCCAACCCTCTCACCTATGGACACAAACCGCTGATTTGTGTGAATGAACAAGTTGTCTGTTGCAGGAGTAACAGCAGTAGTGAGCTGGTACTGTGGGCCAAGCCAATGTGTGACCCTCTTCTGAAACTTCCCTTTCAGCATTAGAAAGATCAGGGCCCCTGCCCACCAAGTAGAAAAGTGTAGGATGTACACTTTTCTGGATGTAGGATGAAGGATGTAGGATGTATTGTAGTATTGTAGGATGTAGGATGCATACATTGTAGTATTGTAGGATGAAGGCTGCCTTTTTGACCTTGAATTCACCTTTTTCAGAGCCTTGGAAATTACATCTAGTCTTAGTAGGGTTTGTGTTGAGCTCAGGATGTCTGGTTGGGCCAGCACACATTGGGAGGGGGTTGTGGAGTGAGTGCATTTTCCATCACTGTGCGAGCTGGTGACTTAAAACCTGCATGTGGGGAGAAGTTAACTGAGGGCTGAGCGTGGGGAGAACTGGTTTGGAGTAAGGAATGGAATTGGATGTAGGAGGAGAGTCTGAACTCTGTCTGGGAGAGTAATAAGCAATGAGGAGGCTGCTGGACCCGACTTCTCAGTGCTGTGCATTCCTCATCTCAGACACTATCTGGCCCCATGAGGTTCTGCAAGAGCTCTTTTAAAAACAGAATTCCTCTTCTTGCAGCCTAGGCTAACTCCAGAGTTTTATTTTTTCAAAGGGTTAGGAGAAAATAAAGAGCTCTAAATTCAGTTTTACTTGGTGTGGCTGTGCTGTTCATAAACCTGTAGTTGCAAAGCTTTCTAGTGATCGAAAAGGTTTTCTGTGTGAGGTTTCTGTTTTTGTTTAAAATGGGTCACATGCCCAGGAATGCAGTCAAATTATAATGGTGACTAAGTGCCGGAAAGCATAGAAAAGGGGAGGGAAGGGTGAGCAGAAAAATAGGAGCCTGAGGCTATGGAACGAAGGCTGGGAAAATAAGAATCTGGCCAGGCCTCAGGGCCAGGTTACAGATTCCTACACCCATTAACAACCTCAGGAGATGTTTATTTCCACGGAGCTAATCTTTGGTTTTAAAATGACAGGTACCCAAAAATACCACTTTTGGGATGTGGGTTGATGTATGGTATGGATGGGAGGAGGGAACTAGTTATGATTGGTCACTAGTCCCCATCTCTTGGAGATCTTCCCTTAGCCCTATATATACAGGAATACCGGCTGCTGGGAAATATAGAATCATAGAATCATAGAATTTTTAAGGCTGGAAATGACCCCTAAGATCATCCAGTCCAACCATCAACCCACCACCACCAAGTCTACCCTTAGACCATGTCCTCAAGCACTGCATCTACCCGTCTGTTAAACACCTCAAGAGATGGGGACTCAACCACTTCCCTGGGTAGACCGTTCCAATGCTTGATGACTCTCTCAGTAAAGAAGTTCTTCCTAATATCTAACCTAAATTTTCCCTGGCGCAACTTGAGGCCATTACCTCGAGTTCTGTCGACTGTTACTGGGGAGAAGAGACCAACCCCCACCTCACTGCAACTTCCTTTCAGGTAGTTGTAGAGAGCAATAAGGTCTCCCCTCAGTCTCCTCTTTTCCAAACTAAACAACCCCAGCTCCCTCAGCCGCTCCTCGTAGGGCCTGTTCTCCAGACCCTTCACCATCCTCGTTGCCCTTCTCTGGACACGCTCCAGAACCTCAACATCCTTCTTGAAGTGAGGGGCCCAAAACTGAACACAGTACTCGAGGTGAGGCCTCACCAGTGCAGAATACAGGGGGATTATCACCTCCCTGGTCCTGCTGGCCACACCGTTCCTGATACAAGCCAGGATGCCATTGGCCCTCTTGGCCACCTGGGCACACTGCTGGCTCATGTTTAGGAGGCTGTCAACCAACACCCCCAGGTCCCTTTCCGCCAGGCTGCTCTCCAGCCACTCCTGCCCAAGCCTGTAACGTTGCCTGGGGTTGTTGCGACCAAAGTGCAGGACCCAGCATTTGGCCTTGTTGAACGTCATATTGTTGGCCCCTGCCCAACAATCCAGCTTGTCCAGATCCCTCTGCAGGGCCTTCCTACCCTCCAGCAGATCGACACTCCCACCCAATTTGGTGTCATCTGCAAACTTACTGAGGGTGCATTCAATCCCCTCGTCCAGATCATCTATGAAGATGTTGAACAGAACTGGTCCCAACATCAAGCCCTGGGGAACACCACTGGTGACTGGTTGCCAGCTGGAAGGGCAATACACTCTTATATGTGGTTCACTATCCCTAGTTATAAAGGATAACTTAAGGAGCTTCTTCAGATTTGACAGATCACTGGAACAGGCTGCCCAGAGAGGTTGTGGAGTCTCCTTCTCAGGAGACATTCAAGACCTATCTGGATGCATTCCTGTGTGACCTAATCTAGGTGATCCTACTTGGGCAGGGGGGTTGGACTGGATGATCTTTCGAGGTCCCTTCCAACTCCTGACATTCTGTGAATCTGTGTGGTTTATATTTTTCTGATCTTTTTCTACCAAGCAGCTCCACCAAAGATACTGAATAATTAAGTTTGATATGAGAAAGATGGGAGCTAAGGTTGTCTTTTCCCCTGTCTAATCAACCCTGGATTGTGAAAGCAAAACAGATGTTGAACGGCTACTTAAGCTGGATATGTTCATGCAGACTCTAAAGAGACCTTGGTCCCACGTCTCTGTGATTAATTTTATGTTTAGTTTGAACATATATTGATTTCAAATTATTGTCTTTGGTTATGTGATTGTCGGACAGGTGAGGGTCTGGAGCAGTTTCTTTAGTCTTCTGGCTAGACACGCTCTTCTGGCTTCTAGTTTCAGTGTTCTTCTGGCTCCTTCTGTTCTCATATGGTGTCATCTTTATTTTATGGCTTTCTTTAGCCATTACCTTCTTGTTCAGTGTCTCTGTTCTGGTAGTTTCTTTCTACATCATTCTTGTTTTGATTACGTTTTTGTCTGAACTGGTGTTGAATTAAGTATACTAGATCAGGTCTTGATCAGATTTAAGACTTGTATGCTAGTGACCATCAGGGATGGCTTCTCTGCTGATAAGCACCCATTCTGCTCAGCATTCCTTTCTTGTCAGCTCTGATGACTGTGCTTGCTCTAGTGTGGCTCAGGCACCTTCAATGTCTGCCAGTTCATCATTTGTGGAGCCTGAGTGAGAGCACACCTGTGACCAGCTTGAGTGCATTTGTTGTCTGTATAGCATCAGTCCTGGGTGATAATCTCATCTCTTCCTTTGTCTGCAGAGCGGCTGGCATCCCAGTGAAGGAAAGGGTGAAAGTATCTCAGAACTGGAGGCACGGACGCTGCCAGAGGGAGACAGTCCTGAAATGGAAATGCAAGCAAGTGGCTCCTTTCTCTACTACTTTTTTCGTTGTCATTTGCTGTGAGTCTTTGTGCTTGTGCCTGTCATCTGAAATGAGATGTTCCCTGCTGCTTGTGATCCATGGGGTCTTGCAAATGATAGTGCTGACCTGTTTTGGATGTTACTGGATAGCTGGATGCTGGCAACTGGAGTTGCAAGACCCAGAGATTCAGTCTAAGTTGAGAGCTCCTCTCTTACTAAGAGCTTGAATATGGCATTGTTCTGATCTGTGCAGTTATAGTAGGATTTAAGTCTGTACAACAGGCTTCAAACTGTTATGTCCTTATCTATTGCTGCATACCATGAGAAATTTTCTGTACTGCTCTCATAATGAACATTGACTTATGTGTCCCCTCAAATTGCCTGGTTTGTGTCTGATGCTTATCCTGGCCCCTGACCTGGATGTACCAATCTAAAATGCTAATTCCCATTCTTCTGCCTCATGCTTCTTCATTCTCCTACATTATGCTTGCCTCCTCCACTTTAAAAAAAAACAAAAAAACAAACCACCAAACAAAAAGCCAAAACATATTTTACATTAATGAGAGGAGGTTGTTGTTAAATCCTTGCTTTCAAAGGTGTATTCGCCTTTCAAAGCAGAGCATAAGATAGGTCTCTGGTCTGAACAGCACATCTACATTTTCAGCTTTTACATCATCAGATAGAAGGAGAAATGAGAAAGGCCATGTTTTGTTAGATGCTGAAGAACATGGACCTGCTACTGAGCTTTCATGCCTTTTTTGTACTGTCTAGATTGAAGTGATGGATAATGTGCCACTGCTTGTCTAAAGTCCTGGGAACAGCTTTAATGAGCAGAGTGGGTTTTGATGCAGGTTGTATACCTGCCTTTGAAGTGCTTGTGACCATCTGTGAAGACAGGCTCTGTCGATGTTAGAGATCATTACTAAACCAGCTTCCCAAGTGAAAAGGCAAGGGCTGATTTAATGAGGCCACCATCCAAACTGCATCCTCTAATTTTAATTTATCCTGCTTCAAATTTGTTACTTCTCCGTATGAAAAAGCTATAGAGAAAGGTAAAAAGCAGAACTGCAGCAGGAGGAGAGCCACAGAAACTAGCTGTATTCTAGGTAAGCTGGTTATTCACTTGCTTTTAGAAGACTGTGTAGGAGTGAAGGAAGGAAAGGGAAATCAAAGTCCACCTAAAACCAAAGCTGCGGCTCCAAAGATGTCTCTTGCTTTTTCCATGCATATGATCATCTCAAATGAACATTATAACCTATGCTCAAGTGCTTTGTCTCTGTCACTAAAAGCCTGAAGATGAATGCAGACAAGCCAGAAGTTCCTACCTGATAGAAATCCTGGCCTCTTGCTTGTTTCTAGTCATCCTGTCCCCCACCCCTGCTGCAACGTTATGAGGTGTGCCTATGTGTAATGTCTCTGTTGACACAGAAAATTATGACCTCTGAAGATGAATGATCTGCAGAAAAGAGGGAGGCAGGCTTTTGTGACAAGTCCCTCTATTCTCAAAACACTTTGTACCTGAATAGTGTGAAAATTGAGAGGCTACTCTTGAGCCTGGAACCTGTGTGTAGGAAGCTACCACTGTCCCATAGGTAGCAGGGGACAGACAGGGTGTATGGGTTCTTCTGGAAGGTGGGCAGTAGAAATCAAGAGGTTGCTCTGCAGTTGCTTTTGGCTCAGCAGCAGAAGAGGTGTGAATGTAGAAAAATACATCCGCTACACAATGAGCATAAAGTTATTGGAAACCCTGCTGCTTTATGTATTAGTGTAATGAGAATGCAGTAGGTGGAGGACTTTGTAGGCAGACCTGTGTTATTTGACATGACCTGCTTCCCTGCTCGGACACATGGGAAATGGTGGCAGCTTTGTGGTCTTTGCTAGGCGTCAGCAAATAATGTGCAGGATCGGGACTGACTGATGGTCAAGTTTCCTAAATATTTCCTCTCTAAACTCACCAGGCTCTTGGCCATCTTCTCTTTCAGACATTCCGTGCTTCCTTCCCTCAGCTTCTGGTTCAAAAAATGCCAGCAATGTGATCTGCTTTGTATGTTGCTGGAGAAGCTTCACTTCTGAGCTGTGCTGCTATATTAAGCTCTGCTTTTGCCTGTGACCAGCAGCTCCAACTTCACTGTTTTCTCAAGTGGATGTTTGCTTTTGTTGACATCTTTACATATGCAGTCCCTTTTTTCTTTTTTTTTCTTTTTTCTTTTCTTTTTGTGTGTGTTCTGTTCTGTTTTCTTGTCCCCTTGCACCCCCAACCTGATGTGTGTTTGCAGTTTGATGCCGTGGATGGAGCTGGATGACGAGTATCTCTACCTGTCTCAAGCAGAGGACATCCATGCCTACCGTGTCTATCCGGGTGGTGGAGGTTTGCAGCGTCACCCTCAAGCTATCTTCTCTGGCCACCAGGAGGACGTATGTCGCTTTGTTCTTGTCAACTCCCACATCGTCAGCGGAGGGGGGTAAGTTGGGCAAATAAAGAATCCCACAGAGTGTAGCAGTGGAGTTTGAAAGGTTGTGTGTAATTCCAACCCCAAGCAGAAGGGTCAATTTTGTTATTCAGTGTCCGCACACTTGGCTGTGTCCAACTGCTGCTGCTTCCTCTCTTGTGATTTGGTTTGGTCCTGATGCTACAGCAATGGAAGAGTTGACCTTGTAAAGTCTACTTTTCTCCTTTGAACATCTGTAGAAGTACAGAGGATTGTGAAACCAGGATTGACTGCTCAGGCATCTTCATTTTGTTCCCTGTTAAGAGTCAAGGCAGCTGGACTGTGTTGTAATACTTGGAACTACTGGCTGAGACCATGGTGGTGCATAAAGCTCTCTAGAGACAAGTATATTAGACCTACTGATATAATTGTGGACAGGGGAAAACTGCCAAGCATTCTACCACACACACACTTCTCCAATTAATTTTGCATTTGACTGGCCTTTTACAATTTCAGCAAATGAGAGAATTGTTATTTATGGAGTTTAGCTATCAGTATAAACAGCACTTGTAAGCACAGAATTGGGAGATGGAAGCACGGCTGTCTGCCTTGAGTATCATGACTCTCCCCTGTGAACTGTAACCCAAAGTCCAGGTAAAACCGAAGGCAAGCATTTAAAATTCCAGTAACTGTACTGGTTGAAAAAAAAAATCTAAATATCCTCATAGCTATTTCAAAGCACAATACTCTGCACAGCTGCTTTGAAGTGAAGGAAAAGCTGAGGCTTGGACATGGATAGGAACGACCTCTCACTTGTAGCCATTCAGTATCCAGCCAGGATTCTGGCAAGCTCAAAGCAGTAGGAGGCCGCTCTGTGGATTCTACAGCTTAATACAAAGTGGAAGGTGGACAGATAGCTAGGAAAACTTTCATGTGCAGCAGAGCAGGCTTTCCCAGATGTGGGGTTGCAAGAGAATAGGTGGTGTGTGAGGAGTGGAGGGTTAACAGTGCTGTGTAAATTTCAGCTCCCATGAGATAGCAGTTGTGGTCTTAGTGGCACTCCTAAGCAGGAATAGAGGGTACACAGCCAGGAGAGATGCAGCTGATACATACTGCTTGCCTGGGGATTTGTTTTTCAGAGATGGGAATATTGTCCTTCACAAGATCCGTGGCTCCTATAGCTTCAAGTTCTCTGCGCACGAACAGGAGGTGAATTGTGTGGACTTCCAAGGTGGCCTTATTGTCAGCGGCTCCCGGGACAGAACAGCCAAGGTGAGCAGTGATGTTCCAGCAGCTGCAGGTGCTGCTGCAAAGGTGACCTCGGAGGTCTCGTGCCATGACTGTTGAAGTGTCAGCAGAACAGTGGTGAGCCCTATCTAGTATGTCTGCAGGAGGAGTATATGCAGGAGGGTATCTTGGTGTAGGCTCGTGCCTCTGAAAAGACGTTTTCTGTGCCAAGCCTTTAAGAAAAAAATTTGGCAGTACTTGATGACATCAGTTGCTGGCTTAACTAGGAAGTGCAGGCAGCAGCAGATGATGTTTTGCTGCTTTCATTGTATGTCTGCCTAACTGCAGAAGAGACTTGTGCCAGTTAATCTGAAATTCGCCATATATATCCTAAACACACGCTTGCTTTGTGATGCAGTGCTAGTTCACATGCTCTCTGTTGTATATTTGATCTGTTTAAGGCATAGTGTGAAGTATTTTCCAAATCTGTGGGGTTGTAGTTTATTTGATATGGGTTTTGGTGGGGTTTTTTGGTGGTCTTTATTTTTATGTGGGGTTTATTTTGATTTGATTTTTTTATTATTATTTTTATGGTACTTGGTTTGCAATCTAGGAGCAAAGTTAGACTGTGAATGCTGTTAGCTCCTATTTTTCTTTTCCAGTGGGCATCAGTGAATCCTGTCACATTTTGGGGTTGTTCTTTTTTTTTTTTGTTTTATTTTGGGTTTTGGGTTTTTTTTTTTTGAGGAAGGACCTTGCTGATTTTTGTCCTTCTGGATCTGGTTGGCAGTGCTGTGTTTTCACATGGACCTGGGAATTTGCTCTCCTGAGCTGTAACCAGCTCTGGTTTAAAAAACTCCCATGTAGGTGTTTCATGCTCGTCATGCTAGCATGATGCAGTACCTGTAGCATCTTCACAACCACTCCTTTTGTTGTTGTTAAAGGTTGTTGCTGTGTGTTGAAAGCTTTGGCTGCTGCTCAGGGTGGGATGATGGATACTTTTGGTCCCTGGTACATACAGCAGAGCATTAATGGAGGGAAGAGGAGAAAGTGCTATTCCTGTCTTACAAGGGGGAAGTTGGGACAAAGAAAGACTTAAAACATTGAAAGAGACATTTATAGGAAGTGTGTGGTAATGGGTAACTAGCAGGCTGCTGAGCATTATGACCCTGTCTACTCTTGTTGGTCGCTCAGTGTGAGTGTGCTCCTGGGTAAAATCACTCCCATGTAAAGCAGTGTTCAGATGCAAAGGGAACTGTTGGAGATGCTGCTTGCCTTCTTGGGAGTAAGGCTGTGATGCTGTTTTGTGTCACATTTAAGCAGGGCTGTGGACCCTTTTTTCTGGGAGAGTGCCTTCTTGATGCTACCCTGGCAGCTGGAGGATAGACGTCCCCGACCTTGAGAACAAATTCCTGAAGGCCAGAGGGGAATTTAAGGCTGTTTTTCTTGGAGCTAGTGTGAGATCTTGCCCACCCAGTGCTCCCCACAGCAGAGGCTCTAGAGATGTTCGCCTCCTATTTTTTATCATCTCTTTTGTAGACTGCCTTGTTTGCTTGAGTGAGACTCTTGGAGGTTGGGAGGGAATCCCTACCAGCCTTTTAAAGGGACTCTAAGTGTCTAAGCTATTGAGGGCTCCGCTGAGTGTTGATTAGGACTAAGCCCTGAAGAGCTGCTAATGTACATTCCTGTGTGATAGGCACCAGATAGTGTGCTCTGAGCAATATTTTTAACCTGTAGGAGATAGGGGTGCCTTAAAAGAGTTAAGCTTTTCTGCTGCTTTTGCTGACACTAGGTGCTAAATTCCCCGCTGACAAGAATAGCCTGCAATCCTGGGCATTATCAACAAACAAACAAATAGGGCACTCCCAGCTTTGAAGTCTTGAAGTGAAATGTTGGGGGTTGGTTACTGAGAACTGGGTGGGGGGGTTGGGGGCTAGAGTACTGTGGGCCAAGAATGAGGGCAAGGTGGGAAAGTGAGGGCCACAAGCGGAGACCAGCACAACAAGGATCTGGGGGACTTTTATTAGGACCCAGAAATAAAGGGTGAGGTGTATGTGGTGAACTGGGGGAAGGCAGTGTGCATGTATGCATTGGGGAAGGGACAAGATTCTCTNGGGGGGGGGGGGGGCTGTTTGAAAACAGCCTGGGATACACTTAAGAAACTTGGTTGAAAGGGGATGGCTTTTTTAAAAAGCTACTTTACAGCATAGCAAACTGTTCATTTTATAGGTAATACAAATGGAAAATGTCCAGGGATGGTACAAAGTCTGCCCATGCTGTTCAAGGGAACAGTAGAGATTTGAACAAATCCCACTTCTTGTTTATTTAACTGCAGAAGATGAGAAATGTGTGTTGAGTGCATCCCTATAGAGTGTGTAGTGATGGGGTTGTTCTCTCTGTTCCCTGTGATGAAGTGGGATGGAAGGTGATGTTCATAAGCTGAATCTCTGTGTAACTTGAAGTGCTTGTTTCTGCCAGTGATTAAAGGCTCTGTTCCTCAAAAATAAGTAATGGGAATTCAGGGAGACGACCTCAGGGAAGATAAGCACGGCAACTTTGGCAACTCTTCCATTAGCAGTGTGCATCCCACTTCTTGCAGCTTCTGGGTGATGTGGTGTAACATGCATCTCTCTCTTTAGGTTTGGTCCCTGTCCACGGGCAGAGTCGGGCAGTGTCTACACACAGTGCAGACAGAGGATCGAGTGTGGTCCATTGCTATCAGCCCCTTATTAAGGTAACCGAGATCTCTTTATTCCCATTTTCCAACAGAGAGAGGTAAAAGCTGTGTGTCTGCATAGGCTGTTTGACCCCAAATCTCTCCAAGGCACCAGTGTGACACTTCAGGGATTTGATGTGAGTGGAGGCTGATCAGGAGCTTGTGCCTGCAGCAGGAGCTCAGAGAAGAGCATGTGGTCTTTGTTCCCCAGAACAGCCAAGTGGTCTCCTCATAAAGAGGCTGTGGAAATGGCCCTGCATTCCTGTTACTGTCTCTGAGGAGACCTGTTTGTTCTTGCTTGCAAAGCAAGCTCTGACTTACTGTGCCTTGTTAATTAGAAGCTATGAGCTGGATCCTCTTGAAGTCTTCTGTACTGAAAAGATAGCAACCTGTATTCTCATTCTCTGGCAGTCAGTTGGATGCCAAGCCAGAAAGGAAGCTTAGGAAGCTATCTTGGAGCTGGGAAAGATGAAAGCAAAATTCAGGGATGAGGTTTTTCATCTTCTACTGTCTGTAGCCCTGTGCTTCTAGTACAGGTGTAATGTTATATCTACAGCTTCAGCATGGAAGGCAAAGGCTGTACCTGCACCAGGATCTTCCATTATGTTTTTCGAAGTGCTGCTGTTCTTGAGTAAGTGAAAATCTGAAAAATTCACTATTAAAATCTTCCACTGGTCAGCAATGATCTTCTCCTGGGTGCACTGTTAAGCTGGTCTTCTGCGTGGAAAAGTTTTGTGCAAGGGAAAGGGGAAGAAAAGCTGTTGCAGATACCACATGGATAGCAACAACTAGTGAATTTTAAGTGTGCAAAACCAAAATACTTCCCACAACTGCTGTCCTCATTAGATTTCCAACCTTGTTTTGTAGGCAGCAGAAACTTAGTGGTATGGAGCTAATGGAATTATCAGGGACATGACCCCCGAGGCCTGCTATGATTTTGATGTTACCTTGTTCCATTGCTCTGGGTATTTGAGACTGTGTTTTTGAAGATGTGCCATGTGTGTTAATGCTGCTGTGAGATGTTAGAAGATGGCAAAGGGCTTCAATCTGTGCTGCAAGGGTCTCTTTTCTAGCAGACAGGCTCTGGCTCTAGCACTGTGGCTGGTTAGTGGCATGCTGCTTCCTACTCATAAGTGATGACCTACTACGGTGGCCTCTTGTCAGGACAGTGTTCCTCTCCCTGGCGTGCATGCTTGTGCACACTCTCTGTCACAATATTTACCCACTGTCTCCCCACCCCCCCTTTCCTCCCTGCAGGGTGATAAATGGGAGGTAGTGGAACAGCTACCCCATGAACAAGTGGGCTTAAATTGTGCACTTTTATGAGACTGGACTGCACCAGCTTCCACTGCTAGCCCACCTACCACCCCCTTCTCTTTACCCCTTCATATTTTGGGGTGCGGAGGTGGGGGGGATAGAGAATTAGAGCCAATTAGCCACGTCATTAATTCTTCAATTTGACGGCTGATATAGCAGGGCCTGAAACACGCTGCTGACCCCGTATAATGGGAACTCTGCTCCTTAACATATTGACGATGGGAGAAGTTAATTAAAATTCCACAGAGAGAAGGTGTCGGCTAACCTATAAACCTGTCGCTTCTCAGAACAAATCGCAGCCATCCTAGGAGAGAGAGGATCAGAGCAGGAGGGCATGTGGTGGGGGAGGGATGGGGCAAGGGGCAGAGGGGATGAATTTTTCACTAATAGGTTTTATTGCTTTCTGTCTAATGAGGGTGAGTATCAAAAAGATAGTATCTGGTTTCTAGCAAGGTCTATGTTGGAGAGTTCTGTGGTTTTCTCTTTATTTGTGAGTGCCCATACTTCAGCTGTATGTAATCCCTATGCATTTGTGTGTGAAGCTTTTCCTCCCTTGCAGCCCCATCCTTCATGCTGGAGCTTGGATGTGTTTATTCTTCAGCAAGGCTGCACATGGCCTATAACCTCAGCTTCCTCCTAAACATTTGATGTGCCCTTCCAATTCTGCCTTGTGCTGGTATAAACTGAGAGCGCCTACACAAGAGCATGTAGTCCTGCTGGTGTAGAACTACTGGAGTGGAGTTACTCAGGACCTGTCTGGATGCCTACATGTGCAACCTCCTCTAGGGAACCTGCTTTGGCAGGGTGGTTGGACTCGATGTCCTCTGGAGGTCCCAACCCCCACTGTGATTGAACAACCTAAGTATTTTGGCCCATCGTTACTGAAAACTCACCATCTCTCTCTACTTTGGACAGAGAGCTCAGGGACAGCTCAACGCAGATGTTTGCAGCAGGGTAGGAGCTGGGAGGGCTCCTCTAGGTCTAGCCATTCAACGGTGCTTTGGAGAGGCTGCAGTTTCCTGACATGGAGGTTTGTCAGGACTAAAAACTCCCTAGAGTATTCAAGGTTGTATTCTTACTGAACCTGAACTGTTAACGGGCAGGACTGGAACTTCTTTCATTCCTTTACAGTGATACCTCCCTCTGTGTGAAGTTTTCTTAGGAAGTATCCCATGTGCTCCTGACCCACAGCTGGGTTTTCTGCTGTAGTCCTGCTCTGTTGGACTGTTCCTCTAACATGCAGTATATGTACACCAAAACTAAACTTCAGACACTTGTGCTCCTGAAGTGCGGCTCCTCTGGCTTCAGGCATATTTCTTGGGCATTCTGCTTTGATTTGTGTGCAGTTTCCCTACAGAGGTCCTCCTGAAGATGTGCAGAGCTAGCAAGGAAGCTTTTTTGCTCTACATGTAGAGATGTTGGGCTGGATGCTAGGAGAGTCTGCAAACAGAATGGTGTCTGTAAGGGAGATTACCTCAGGTAAAAAGCAGTATAAGAGCACTGGATCTCCTCTTTTTACTGTGTGTGGGAGAATTGTTCTTAGTCCTTTTTATGACCTTTTAAGCCACGGAAAAGTACCTTCACACCCATGTGTGGTGTTGGACCTTCATTGCTTTAGGGATCTCTAACAGTGCCTTGCAGGTCAGTGGGTTTGGGAAGGGTATTGTGTTCCTTCTGGGTTTCAGCAGGTCTTCATAGCTGTGGTGGTTGGTGTGCTTGGGAGAGCAGATCCTGCATTGCTTGTCACACAAGGGGCTAGAGAAGAGTCTGAGAGTATCCTTAAATTTGGGTGCCTCAGCTTGCTCCAGCAACAGTTTTAATTGGTCTCCAAAGCTGTTTTCCTCCAAGGATTAGTAAAATGCTGTACTTGGAGAAGCTGAGTACTCTGAACCATGTTTCTTAGCTGCTTGAAATCCCCCCCCCCAACATCCCCACCCCCCCGCCCCCCCCACCCCGAGTTCATTTGCCTTTTGAACTCTGCGTCATGCAGATGTTAAACTTTCATTTGCTGGTGCTTACTGCAGTGACTTATGTTAGCTCAGGGATCAGGGCAAGCCTGAGGGCAGTAGATCAATTCAAATGTGCAAAGTGAGACAAACCCACTTTTTCTAGTTTATAGTGGTATGGTGGCACCTTCATGCTTTGTGATTCACTGAGGTGGCAGTAGCCAGGGAAGAGAAGTTACCACATTTAAATTTGAGGGATAGGTTTATGGAGAAAATGAGGTCCAATTGCTGGGCAATTATCGCAGCAGAAACACAAGGTTTATGATATATGTTGTACTACTGAAATGTTTCTTTATTTAGGGAAAAAAAGTTGTAATTTTTTTACCTAACAATAGAGAAGCTTATAAAATGGAGGGGGTGGAATGTACCTTGATATAAAATTCACTGTTAATCTTGGATTCTGGATTATTTGGTGTTGGACTAAAAAAAGTATTTAAACTAGCTTCTCCTGCTAGTTCTAGCCACTGGCATTTGCTATTTAGATTTTAAAATATTTGTCATGACAGTACTCAAAATGTGTTAGATTTTAAACTCAGAAAAGAGTTGATGGAGGTACAAAAGTGTTTTTTTATGTGGAACTATAGATAGAGAGGTAGGAAACCTCTATGTGAAATTTGTGACAATGTCAGGCCACGGTAATGTGCCCTGTTGCATCAGAGACGTGTTTTGGAACTGTAAGCCCAAAACCCAGTCTCTTCTCTTTCAACTGTGTCCATGACCTCTCCAGGCATAAGTTGCCTTGGTGAAGCACAGGTTTACTCTAGAGAGGAGGAAAGCTTGTACCGAAGACCAGCTATGTCCATTGAACGTTGAATTTAAAGGAAAATGAGTAGTTCTGTGAGCAGTTGAATTAGAAGTCAGGCTTGCTCTACTTCTCCTGTTTATGCAGTATTGTAGCTGAGACCTTACTCCCCTATTTTAACATGTTAATTTGAATCTCTGTTAACCTAATTGCCTCTCCCATGGAATATTACAGGGAAGTAATATCTGGGGAGACCTCAGACAAATTGTAATACATACTCAGCACTTGTTGGGGGAAGGAAGGAAGGAAGAGAACGGTTACTGACAGGCACCTTGACCGAATGGGCCTCTCTTCCTTTGGGAACAATCAAAATGATTAATTTTGAGGGCTTCTTTTTAATGGTTATCTGGAAAATTTTTTGTGAAACAGTCTGATCTGGCAGATTGCATTAGAGTCAGACAGCCCGCTTGAGTCAGAGCAACTTTGCAGTGGGTTAGTTGTACAACTGAAACCCTCAAGTGCAGCACTTAAAATGTTTCATAATGTTTCCCCCACCCTCAATTCTTGCTCCACTCTATGTGCAAATATCCCCTCCTGCGTATCAAGATGAGCTGTTGGCTGTAGCGGTGCTCTGCTCTGACCTAGTTTTGCACAGTTAACCTCTCTGAGTCTGCTAGGACGTGGGACAAGTAACGGGCTTTTATTCTGGTTTGTGCATTGCCAGCAAAATAGCAGGCAGCAATAGCTCTGCTGTCCTTGGGGATATCTGTGGAGCCTGGTCGGTTTGAATAATTGAGAGGGGACTCTGACCTGCAGCTGTTTCTTTAGCAGGGGCAGGAAGAACCTGCTCAACTGTGAGATCCCAGGGTGGACTTGCAGTGTTAGTGGTGGCGTTAACTACCATCTCTCACTGACCTCGGAGAGTGATCTGGATGTGGTTTTCTAGATATATGCAATAGTCATAACTGACTTGCTGCTCTTTCACCCCCAAGCTGAAGAGCAGGAAATGAGTATCAGTTTCTCCCCTCTGGAGCTAAAATGACACCTGTGTCTTATCCATGTGCCCTGGCTTTTCCCTTGATGATGGGAGGAAGAAGACTTTGTTTTACCTTCTTAATTGTGTGATAATGGCTCTATTTGGTCTTCCTCACATGGGTGAACATACATGTCCCTTTTACATCTCTAGAAACAAGCCTACATGCAAACACTTCTTTAAGTTGAGAAACTGTTCAACTTACTTCATTTCAGTTTCTGTCCTGTGCCTTGTAAAGCTCACAGGGTTTATGCCATGCTCCCTTGGCCAATACTGTAGCATAGATATTTTCTGTGACGTGAATTTGCTCACTAGTGGTTGTGGCAGGTGAGCAGGTTTTTGGGAGTAGTAGCTAACTGAGATCACAGACATCTGTTTCTAATCCTGTGGAGCTGTGTTGCATATTGAATTATTTTTTTTCCCCCCCCTGCAGTTTTTTTTTTCATCTTTCCCCTTGCTTGAGGGGAAAGTCTGTCTCTGAAAGCTTGGGGGAAGCATCTTTCTTGTGCTGCTTGGTTTGCGCAGGAGAATCCATGTCTGTTTAATCGATGTGACAGAAGAAACTTAGTTGAGGGGGTTGGCAGCCTTATGGCTTGAGGTTTCTATTTCCAGTTTGCAATCATTTTCTCTTTGCTTTTTAAATTCGCAGGGGGAGAAGGCAACTTCACCAGACCTTGGCTGCTGTTTACCTTTTCTCGGCTGTGCAGTGTGCCTTTGTTTTTCCACCTTTGATCAGTGTCCTGCCAACAGATAATTTAGCAATTGCATCCCAGGGTGGAAGTGTGGAGTTAATGTTAAAGTTAGGGTGGTTTTTTGTTGGTTTTTTTTTCCCCTTTCCTAACTTCTGTGGCTGATGGAGCAAAGAGGGGGAGAGGGGAGGTGAAGTGGGCCATAAATTCTAGACCTGGTTATTCCTCTCCTTGTAGAGAAACGAAAGCCTCTGATGTCTCTTCAGCACTTTCATTAACATTTAAATTAAGGGTTTGTTTTTCAGGCGGCTTCAGTCGCAGCCCTTTCATAACCTGACACATGGAGGCTGTTCTCTCTGTTTCTTTTTCTTTCTTTTTCTAGCTTGCAAATCAGTGTACAATAGTAATCACTGCCGTATTTTATTTTCTGATCTCTCAGGAGGGCAGCGACCTGACAAGCTGTACCAGAGGTTCAAAGAGAATCAGAAACGGAGTGCAAAGGTAGATGGGCAGGGGGATGCCAGGTTTCACTCCTACAATTAGAGCGGTGTCTGTTCCCTCCCCTGCCTTTCAAAGGGCTGCTTTTGGGGGCAGGGAGGGACAGGGAGGGATGGACTGTTCTTGTACAGTGAGAGCCCCAGGTGCAGATGTCTCTAACCCGGCTCAGCTTCCACTGTTACTCCTCCCAGATGAGGCTAGAGATGTCACTCAGAGGATGCAAGCTCATGCCCTGAGGCAGGAAGTGGAGTTGTAGTGTACTAAGATAGCAGCCTGGCCCCTCTAAAGGAGTGTTGATTTATTCTGAGGACAGCAGGAGGCTGGTCCTCAGCTGCCATTGGCATTTGAAAGGTAGGCGATAGTGGAGGATATTGCCCTGAAGTAAGAAGCTCACCTGCTGAAGTCGTGTCTGCTCTGAGCACTGCGCCTTACTGTCCAGTAGAAGGGATGGCTGGTTTGAAGTGTCCATTTGGATTTTGGCTTACAGCAGCCTAAACCAGGCACTGCCTTTGCTGTAGCTGGTACAGGAGCTAATTGGTTTAATGTCAAGGAGAAGATACTGACTTTTACCTGCTTTAACATTTGTATAAAAGCACAGGCACAAGGGGATAGTTTTAGGAATGGCAGCGACTTGCAGTGGAGAAGTCCCTTAGTAGGATTTATGCAAATACATGAGTCTTTGTCCCAAAGCTCTTTGGAACCTTCTACTTCTCATCTCCCTCCAAGATGGTCATCACTGGTTGGCTGTTACCTTCTGTGGGCTCTCTCATGGGAGTTGTGGGACACTTCAGTAGCACAGAACTAGTGTCTTTCATGAGCTAAAAGTAGATAAAAGGCCGAGAAAAAGGAGCCAACACATGAACCAAGTGTTTAGCATAATGAAAACTCCAGCTGGGTTGATGTGACTGTCATAGTGTTCATGGCTTTGCTCTACCACCAGCCCAAATTTGCTTACCTTCCACTAAGAGCTTGATCTAGATGAGCTTTGAAGGATGCCGCCAGGATGACAGCAGCGAGTGGGCAGTGGGATTGGGAAGGGTGTTCCCTGCATGCTGGTAGTTACGGTGCAGAAAGAGGGGTGCCAAAAGTTTCTTTTGCTTGTGTAACTATTGTCAGGTTGAAGTATTGTGTCTTAACTGTCCTGTTACTGAGTGTGTGGTGATGACTATCAGACTGTGAGACATACAGAACCACTGTTTGGGAGAGGTGATCTTGTCCATATTCCAAGTGCACTGGAGCTGTGTGGTGGACTGTGCTTCTCTGATCCCATCTGATCCGTGCTCTAACTGTTCTGTACTACCCATCTGCTCTCTCACTGCAGGTGGGTCCTAACTCCTCACTGTCAGAGGTTTCTGCATAGTCCTAAGAACTACCACCATCAAAGTCATCCTGATATCCTCATGCTGTATAACGCAAAGGGGATTTGGAATGTTTGCTCTACAGTACTGGCATCCATCTGCTCTTCCAGGTGCTTCAGCTTCTGGTTCATAGGTTCATGCCAACTGAGCTTTTCTTCTTCAGGACCCAGTGTTGGATGGAACTAAGCATGTTTTGGGAAGCCCACAGCCTATGCAAACCAAAGCTATCAGGAATGGGAAAGGTGCCTAGTATTCATCACACAGAGTTGTTCATCGTGACCTCTGAGCTACCACCAGTGTTTGGTCAGTGTAAATTTTCAATGAGGAAAGCTTTTAATTTAAGCTGTCACAGGCTGTATGCCAGCATGGAACCCAGCTCAGCTGCCCCAGAGGTAGGTACTCTGGGCAAGTGTGATGTGGCACTAACTGGGGTAACTCCTACTAAATTCTCTTTGGAAGCTCCACTGTATTTATGGGTGGAGAGGGTGTGTGGGGGAATGCCTGCCCTCCCACCTTCCCCTATGCTGTCTCAAAAGGCCCTGGTGCATCTTTGATTAGGTGTAGGTCAAAAGAATTTCCACATCGTGACCTTAATAACTGGGGTTGATTGGCAGGCGGTCTGCGGAGAGGGAGCAGCCTGTCCCTTTCATCTCCCTTGGTGCCATGCTGGGACAATGGGCCAGCATATTTTCCTTGTTGTTCCTCATTTGAAAAGGGTCTGGTATCTCTACTAGGTACCTGTGACATGGGGGTCTTGATTGGGGTCTCATAAAGGGCCCTGTCAGTGTGTCCAAAGGCCAGGAATACAAAGGCGATCAGTGGGTGGGGGTCTCAGCTGACCACTGAAGAAGGGAGGGGAGGGTCCTGGAAGCAGTGGAGGGAGAAGCAACCCCTGATGGGAGACCTTAAAGGGGGGAGGGGGGGAGGAGGCGGCCCATTTTTGTCCCGAACTCATCAAGCACATCTGCAGAATTGTCCCAGCCGCTGCCTCCCAGTTTCAAAAGAAAATGATCGTTTGATAAACCGTCCTGATTCACCACTTTCTCACAAGGGAGGGAGACCCACCTTTGACCTCTATGATTTCACATTGGGCCCAGCTCCCCCCCATCCAATTGCTGAAGAAACTTTGAAATGCATCCCTTGCGCTCCCTTTCCTTCTCTCTCTTTCCCTTTACTCTCTCTTTTCCCTCCTTTCCCCCCCC
>VXBZ01012128.1:4245-65019 GCA_013399135.1 Heliornis fulica | reverse complement strand
TGGAGTTTAGGCGAGTAATTAGTAAAATCTCTTCTGCAGCACAATAAAACCGCAGCGCTCGGCCTGCATATTCCCACAATTTACATACTTGCGGGCATTTGAGAAAACAGGTGGCATTCCCAGTGCATCGCTGCCTATGAAAATCATTTGGAAGGCAGGGAGGGGAGGGTGCTGGGACCCGCTCGCTCCTGCGAGCTATAGGAATGTGCATGAATATATTAAAATGTTTTCACACAATGCTTGTATTTTCCAACGGGAAGAGGCATCTTCTGGATGAAAGGCGGCTGGCCCAGACACAAGCTTCTTCCAAACGCTTTTTCCCACTCAGGGTTTGTTCGCATGGACCAGATAGAGAAGGGGCCTGGGGGAGGGGAGGAAAGGGCAAGGGTGCTATCTATGAAGAGTAAATCTTTGTGTGCCTCCTACCCGCTCCCCATTCGTGGTCCCAGAGAGTTACGAGGGAATAGTGTCTGTGGAGGGGGGCGGGGGGGATTGTCAGGACTTTCTGCAAAAGCTTTTGGAGGCATTGCAAACGTAGAGAGGAAATAGCTTGTAATGGAGCATACAGCGCTCTGACCAACGGGATTCGGAGGCTGCAGCAGGAAATGACTGAGAGGGAGCTGGCTATCTTGGGCAGTATTAGCAGAGTGCCTATTAATAACAGAACAGACTCTTGCAGTACTTTTCCAGCTTTATCTTGCTGTCCAAGAACAGGCTGCTCAATGCTCAGCCTGAGCAACGTATCCAGCTGTTCCTCTTTCCAAGAGGGTGGTTGTCCAGGCTGTGCTGCAGGTGGAGCCCAGCAGTTCCCATTCCATTCCAGTTGGGGAACACTTGGCTGCGTTGCCTTCTAAGAGGTTCTTTGGGTGTTTTCAAGTTGTAGGGTGTTGCCAACAGTGGTGGTGAAATTTTTGTCTAGAGAGTATAGATGGAGGATTTCCTTTCTGACAGATGAGAATTGAAGGAGAGAGTGAAACGAAGGGAAAGTCTGAACACAGAGAATGAACGGCTTGGCTTAGGAGCAGAGCATGAATGTAGGGAAGACCCTGGGTTTCAGCTCCAGGAATGCTGTTTTGTTTGAGAATATTGGGGCAGGCTGCAAAGGAGATGTGTTGGACAAAACAGAGAAAGGTTGGTGGCTGGAATTAATTTTTTTTTTAAATAATATTCTTTTGATGAAAATGGCCTTTGAAATTTGTGGGAGGTGGTGTGGCACCAGCATGGTGATCTGAATATTTGTCTTGTATATGCTACATATGCAGCCTTTGTAGAATGCTATTCTGGGCCAGTACCCTGCCCAGATGGGTTCTGCCCTCAGCGAGCCAGAACCACAGCAACACAAATTTATGGATGCCATGAAGAGCTATTCCAAAGCTCATGCCATCCAGCTCAAGCCTCTGCTCTCCTGAAGGAATTTATGAAAACACAGGCCTCCCAGAACAAGGCATAACTTATTTAGAGAGGAATGGGAAGAACTTTACTGAGACTTTCTCCTCATCAAAGGCAACTTTCCTTGTCCTTTCTGATCAGACTCTCTCTGTGTGACAGGTGGGAGAGAATGTTTTTCCCCAGCCTTGCAAGGAGCTAAACAATTCAGCACCTCAAAGCCTTTTGCAAAAGAATATTTTTGCATGGCTACTGTTCCAAAAATGTACTAGTGCTCTGCAATGCTGTTTCTCCCAACTGGCCTGCATTGGTCATACTGGTGTTGGTCATGGTGCAAAGGTCTCTAACCTTTTGTTGGAAACAACCAACAACTGAGCTGGCAAGAGGACTTACTTTTATTTTTAATTATTGTCTTCCCAATTCCCTGCTCCTCCCCTTCATCTTTCTGCATCTCTTAAAGACGCAGTGGAGGGAAAAAAGCTTTGGTTTTTGTTTGGGAAGGGGGTTAGGAAGGGCGACGTGGCCCCTGCAACCTCTCATAGGGGTGTCTTGTCAGGGTGCGGCATGAAGGGCACAAACAGATCATAACCTTTAAATGAAAATGCGATGGAGGGGAGAGATGAAAGCAGTGAAACAAATTAGATACATCTAGAGGGGGTGCTCAACTGGAGAAAATTAGCATTTCTTCCTAATTGGAGTGCAGGGCATTCCATTACAGGGTTTCATTACAAGGAGGAAAGCACTGGGCCTCTTTGGGGGATTCCCTCCTGCCCCTGGTTCTTCTAAAAGCAAAAAATGTATTTGAGAGAGATCTGAGAAAGGACTGAATTTATCAGAGTGAAGAATTGAGACTGCTGCAGGAAGAGGAATCATAGTAAAGCACTTCTCTCTCCATTAAGAGAAGAAAGTGATGTTTGTGTGCACAGGAAGTCAGGTGCTAGTCCTAGTTTTCCTGAAGCATACAAAAATATTTACAGGAGGCTGCAGGTGATGGTAACTTTCTGATGCTAGTACTTGCTGAATTGAATTTGTAGACTGTATCCAAAATGCACTAGTTTGAACCATAGGGATATGTTTTATGACTAAGATCAGTGGAGTCAATTCAAGCCTGCTTTATGCTGCATATCAAATCTGTGCTGTGCAATCCACGTGTTTGAGGCACGTTTGCCTGATTCTGTCTCTTACTAGAGCTACTGTATCCAATAGGAATTTACATATATCCATGGGAAGGCAATGGCCAACTTCCAACGCGGAATGTCACAGGGGCTTGTGCATAGGTTTGTGGATCAGATAGATTGTGCCAACTTGAAAAACAGGCACACGTGGATGTTCTTTATGAGTGCATCTGTATGTATAAATGGATGCTAAGAATAAAGTAGAGGGAGTTCAAGGGATGGGATTTTTCATCCCACCTCTGGATTATGAGTAGGGGGAGACNGGTGGGGGGAGAAAACCAGACTTGCTTTAGGTGTGTGGTATGCAACCTGTGTTGCTCTGCCAATCTCCAGTTATGAAACTTCCTGCTCTAGCTCAGGAGAGGGAATATATAATCATGGGAATGTGGGTTGTAGGAAACTGCTGACAGAAGAGTCCTGTCTGATGAAAGTGGTTGCTAGCAGAGTGGGAGGATGTTTACAGCAGCAGTGCCTTCATCCTGGGCACACTCTGTCATCTGCATGCCCAGGGTAAGGTTGCAAATTATATGATTTACAGAATTCATAAAAGTAAATCTCAGATTTAATCCTTGCTGCTAAATTTTGGCTTTTTGGACACAGAACACAACTCAGCCCACAGGAATATCTTAAGGTCTAGGGAGAATGCTGTTAAAAATGGAAGCATGGCTCAGAGATGGGCTTCTCCCATACCAGGTCTGGCATGCATCAAGATGATGATTTCTCCTATCCCAGCCTTCTCTAGCCTCTTCAGTTCTTGTAGAAGATGCCTTGTTAATTGTTTAAAATGAGCAAGTGCATCATTCTGACTCTAGGTTAGTAAAGAAAACTTTTTGAAACATTCTGAGAGACAGAGTGAAGATGGGAGCAGGACCAGAGAGGAGCAAATAACTACAAGGGATAATCAGGCTTGAAGGGAAATTGGTTCTGCTGAAGAATGGGAACTTCTCAACATGTGCAGTTGTGCATCTGGCTTGTGTGCTAATATGTTTTAAAATACAGCATACTAGAGTGCCTCTTGCCTGTAGCTGAGCTTCCTGAGTAGCTGGCATCCTGCATCTCTGTCGAGAGTGGAATTGGACACTGGAAACATGTGGACAGAGTTGTGTAGCCATGACTGTCCCCTTGTCTCTATTGCTTTTCAGAGCAGTGTGAGGCTGCTCCAGATTGGAAGAGGGATTGGAACGTCTGTTCTCACTGTGTAGTGCTGCCTGCAATGAGTTCTGTGGTTCATTATCTAGGATTTGTAAGGTCTTCTCTACCTCCCCTCTCACCTGCACAGAGCACAACCACTGCAGCCATTTTCTTGCTCTGAAGGTGCTGTGAGTTCATGATGCTCCATTCACCGTCTCTGCACATGCGTGTGTGCAGGACTTACATAGACTGTGTGGTAGGCATCCTGATGCTTCACAGTTGCAGGGCTAATTTGGGGCCGGGTATTAAAGCCAGCTTTTAATGTGCATTGCCTTGTCTAATTAACAAATCCTTGTTCTGCATCCTCTGAGATTGAGGTACGTGTTCCTCCAAGTCTATCCGTCCATCAAAGAGGACTCGAAATGAGGCCCAGCTATGGTTGGTAGACATGGGCAGCTAATGAAGAGAGAGAGCCCATTTCCTTTGAGAGGAGAGACCTGTACAAAGGTGATTGATAGTCTCAGAGATTTATTAGTGTGGGGGCTGGATAGAGGCTTGCAAACTGTAACCCAACAGTTTGTTTTTTTCAGGAGAAAAAAAGCCTGGTCATCTCTGTGTGTACCTCTTTCCCCCACCCCACCCCCCACAAGAAAAAAAATAAAAGGAGACTAAAGAAAGAAATTAACTGATCAGAGGAAGCAATTACAGACTAAGCTGGGTCAAGCAGCAACTGCTACTATTGCAGTGCTTGGTCTGTGCCTCCTGGTGCAGCTGTCTTGAGCTTTGCACCTGCACTTTGTTTGGTGACCTGCTTCGCCTGTCCAAGCTGATTTAATGAGGGATGGGGATGGAGCAGAACTGTCTGATGGCACAGGTTTTTTTCTTGCTTCTTATTTTCTGTCTTGTACAGACTGTTGATTAGCACACATGGCCTAGAGCATGTTTTCCATGTACTCCAACTTGATTTTCTTCTGTCTGACAGTTAAGAATCAAGAGGGCTATCTCCAGAAATTAGAAAAGCAATGATATTTCTCTAGTATCTGCCTTCTGATGGTGTCAGAGCAGTCTGGGAACACAGATTGTGTGCTGACCTCTTCAGATAAGTTTGTAGCCTGGCAGAGCAAGGACTTGCTCCTGGTATGTGGCAAGAAAGTATCGAATACTCTGGTAGTACTGAGTGCTGGTGAACACTACCGTTCCCAACAGTGAGTGATTCCTCTCTCTGGATACCCTCTGTTCTGATTATGACTTGAGTGTTTTTCCCAAGTCATCCCAAATCTAGTATCAGTGGTCTCCTGTGAAGCAGTAGCAAACCGTGACTGTTGCACTTGCTGGCCAGTTGTTACTTCGAGTGGACTGCACATGTAGAGGTTCCTGAGATGTGGTGAGCTCATCATTTCCTCCGAGTGCAGCATCTCACTGGAGTCCACAGAGATGCAGCCTAACCTGAATTGATGGTCATGTAATTGGATCTTATGTATCCATATGATAAAGATCAGTGACAGCTTTGACTGGGACACTCCTAACTTGCTGCTGAATTAAATACTGACATTTCAGTAATATGCTCATTTCAGCAGAGGACATGTGAGCAAGCCTGGTTATGGCATTTTTTCAATGTGGGTGTCTGACTTGCCAAGTAAAAATGGTTTAACTAGTTTTGGATGAGACTTCCTAAATTCTCGAGTGCATGGGAATAGGGCAGGCCATGGAAGGAAGGGGAGGAAACTGTGGTTTCACACTTTGGTCTGCAAAGCTGCCTGTGCATCCAAAGCTTCCAGATTTCTGTTCCTAGAAGTATTCAAAGACTGACTGCCAGCAGGTTGTCCTGCTTTACCTAGACAGCAGCTTACTGAGGAGCAGGAGGCAGTGGGGTACTTCCAAACCCTTTATCAGATATTTCTTGACATCACAACTGTGTTTTAGGGAGTCATTTGTCCACTGTGGACTTGGGATATGTGTCTGAAGGGGATTTCCTCCAGTCCTTCCCAGTGCAATCCTTTCCCTCCTATCCCATTTTCTGTGTCACTTTTTTTTTCCAATGTACTGACCTTAAGCATCATAATAAATTATTCCTCACCACCTTGCCTTGTCCTTTCCCTGTCTCTACAATGTCTTCTTTGTCTGATCCCTTTACTATCTTCATCTGGCTAATCTCAGTTATCACTGAAATTCAGTAGCTGTTGGCCTGCCTTGCAGCCCAGCCTGCTCACTGATACTGAAGGTGATGATAATGTGTGCCATGAATCTGTGTTTTATTGTATATTGATGTCAGGATGGCTTGAGCTCTGGCTCCTGCAAAACTTTTTCAGCAAGTTTTTGGGTAGTTCAGGAGCTGTGTGGGAGGTGGCCACTAAATATTCTTAGATGTACATTTTCTGTTTGGTTTGGGTTTTTTTTAATGAAATCTTTTGTGCCTTTCTCTGCATACAAGGCTGGGGCTGTCCTTTCTGGCCTGACTGGTGGGTTTTATTTCTGTCTGATGCTTGTTCACAACCAAGCATGCCCTGAACCTGCAGATGGAGGGCAGGGCCTTCATTCAGGAGCTTGATTGCTTAGGGGCAAACAGTCGACATGCTGAGCAGGAAAACCCTGAAGCAAATCATACTGCACAGAGTGGAGAGCTGGGGAGGGGGAAGCTGCCTAAGAGCTTTAAGGGCAAGTGAATTGAGGCTGTTGAAAGCATGTCTGTGTCAGGGCTGGAATGATCAGAGCAGAAAAGCTCCAGGAGTCATTTCATGGCTGAGTTAAACGCAGATGAGGCTTTGCTTGCCTCCTCCACAGAGCACCTGTGTCTCCATGCCTCAGTGTCCTGGACCTCTGTGTGCAGCATGTGCTATATATATGTACTTCTCCCCTGTCACCTTTCTGGTCTTTAGTGTCTTAAAACTTCCTTCTCCCATGCTGAACAACTCTTTAGACTTTGTTTGGAAATCGTTTGATTGTCACAGAGCAGAGGAGGAAGATCAAGCACGCTGGTTGTAAGTGGTTAGGCTTCTTTCCCCTCTAAGTGTTAACAAGTACAGCTCCTGCCTCTGCATGATGCTGAGAAATAACTGCTGCTCTTTGTGGGATGATGAAAGTATGTATTTGTTGAGAAGTCCTATTCTTCCTCACCACCCTGATCACTTTTTTCAAAATTCTCCTAAATTAGGAAGCTTGAATTTTGGGTGTGTGTGAGGATGGCAAAAGGAATAAGTGAAAAATAATTCATAGCTTGTGGCACCATATTCCTTCCCAGCCTACTTTTGAACTGAAACATTCTTGGGTTTTAGTTGTTCTGGCAAACCTGAAAGGATTCTCCCCTCCCCCTGACCTCACTGGCATGCATGGATCGCTCGCTTATTGAAAAGTCATTTTCTGTCATATGTTCTAATGGAAAAATTTAGATAAACTGTCATTATATAAATGCATTTTTTTAAAGAAAACTTGTTAACTGAAAGCTCTGCCAGCCACATCTGAAATTATATTGGGATTGGCCTTGGCAGTCTTGAAGCTTAAAAAATAGAAAGTAGGCATTTTTAAAATAGGAGAGGCTTTCTCCTTTTGCATTGTGATTCTTTAAGCATTTTCTGCATGTGGGCATGTGTTTAGACTTTTCTCCAAAGCAATTACAGCTGGTTATTAAGTATTTACTTAAACTAATTCTATGCGTGCCCTTGTTGTAGGGTGTGGGGTTGTAAGAAGCAGCAGCCGTGGACGCTGTAAGGTTTTTGATAGGCAAGATCTTTTCCCCACTGGTGATCAGAATGTTCACTGTGTTTCTCCAAGTATCCTTGAAACTGGCCTGGTCACATTGTATCTGCTTGTGTTTGTTCTTGGTGTCCGCTTCTCAGATGCCAGCATTGATTTCATGACAAGCATATTTTCTTCAGAAGTGTCAAAGGTCTCTTTTAAGGAAAAAGTCTTGGATTAGCCAAAGGCACACAGTATCTAGCTGAATGCATCTACATGGAAAGTACGTAAAGCAGCTTGGGTGAGGCTGCAACACATTGGATTGGAAGTAAAATATGGACTTTTCTGAGAGAGTCTTTAGTAAAATGTAAAACAGAGATAGGACCTGAAGAATATTGTGGGGTCGAATCCGGCAACTTAATTCTCCAGTTTGCAACCTGCTGCAGTGTTGGGTCACAGTCATGTACTTCAGGCAGCTCAGAAATCACCAGTCTGTGCCCTGGGATGTGTGCTGCCTGTTTCCTCACTATCTTTCGAGTCTCTGGGGATCTCCTTTCCTTGTTGTCAGGATTGTTGGGATTGCATCATCTCCTACAGGTTACTCAGCACTCCTATGGAACTTGGCGCTCTTAATAGTGGGCATCTTTTCCACTTGCCTGCTTACCACTTGGCCTTCATTACAGAATAAGGGCAAAGCTTTTGTGACAATTCTTGCATTCTAGTAAGATGCTGCAATCATGAGGGACACAAGGTGAGTTTTGTAAAAATGTAATTTTAACATTTAAAACAATCAAACAAAAAAACCCCACCAAAACAACCAGAAAGGACTGCATTGTACTGGAGCTTTGATCATCAAGTCATGATGAGCAGGTTTAACTTGTCTGCAGCCCTGGAGATGACCAGCCAGGACTTCTATCCTGAAGGAAACGGTGATAATTCCAAAAAAAAAAAAAAAAAAAAAAAAGTTGCTAGCAAGTCCTGAGAATCATCAGAAGCACTGCGCCACAGGACTCCACTTTCTGGCTTGTGGGACAACTGGTGCTAGTAGTTTGGTCAACCTGCACACAGCAGGTTATTTTGTGGGTTTTGCAGAGCCAAAGGTTTGTTTCAGAAAGGGAGTTAAAGAGCAGTTTTGCTTTGGTAATGGAAAATGGCTCAGCAAAATGATAATTGCTGTTCTCCTGGTTCTGCTTGCTGACTGACTTTTGGGGCAGGTGTTAGAGAAGCTGAGTGATTCTTTCATGATTTTTTTTCTCAGCAATAAGTTCTCACTCTGCCCTCAACCCGGTTCTTGCTGTCCTGTCTGGGATCTCCACTGTCTGGTTTCCTCTCCTCAGTTTGGTTGTCTTTCTTAATCCCAGTGCAAAGGTACTAGACTAGAACTAGACTGTCATGAGAATGGAGGCTACACTAGGACTCAAGAATCTCTCATGCATCACACCTCTTGGTCCTGTTGTTCATCACTGGATCTCTTTTCTCCTTTACCCCTTTTTTGGCATCCTGTACATCCCTGTTCCTCCGGCTGAGAGAACAGTATTTGTTGTGAGCTGACCTCCTCAGTGTGTGTCCCACCACTGACCATGCCCCCACTCTGCCAGGCAAGCCATCCCATTCCAACCCCCTCCTCCTGCTCGCCCCAGATTGGAGCCCCAAGAAGTCTTTGTCCGCCTGTTGAGAGCAGCCCCTGTCCCGCCATTCCCACATGGTGCACCCTCCCCGGCAGCCCACTCCCCATTCAGCAGTTGGGGCTGAAAGAACCTTGGCTAATTACGCTGGGCTGAAAATTACCACTTTGCTGTGTTCTCCTGCTGCTGGGCCCATTTGTGTGGGGCCTGTAGTTAGAGGGAACAAAGTCCCCCCCGTGGAGCCAGGCAGGCCCCGAGTGTGAAGCTACAGGTACTAGCAAGAGGGGAATGAAGGGAATAATTACCAGCTTCTCCAGGTGAAAGCCCCGTTAAAACTTCAATAAGCCAATTAGGGGCCAGGGTGTGTGTGTGGGAAGAGTCTCTCCCACCTATAAGTGATTCCCACCAGGCAATTAACAGAAATAATTTCACGGAGGGGAGGATAAGAAATGACTCTTAGAAATTGTCTTGGAATGGGGGGGACCGAAACAGCATGACTGCTGCAGTGGTCCTCGTGTACTCCAACGTCCCAGCTCACTGTGTGGCCTGAAAGTGTTGGTGGGACTAAGGGGAGAGGGAGGAGGGAGAGAAAATGGCAAAGAAAAAGGAATCGCTGGAGCTTTACACCTGGGCTGGCTTTGAGAGAGCAAGGGCTGGAGTTCAGAGCTTCTTGTAAAGCTGTGTGTGGGCCCAGAGCACTGAGCCCAAGGGGGCTGCTGGATCTGGGGAGGTGGGTGACGGTCAGGCTCATAGTGTCTGCCCCATTGGGTAAGGGAGGAGGCTAATGGTGTTGAGCCCATAAGGAATAGGTGCGGGGGGTGAAGGCTTGAAGTGGGTGAGCATCTGGATGAGAACTGAGTGTCAGGCCTTCAAAGATCTGCATGAGATGTGTGATGTTCTGTAGGTGCCCTGCCTGATGCCAGGAGCAGACGATGACCAGTGTCTTAATACTTCTCTGTATGTTTCATCCAGGGACCACGTTTTGCTGCTGCTAGCCAGTAACTTCACCTGTTTATTTCTTTCTGTTGGTTCCAAAAAGCCAGTGGATTTTCTCAAGATGGGGATTTTATCAAGCAGCCTTGCAGTTCCCTTTCACTGTACTGCAGATGGCATGTGCAGCAGTCGGAGGTAGAATGTGCTGTCTGGTGGGTACCTAGTGGGAGTCTTGCCTGTCTGTATTTGAATGGCTGCTCTGGGGAGTAGAGCATAGGATGAAGTTGCTGCAGATGGCTGAGATTGCACTGGTGATGTTGAAAAAGAGAATGCATAATGTTATTAAAATGTACAGTTACTAGCTGTAGTTATTTCACCTGCACTTGAAAAAGAAGATGAAGAAAAAACCCAAATCAGCCCAACTCTAAACTCCTCAAAACACAAATGTAACCTGAGTAGTGACTTTATTTGCCTTTTTAGTGTTATAGCTTCTGAAAATTAAAAATGTTTGGTGAGGTTTTGTTCTAGTTACCGATAAGCTGAAATAATCCTGCTGTAGTGGTGTTTAACCACTTAGTCTTGGACCGACCTGGAAGTCCCTAGACTTCCTCTTTTCTTTTTTTTTTCCTTCCTCTTTTTTTTCTCTCTCTTTTTTTTTCTTCTTTTCTTCTCTTTCTCCCTAGAAAGCTTCTTGTGGTAGGAATAGAGAACTGTGTCACTTGGACACCCCATTTTTTTTTACTTTAAAGTGGTTTCTAAGCAGAGTCATGTTTCTTCATGACTTGGCTTCCAAGTTGTAACCCCAGTGGATGCCTGCAAAGGCAGCTTTGGTCACAGAAAGGCCTAGTAAGCATGCACAGCCACAATGTGTCCACCTTTTGGCATGGACTTCCTGCTCCCCTTGGGGTTTGGTACACCAGTGCCCCAGTTACATTGGTTACTCCTCTGGTGCACCTACCTTACCTGCTGATTTTTGTGTAGTTTGTGGTTACTGAGTTGTTAGCATGTAACTCAGCTGTCCTGACTTCTGAGATACCAGAGGTGCTCGGCTCAGTTCTCTGACCATCTTGCAAGAGCCACAAATGAGGGCTAAAGAGGTCAGTTTGGAGCAGTGAAGGAGTGACAGCAACCCAGTCCTGACTTTGTCCAGCACAGCCTGAATCAAAGGTAGATGATAGCTCTTGCATGTTTGTGCTCTCCATTTTCTCATGGAGAAGAAAATGCTAAACTGATGTGCACTTTCTTTCTTTAATTCCTACAAATTAAATGCCTCTGGGGAAGAAACACCTGCTTCTCTACACTATGGCGGTGTCCCTCCCTCCTTTTGTGTGTGTCTGGTCTGTTGGAGAAGCCTCATGCTGGAGGTGCTGAAACTCCCTGCTCTGAGTTTCTGACCCCTTCCTCTTCCCTTCACAATATTGTTACTGTTGCATCTGCTCCCCAGCCTCCTGGGTTCTTCAGCAGGGGCTCCATCAAGTTTGTGTGACCTTAGCACTGTATTCATGCTGGAGGAGTTACCTTCGGTAATGATGTCAACTGATGAGGTTAGCAGGATGGTGGCGGCCGCGATAAGACATGACATGTTCTAATGATCCGCCTTAGCGAGCTGCGTGTGTGTTGGGGGGGCACAGAGGAGCTTAGAGAGGGGAGGTGGGGGCCCCACAGGTGCCGACAAAGACTTTGACCTTTGCTGCTATAATATCAGTGTTTCACAGGCAGGGCGGTTCGGTAACCCACTTTCAGCCCATCAAAAATTGATTTAATTGCAATTTTTTCCCCCAATTAGGAGCAGTGGAGCTTAACTAATTGGAGTAATAGAGAGTAATAAGGCTCTGATAAAAAGCCTTCCTCTGCCTCCTTTGTATCTTGTGTCATCGCCTGTCAGAGGTCAGAGAGCTTGCATATTCTATTAGGCAGAGTTGCCTTCATTTGTACAAATTAGTTTACCCAACAGTAATTAAAATGCCAGTGCAGGTCGGGGAGAGCTGAATACAATTGATGGGCACGTTGGTGAAGGATTTGACAGCTCCAGTGGCCTCCCTTGCCAAAGCGTGTCAGTGCTGAATCAAAGGCTACACAAACCTACAGACCCGTGTGTTTAACCCGCGACACTGTCGGCACCAACTGCTTTCTCTCTTCCCCACTCTCCGTTTTGGACTTGCTTTCTCTTCTTTCTCATACCATTTAAGAGGTTTGTGAGTTTGGTTTTGTTTTTTAAGAAGATGTTTCCCATCTTTGAGCTGTTCTTTCTGTTGGTCACTTTCATAATGCTGCTACCAGTCCCTCATCCTGTCTCACTTGGTGCTCCCCCTCCTTTCCCCCCTGCCTTCCACATTCCCAGCTGCAGGGCTATGTCAAGTAATAACTTCTTTGTTTCCCGGTCCGATGAGTCTCTGTATGTAAGTCTCCCAAATGGAACAACGATGTCCAATTCCAAGGGGCGGGGGAGCATGCAAGGAGGAAGAACAGGCTCTTGCACGTGTCAAACATTCTGGATTTGAAATGCCCAAAGAGCAGAACAGGACTTGAGAAGCAATCTGTTTACAGTACAGGGAAAGGGCGCAAGCCCGGGTCATGGCAAAGTTTAGAGAGAAGGGATTGGAAAGAGCTTGTTTCACCCAGGTTCCTTCAGTGACTTTGCATTGCAAGACTCACAACTCGGGCAGTGCCTGCTCTGAAGGATGGGTTGGCAGTGAGAGAGGTAGATGTACTGTGGGATTTCTGTCTCTGGAGCTGAAACTGTTTCCAAGCTTCACGACAAACTCTCTTTCCAAAAGGACTGGTGGGCAACTGTCTCTTTTTCCCATGTTTCATCCACACCTGGCACTGTTAGGTCCAGGATGGGGTAAAGAAGGGTGCTGCAGGTGAGGTGAAACACTGTAGTTGGCACCCTGGGACCAAGCATGAGATCATTACAGCTGGACTATAGCCTGAGCATTATGGCTGTTGCCAAAATGCCATGGAATCTTCAGTAACCACAAATCACAGAAAAGTTCTTGTGTTTCTTCCAACAGCACTGCCAGGATGTGTGTTCTCTCATACCCTGGCCCAGCTTCTGTTGTCAGGAGATGATCTCTAATGAGAGCTCTTCTGTAGCATAGAGAAGATCTGGCTTCAGGAGAAACAGATTGTTTTGTAGTTGGTTTTTTTTTTATTTATTGGTGTTTTTGTGTTTGTTGTGGTTGTGTTTTTCTTTTCTCAGTAGGCCATTTTAAATAGGAAAGAGAACATCAGATTTTCAGATGAGTTGGAAAATGCCTTGCTCCAGACAACAAAAACGTCCTGTGTATGAACCGCATGTGTCTTGATGCTCTGCACAATCCTTATCTTCTGAGCATGACAGAGCTGGAAATGCTATGTTGGCTTGCTTCTTTTTACCACAGGGATTCCTGCAAAGGCAGCATGCCCTGTTATGGAAGCCCTGCAATGATGCTTATTTTTCCATTAAAGAAACCTTTTGGTGGGAGGTTGGTACTCAACAGCTTTCACAGGGCAGGAGAAAGCTTTGTGGGGAAGAAGGGACTTTGCATCTCTAAGGCCATCTGGAGCTTGGACATAGTTTTAATGTAGGATGTAGATGCATCTGGTCAGTGCCTGTGTACATCAGATGTGGGCAATCCCTGCTGTTTTTATATATATCTTGTGTGTGTGTGTATATATATATATATAAGGTATCTTGTGCTTTCCTTTTCCAATTCGAGGCTTTCCTCTTCATCTTTGACTCCTGAAAGCCTTATAAACAAAACAAATGACACTCACTAAACTAGTAACTCAGCTTGAATTGTTTCTCTCAGGCAGCTGGCAAGAGCAGTTGTGAAGAGGTTGCACTTCTTTCCAGTTCAGAAGTTTTTAGTGTGTGCTCTGTTCTTCCTGAGACAAAGCCTTGTTGAAGGTAAACTGAAAGAAGCAAGCCTGGTAGAAGGCTTCACTTCTGCTGAAAAATGTTTCAGAAGTTTTAAACCCAAGCTGTAAATGCTCAGATTTCCATGCTGGTTTACACCTACCAAAGCCGACTGTGTTGCCCTGTTGGAGTGAAACTGTTAACTCTGCCAGGTTCCCAGTTACAAGAGGCCTGGCAGTAGAAGGCATATGCCTGCAGACCTGACTGGTGGTGAGGGGCCCTGTATTGTTCCTTGGAAGTCCAGGTTTCCAGGTCAGTTTTCTCCCAGGCTTTAACAGTTTCTCACTGGGACCCCTTCCATGTGCATGTCTTGTGAATGCTGCTTTCTAATCCTGGCAGTGAAGGTGCCTGGCTCTTCTGGGAGAAGTCTTATCTTTGCTTGCTAATGGGCTCCAGCCTGTTAAAGATAAGGCCTGCAAACCTGATCCTGCTGAAGTATGAGAGAAAATTCCTGTTGACTGAATGGAGTCAGCTTTCCCAGAAGAGACTTGTTTGTGGCCCTGAGGCCTGTAGTTGATGCTGGAAGAAATCTCATGCCGTTTTTCTTTTTTTTTTCCTTTTTTTCTTTTTTATTTGTGAGGGGTGGGGGGTAGGGACTGGGGAGGGAAAACTTAAGTCCAGAACTGACAGCATGAGCAGGGATTAGACCTTGCTGTTCCTCCCACCATTTTCTCCCTGTTGGTGTGCCTCCATGCTAATTTAGACCTGTGGCAACCATCAAAGCTTTGTGCATACCTTCTGCACAAAGGGACCCGTCTCCCACGTGAGGGCGTTCTCTGCTGGGACAGAGTCAGTTTGTACCCCAAAAGAAAAATCTTAAGCACCCAATTGCCTGCTTGACTGACTCCCTGACTGCTATTATGTTTCTAACCACGGTAATTGGCTTTAGTAGTTATTAATGGATTATGTTTGGGGAGGCAGGGACAGAACACAACACCTAGCTTTGTAGCTGAGGGACTCCCTGACCCAAGTGCTGTTGTCCTAACATGGGATTTGACTGGTGAGCTGTAGGAGAGGGTCGTGTTTGCTTGTTT
This sequence comes from Heliornis fulica, assembly GCA_013399135.1. Classification (NCBI taxonomy): domain Eukaryota; kingdom Metazoa; phylum Chordata; class Aves; order Gruiformes; family Heliornithidae; genus Heliornis; species Heliornis fulica. The sequence goes on along the minus strand of VXBZ01012128.1, from coordinate 50,162 downwards.
TCCTCTGAGATGAGAAACATTGACAAAGGCAAAATGTTCTGTCTTGTTCTGCACTATGGTGGAGAGAAGGCAGGTATTGAGTAGAAACCCTGTTTCCAGATAGGAGATACTGCACACTTTCTTAATCAGCCCTTGTAGCTGCAGCACAGTAACAGGAATTGGCTTTTCCTTAGATTCTTTGGTTTTGGTCAAGGACTTCTTCTGGAGAAGAACATGTGCATGTCTAAGAAGAACCCTGCAACATCTATGCAGAGCCCTGTGCACAGCCTTGGCCAATTGCACATGACTGCCAACAAACGTGGGATTTTTGCATAGAAGACAGCCTGGTTGGAGAGACTTTGAAATAGCTCTGGTGTTGCAGGCCTTGCCTAGCTCTAAAGGACAGCTAAGCCTCACAGGACTTATATGAATGCCTCCAGGCATGGGTGTCTGGGGAGGAGGACTGTAACTAGGAAAAAAAAAAAAAGCTTTGGAAGTGGTTGTTCTTCATTGGATCCCACAGATTTTTGATGATTATTTGCTCACCTCTCTTGTGTAGTATACTTGGCATTGCTGCTTTGGCTTTACGATCTGGAGAAACCTGTTGTTCAGCTGAAACACAGAAGGAACTAGGATTTGAAGCTGTCCCGAGTTCTGACCTTGCTTCCACATGGCTCTTCTCTGTCTTTGAGTGCATCTTCACCACTCACCTGCTGGGTTCCTTGTACCACTAGGATTAGTGGTTCTCACAGAAGTCAAAGATGCTGCAACAATCCCTCCCTGGTACAGTAGAGACTTGAAGACACCTTCTGATTTCCAAAGGAAGAATGTTGTAGAGGGTCAAAGAAATGTTTAAGAACTTCTATTTTTACAGATGTGACACTGTTTCCTTATTTTGCTTTCCTCTTTCAGCTGCCAGCCCCATGTCATGCTGCAAAAGACGTTTAGGCAAGCATAGAGTCAGCTTTTATTTAAAGGCTCCATTACCCACATTCATGCTATCCTTGTGGCAATGACTTAAACATAGTTTTGGCATTTTATTCTTGGTAGCTGCAGTAAATGTGGTTTTGTGAGAGGTCATTTATAACTAACTCAAAGTCTTTGCAGGAGTTGCTTTCTCTTATTTGGACTGAGGGTAGGAAGCTGGCACAAAACAAGTGTTGTGGTGTGAAGAGCCATAGCACCCGTGTTGCTGCTGCCTGATTTAAAGGATTTGTTTGAGGCCAGTGGCTGGAGCCAGCATGTGCAGCAGGGGCATAGCATCACTGGAGAGGACTTTGGAATGGACCTCACTGAAAACTGTGAACTGAGTCAAACAGGGGAGAGGAGAGTAGGAGAGCTGTGCTGCCTCTAATAGAGAGCACTGGGGATGGCAACCTGATCCAGCTGTGAAGTTGGCCCTGCTTTGAGCAGGCTGGACCACAGACCTGTGGCCTGTGATTCGTTAGGCCTGTGATGCTGCAGCCAGACAGTTCACGGTTGTGCTCAGAAGCTGCCAGCAAACAGAAGCAAGGCATGAAGTAGGAAGTAGGAGGGAATTTTCCATGGGGTCTTTCCACAGCTTACAGCCCTGACTGTATATGAAACATGCTGAATATTGTACTGTTTTGAAAATGGTGGTGTAATCTACAGCTGTTCCTGCTTTAGGTTTTCCCTTTGCATATGTGAATACATCTTTGTCCTCCCAGTTCTCTGCAGTTATGACCTGCTGCATGAGAGCTGTGGAGCACCTCTCCCTTTGCTCCTGCCTGCCCTTTGAGATGCAGCAGAATGTGCTGAAATAGTTTTGAACCAGAATTCAAGGTCTGTCTTGCTTATGCACTGTTTATTCAAAACATGAGGATTAGTAAGTGGGTTTTTTGTTTGCTTGTTCTTTTTTCCAAACAGCTCATTTGTGACGGGAACAGCCTGCTGCGATCACACGTCACCTCTGAGAATCTGGGACCTTGAGAGGTGAGTGAACTTCCAGGTTACAGGGAGGGACTTGACAAGAAAAGTGAGTAACAATGAGTAATGCATTAGAGATGCCATAAAATCATTCTTTCAGTCCACGTTGGCAATGTATGTTTAAGCATGAGATGTAGGATGGAGTGGAGGTTGAACCAAGCTGGTGTGTAAAGGCCAATGTGGGGGTTGGTCCTAGTTCAGTAGGAGGTAGTTTGTCTTTTCTTCACAGCCTTTTCTAATTAATGGCAGAGCTATCCTGGTTTATTCCCATTACACATGTACAGTGAGAATATGCCCATTACACCTTCCTTTTCATCTGCCTCTGTTGATGCTTCAGCCTGAGCCAGCGGGGTGAGAAAGGTGATCTGCATTCTCCCATTCACCTACTTGCAGGGCTCAGAAGCCAGAGAAAACACAGACTCTACAGTCACCTTGTCCTGGCTGGTGTTTCTGGTAGCTCAGGGAGGTGAGTGGTGGCAACAGGTTATCTACTGAAGTGACTTAGGCATGTTGTCTTCTCTCTGTCTTAATAAGCATTGATGAGGTTAATTGCTGTGGCCTCTGATTTGGGGTTATTGAGTACTTCCTGTTCAGTGAAGTTGCTGACCTTAGCAACTGGGGAAATGTTGGGCTCAAATCCTGACGTGAGACTCAACTACTGACAAATTTGAAACTCGCAGCCTGGGGGTCTTTGTGTAGTGATGGACAGATAGCAAATATTTGGCAGGATTATTGAATGGTGGCTCAGCTTTCCAGGACTGGTATGCTCTGGGTAGGAGTGGTACAGCACAGATTTTTCAAGGGAGTGCTGTCAGAACTGAGGTGAGCTGGTGGGCTCTGGGAAGGGAGGGCGGAGAACATTGGTAGAAGGGATCTGAGAGGAATCAGCAGAGCTGTATTTGAGGAAAATATGTAGAGAAGGATTGGTATGGCTGCAGGGCTAGTCTGAAGCCAGCTGCCTTCTAATCTATAGTTTATATTGACCAAGTAAGCTGGACAAAATCAAACATAAACCAGTTTGATTTTCTCTGAAGTAATAAAAATAAAGACTTTGAAAAAGATGCATCCAACAAAAGACAAACTAGAGGAGGAAAGACAACACCAGTGCATTCAGCTATGGCACGTGTTTCTTAGTGACCCAGTCCAATGGTGCCTTTGGAGTACCCCAGAAGGATGCAGACAGTGCTGTGATACCCCTGCCCATCAAGTCTTCTGGCTGTTCTTGAATAGAAGCATCTGACAGGGGTGAGGAGATAGGCAACCCTCTCCCCCTACCCCAGCCTCTCTGACAGCCGTTCCCAAGGAAGTCTGAAGAGATAATAAAGCTGTGTAGAAAATAGGATTAAGGTAATGAACAGGCACAACGGAGTTTGATCTTTCAATAACATCAAAGCCTGAGTGACAGGCAAATAGAAAAGCCAAGGCAACCTAGGCCACTGGGCCTCTGTTGCAATGGCTGGAGTGTCAAACTTATTCTTCCCTCTTCACCTGTCACAGCTGGAATGCACCATGCCACTGGGTCTTTTCCTCTCTGGGGACCTGTGTGTGAGCTAGGAGCCTTGTCAGCACGTGCAGGTCAGGAGACTGAGTAGGGAGCATGTCCAGGAAACTTGATGTGACCATTCATAGTGAGGGAGGACAGAGCTGTCTTGATTTCTCCATAAATTGCTGCTCTTGCCAGCAGAGCTTTGGACTCTTTTGAAAAAGCCCCAGTGGTTGCCAGAAGTGATTTTTGTAGGGAAATGCTGTTTTTTTCCTTCGAGGCTTGTGCATGTTGTCTGCCTGCTCAGGCTTCAGAAGTGGGAGCGTGATGTGGAATCTCAAAATCTGAGAGCTACTCAGGACTGAAAAGTTCCTCTTGTGCCCAATATGTCTTGATAACATCTGACAGACAGAGTTAGGCCCCCCAAATTCGTGGCTTACACCTTCCTTGTGGATATGGAAGGGCCAGAGTCTGACCTGCAGAGGCTGAATGTTATCTATAAAATGTTCTGTGTAACATATCTATATAATGATATAGATCTGTATAACATTATGGCAAGGATGTTATCTCTAAGAGCAGAATTCGGGCAATTACTCTGAAAAATGGGAGACAGGGTAGAGTGATGCTTAAGATGTGTTCCTTATAACTACAGGATCCTTAGCACCACTTAGATGTTTTCCAAGACCAGTTAGTTGATTTAGTGGGTTTTTTTTCTGCGTAGGGGCATGTGTAAATAACACTGCAACAGCCTCTGTGACATTCTCTTCCTTTGGGGTAGGTGGTCTTTTTCCCCAACAGTTGAGAACTGGAACGTGCTACAGAAGGATTTAAAGCTTAAATAACCTTTTGTGTACTGATCTTCTTAGTTCCAGGCCAGATAAGTCCTTGGCTAGTGCTTGTAGCAGTTGGTCATGGTATGTTTTCGTATTTATGACCTTCGTTGTTCCCTGACCCCGAGGCGGCCATTCTTATCCTTCCAAAAGGAAGGGGATAATGTCTTCACCTGGAAATATGTTCTGGGCTTTGAAAAGGGCTTGGTTGGGTTTGATGGTGAGGAAATTTTTACAGGGGGGAAGGGAAACGCCTCTTGCTGCATCCCACCCCCAGAAACTGTCTTTCATTTCTGACTCTGCTGAAATGGTGGCGTTGGATCAAAGCCGCAACAGGCAGCAACAAGCAATTGTCAAGGGGAGTCTGCAGCAGGGGAATGACCGCGTAATGCCAAAATGCCGTCTCTGATGGCTGAAATTCCAGCTGCTGCTACACCTGGCCCTTTCTCCTGTAATGAAAGAGGATTTTTTTTTCTTGTGCTTTTGAAGCTGGCTCACTGCACCTCTGGAGGATATAGCTCATCCTACAGATGCTACCTTGTGCCATCTGATTGCTTTTAGGTGTGGGGAAGTTGCTGTGCACTTGTTGCCACTCAGAGCCAAGGGTGGGATGTGTGTGTAGGGGTGCTGTGAATAACTTAGGTGATAAGGGGTCTGCACAGAAAAGAATGATTAGCAGTGTGGGCCGCTGGATAATGACCCGTGTCCTTGCATCAAGACTCCTTGGTCTCTTGCAAGTCCCCTTGTCCACTGTGGTGGTGAGGTATATGATGGCAGCTGCCCCTCTTCTGCCTTTTGCCTTTCTCTGCTCAGCCCTTGTCTTATCTGCCAGTGCTAGTGTGTGGCTTGGCAGAACAGCCAGTTAATGGCAAGTAAGCAAAAGTAAACTTTCTTAAGGTCCTGTTCCTCTTTTTTCTTTTTTTCTTTTTTCTTTTTTTTTCTTTTCCCCTCTTCCTGTCTCCTGTCCCCTTGGAGTTTAAACTCCTTGGGAGATGAGGGTGGCACACCACTAGGAACAGCTCCAAAGCCAGCATTTGTTCTTTGCAAGCAGACAACTGTTGCTCTCCAGCCTATTGTGGTGGTCTGCATGTCTTTAGGTGACAAATGCCACTGCCTCAAGGATGCCTCTCCATAAGGTAGGGTATTCCAGAGGTGGCTTTTCAGAAACCCGTGGAGCTATTCTGCCAAGCTCAATGTTTGAAATGGACAAGTGGTCTGACTGGCATGGTAGTCCTCATGCTGTAAACATTTTGAATGCACAAGTCCTGTATTTTCCTTTCCTGTAACACAACCTGACAGATGCAGAGAGTGAGAGCAGTTGTAAAAACGGACAGTTAGCTGTGCCCTGCAAGCCACCCCAGATCCTCTACTTTTAAAATATCCAGTCATTGTCCATCTCCTCCTCCCTTTTGAAAGCATTTTTGGGAGTGTTTTTCTGTTGGGGTTGTTGGTTTTTGTTTTTTTTTTTTTTTTTTAAGAAGCCTCTAATTTCTTGTTCGGTTTTTCTCCCTCTCTTGAGCTCTTTGAAAGTGACTTTACGCCGTCACTGACACCAAACTGACACTTTGCGTTTCCCCACTTCTTATCCCTTTATGGCAACAGATGTTGAAATTTTGTATCCCTTTTATCTGTCCCTCTTTGCCCTCTTCCTGTAATTAGGTTTCCCTTGTTAGCAGTACAAAGTGGCCCGATTTGCTGCCTGGCCTTTTGAGCCATTGTGTCTGAGCACATTTTTTTCCTCCTCTTTCGGAAGAGTTCCTTCCCCCTTAAGTAATAGGCAGGGTGTGGGCCAAAGCTGTGGCTTTTTCTTGTTTCTTTGTTCTCCATTTATCTCTGCCACCTTTTTCAAAGGGATGAGGAAAAAAAAATAGAGGATGAGTGGAAGAGGAAGATACACAGTTGCATTTCTTGACCATCAGGCCCCCTTGCTCTTCAGGTGTTCAAGGCAGGTGCCTTTGATGTCTGCAAGTTTTGAGGAGGTGGGAGGTGGAGGGTTCACCAGTGGCTTAGGAGTGGAAGCAAAGGGAGATTCAGGTGTGTTGCTGGTGCCCTCAGCAGAGGGGTGGGGAGGAGTCTTTCAGTGTAGACTGGCAGCTGCTGAGCAGGTTAGTTATCTCTATTTGCTTCTAGTGCTATTGTGTTGTGCTCATTCTGAGAGCCAGCGTGAGCATTACCACCACAAGCAGCTCTCTGAAGTTTGCTAGCTTGCTGTTGCTTGATCTCTGGTATGTGCTTTGATGGGACCCTTGCTAGGTGACATCTATCTGTGCAATGCAGTGGGCAGGAATTAGTTGCTGTCTTTCAAATTTCAGCATATGTTGATCTGCATCCACTTTGGTGGCTCTTTTAGAGCTATTGAGAGAGTGAACATGAGCAATTGTCAACAAGGAGGGAGAGCTTTAAAACTTCAGGTCCTGTGCTGTTCTTAAACAGCAAGTGTAATTTGACAGTTACACTGTGAAGCACTAAACTCCCTGGGTAGCTGGTCACTGTTGATGCTTTCCTATTTAAATACAGTCCTGCTTGGCTCTGCATCCTGTCATGCTCAATTTTTTAAATGTGTGGAAGTAAATAAATAAATGAGTCTATGTGGGTATAGTTTTTGGTTGTAAACCTTGCTAAATGTTTTAGTGTAGAAACTTAGCCCAGGGTGCACAAGCAAGCTTCTTAGTGTCATGCCCCGTAGAAGATTGTTCTATTCACAGATTTAATCTTCAAGGTTTAAACAATATTGAGACCCTCTAATAAGAAATGTTAATTGGGTGAGGCAAATAGTTTCAGAACTGGAGTTACTAGAATGAAAGAATAGGTAGTTGACTCCAAAGAGCATGGTGAGCCTGTTTCACCTAGGCACTTAAACTGGATTTAACTGGTCACAGAGAAGAGTGTGGGTATCTCTGGTAACAGGAGAGAGGAGCAATATTATCCTGGTACTGATAACAGTTTCACAGAATTTGGGGGAGCAGAAGAAACATAATACCATGCTGTAGATGCATTATCCCCTCCCCTGCTCTTCTATCAATTCATCATGCCAGGAGCATCTCCCCTATGAGGAAAGGCTGAGTGAGCTGGGGCTGTTCAGCCTGGAGAAAAGAAGACTGAGAGGGGATCTCATCAATGTTTATAGATTTCTGAAGTGTGGGAGACAAAGGAGATGGCCAACCTCTTTTCAGTGGTCTGTGGGGACAGGACAAGGGGCAATGGTCACAAGTTGGACCACAGGAAGTTCTGCACCGATGTGCAAAAGAACTTCTTCACGGTGAGGGTGATGGAGCACTGGAACAGTCTGCCCAGGGGGCTTGTGGAGTCCCCTTCCCTGGAGATATTCAAGACCCACCTGAACACCAACCTGTGTGACCTGCTCTAGGGAACCTGCTTTGGCAGGGGGGTTGGACTCGATGATCTCTGGAGGTCCTTCCAATCCCTACAATTGTGAGTCATGCCAAGTAACTCTCTTGCCAAGGATCTTTAGGCTTTATGGGAAAAGAGGCTCCCTACTCTTTTCAGGCTTGGTTTTCTTTCTCAGCATCTCCGTCTTGGCACAATATCGGATTAGATCACAATAACGAATCCAAAACTTGTCCAGCAGTGACCTAAACAACTTTCTGGGCTGTGCTTAGATCAGGTAATTGAGTCCAAATATGTGCCTTCTGCCTCTGCTCACTGCAGTGGGATGATCCATGGGTAGTTACCCTTCTTCAGTTGGCTGCTTGTTCTCTTTTCCAGAGGCTCTCCTGCTTGGGTTTTGCTATGCTCTTTCCCTGCTCAGCCCACAGATGGCTTTGGCTGTTTTTTTTTAAAGCATCAGTTCTGAGTATTCCCATTGATATGCCCTTTGATTATCCAGGAACACAAATGTTAATGCAAATTCACTTGAGAAAGAGTTAGTGGGGTGACAGAGTGCGGTCTGTTCTAGGGGAGTTGTCAACTTCAGGTTAACCCTTTCTTGAGTTGTTCATATTAAATCAGTTTGATGCAATAACTGTCTTGGGATTTCTAATTTGCATCTCGGAACTTTTCTCTCTACAGTAAGGTAGCTGGGATGGAGAGTTTGGATCTAGATCTAGGCAAAGGGTAAAGCAGGTCCTTCTTCATGGAACCAGGAATCCCACTCGTGACCTGAGGAGCAAGACTACATATAAACAGGTCTCCTGCCTTCAGGCGTGAATTAATTACTTGACAAAACCAGAAGGAAATTCCTACCCCAGTTCTGTAGCTCTGAAAGGTAGGATTTGATTCCCTTGCTCCAAGACCTTGGCTATTGTTGGAGGCAGGACACCAGGGTTATGGCCAGCTACTTTGAGGCAGTGCTGGAGAAGGCTTGCTGCTGTACAGAGCCTCTTAAGTGCTGGTCTTTTGGCTGACTTGTAGCACACACACTTTGTTGTGTTCAGAACTCTGTCTCTTGGCTATAATGGATGCCTTCTGTCTCATCTGTGCAGTGCATTTCCTATGGTATGCATGTGTTCTCAAAATTGGGAGCTGTCGTTCTGTACCAATTTCTGGTGGGAGGAGGCTTATCATTGTCTTTCTGAACCCTGTCATATAAGCTGGGCATCTTCTGCAAGCCTTTTGTTGAGAGTGCTCTGATGTATCTTAACCTGAATGTAAAACCATTGTAAGAGGAAGAACATACAGGTTTATCCTAAATCCTTTCCTGCCCATGCAGTCTCAACGCTGTCTTGCTACAGATGAGTGTGAGGCCAGCTCCTGCCCTTTGGATATGTGCATGTCTAGGGCATGCTGTGGCCTTCGCATTCCTGTTCAGGCGTATTTATGACAACTTTACAAGGCCCTGAACAATCAGAGAGCGTGGGTGGGGCTGGACACTCCAAGCGCATCAATCAGTTTCATCCCTCTTAGCCAAAGCAAAAGCAATCTTTATTTTTCCCTGGGTTGAGAGAGAATCAACAGAGACAAGAGAGAAGAATGGGAAGGAGTGAATGAGGAACCCCCTCTGCCATGGACTAGCGGTAGCTCATTTAAACAGATGGCTTTGTTTTGATTTGGACTCTCCATTTTGTTTTGTCTCCCCACTAAAGGAGACCTGCAGAGTTCTGTCCAGAAAGGGAGCAATACAGCCGCCTGTTCCCACACAAGTGGGGCGAAAGGCGAGAGGCTTTGAGAGTTCCCTGCTTCTTTTCCATGCCTCCCTCTTTTTTCTCTTCCCCCAAGAAATCACAGTTTGAGAGAATTCCCCCCTACTCCTCCCGTTGGAAAGAAAGACAGAGAAGACATTCTTGACATTCTTTGCAGAGAAAAGGGGTTAAATGTCTGAATTTGGGGGTCACCATGTTATACAAATTGCAATCTAATCGTTTTTACAAGAACACACGTGTGCTAAGAAAAGAAGCCATGGACAAGAAAGAAAAGGGGACAGACAACCTTTTTTGTCCTATCTCTTTTTTTTTTCTTTCCCCAAGGTTTTGGACTATTGTCATGTCCTGTCTCTCTCCCCTCCTCACCCCCGAGAGGGAGAACATTGGTTTTATAGTTAAATTGGTTCGTAAAGCAGAAGGGCTTGGTGCCATTTCTGTTTGTTTTCCCAAATAAAAGCCCCAGCAGGGTCTCTTTTGCACCGTTGTGGCTTTATTTGAAGAAACTGGCTTTTTCCCATAGCCCAGCGTGTCAGTTTATCCTCTGAACTTAACCTTACGGGAACCCGAACAACAAAAACTCACAGGGTCCCAGAGCTGGAAAGGTAAAGAAATTGTATCTTTTTATTGGACCATTTAAAGCGTGTGTGGGCCAATTCAGAGAAAGCAGAAGAAAAGAAGGCAAAACTCCCGCTTCTATCTCTCCCCCATGACACAGTCTCAAACCGTCGTTGGTGTCATTCCCCCCTACTGCCTCAAGTCCCTTCAGCTGTGCTGAGGAAGCAGAGAGGCATTTCTTCTCAAAATCACTTACAACAGCATCTCTGAGGCATTTCACATGGAGGTCCTCCCTCAAGATTCCCCAAGCCAACCCCACACCTTCCTGCAGGACTTAGCAGCCTTGCCTAAACGTGGGGTAACCCTGGGGTAGGGTGGCTTAATGAAGAATAACATTGCCAAGAATCTGTGCTTCTCCCTACATATGTTACAGATGTTGTTTGACCAAGCATAAGCTGCTGTGTCCCCTGGGTGCCTCAGCTGCTATTGCAAAACACCTGGAAGAGACCATTGTTCAGCTCTTACCTTTGGTTTTGGTGCACTCCAAATTGGATGAGAGAAGTTGTGAAAATGTTGTATTCTGGATAATTGGTTTTAAATGGATTTTGTTCCCTTTCTGTTTGATACTCAGCTTAAATATCCCACTGTTCTGAACTGAATGGTGCTCTTTCCACTTCTTTTCTTTTAAATAAATACTTCCCAAGTGGCTTGTTGCAAGTAATTTTGGGACTAAAGCATCAGTTTAGAGCTGTGCCTAGTTTCTGAATAGTCACCTGCTTATGTGCAATGGAGTCTCCTTTCTGATGGATGATTGCAGCTCACAGATGAGGTTTACAGAGCAGATGAGTATGTCCTCAGATTCAGATGTCTTTTCAGCAGATGTTCTGAATCCAGCAGTTTCCTAGAATTTACATATTTGTGCAATAACAATTTTTGGGGAGATTTGGGGTCACCAGAAATTGAAGGTGGGTAGAAGAGTCTCTGTTGTTTTATCCCAGCTTTTAGAGTGTAGCTCCTAAGTATTGGAGACAGCTGGCCAAGGCCTGCAGCAAATGGGCAGGGTGCAGGGAGGGAGGTACAGACTTCTTTTGGACTTCAGCTATCAGCAAAGTCCCAGGGAAATTCAGAGTTTTTTATGGTCACACTATTTGTGTGACCATAACCATCTAGGTTCTGCCATGACTGAGCTGATCTTATTTTGTTTTTATGTTGCTGGGTTGAGGAGGAGTGGAGCCCTAAGATGTTCTCTCTCTCTCTCAATTTGGTCTTTATTTCTATTAAAAAAAAAAAAAAAGAAACCAGCTTTTTTCTGCCATTCCTTGGTAGTTCACTTTGCTTCCCCATTCGAAGGCTCCTGTCTTCTGGTAGTATCATATAGCAATGCTCATGGCTAGATTTCCAGCATGGAAAGAAGAGAGTGAAACGTGAGAATCACAAACAAATAGCTTGTCTTATTTTAAAACTAATTTTCAAAATTCTTGTTTTCTGAAGAACATAGGAATTTGATGGAGATGAATTAAAAGATTCTCTGTCGTGCCTGAACAAAATGCCTTTCATATTTGGACTCATAAGTTTGTTACGCTTCCCAGGCACAGGGACTTTGTTTAAACATCACCTTCTATCAGCAGGGACTCCAAAGCTGGGTGCTAATGGAGCTATCCTGTGCTAGGGGCAAAATAGGTTGCTGGACTTGCTCTGGCTCTGGTTTCTGTGGGATGGCACTAGATTATTGCCGATGTGATTTCAGTCTAGGTGCTTAAGAGAAAGCAGGAGAAACTGGGAATATCTGTCTGTAGGTGCCACGTTGGCCCAACTGGTTTGAGGTAAGGTGCTGAAGCCAAGAGCTCTGGCTCTAGACTGATCTATCCAGGAAACCTGGACTGTCGTGTTTGTGATTCTGGTCCACTGTGGTGGAGCTGTTTCTGTCATTGCCACCCAGCACCGGGACTGAACCCTGGCGCTATGTGGCTCAGGCTGTTCATATAGGAAACAGCAAAACTGCCACCATCTGCACAGCTACCTACCTGGCTTGCCTGAGGAAGCCTGTACTTGCTTTTGCTGGAGGACTAGGGCATGGTGAGCCGGTGGTTTTGATCTTCCAGGCTTGGTCTTGCTTTGAGCTTCACAATTACTTGCTGACTAACCTTCATAGTGCATAACAAGGATGGGGCACTCTGGCTTCTGAAGGGCTGAGGATCAGGCACCAGGTTTTTGGAAGGTCTTTGAGTGCAGAGGGTGAAAAAGAACCCACAAAGGAAAGCAGGCAGGTGTTACCTGCTGTGTTTGGCTGGTGCTGGAAATTTCTGCAAGCTTGTGAGGAACAAGGTTTAAGATAGCTGTCACACCTCTTTCTGTCCCTCATTGAGTAGATCTTCTGTCTGTGTTAAGTTTAAAACAAAACAGTGAAGTGCTGGTTTATCTGCTGCTTTTCTCTTGCCCCTTGATGAGTTACCTAGATCCTTATTGGGTTATTAGGGATTAGCTGTGGAGTTTTCTCCTTGGGAAGTGGAAGCTATTGGGGACAGGTTTGAGGGTATTTGGGATAATGAAGACTGTTGGGACTAACCACCAACTTGTGACCCCAAGGCTGGGAGAGTTGTGGTAGCACACAGTTCTCTTCCCAGCATGGGCTAAGCATTGCTGTGTATGTGCCAGGGCTCTGGAACTAGCCTGGCACAGTGGTAGCTGGGCCAGAAATGCCTTAATTTGCTGAAAAAAGGGGGAAATTTTTAATACTGTTCCTCATCCTTATCAATTTAAGTGTGCCCTTGCCAGAATACTTAAGTCTTTCAGTTTGTGGTGCCCAGTGTACAGCACAGTGTGATTTTGCCCTTGTGTCAAATTTTAAGTGCTTCACTGTAGCAACTAATGTGTTGCTTCTGTAAACTGCTGAAGGACGGCAGGGGCTGGACCTCCCAGCTGAAAGCTGCTTTGGCTGACCTAGTCTTGAAGCAGAATTGAACTCATTAACAAACCAGCAAAAAAGTTTACTTTGCTGCAGTAAGTCACAAGTATCTGTGTGCCTGTGTGAGAAAGAAATATTTTTTTTTTTCTCTTTTTTTTTTTAATTAATTGCCTGGATCGGAAAGGGAAGCAGAGGAAAACAAATATGACTGCTGGGATGCTTGAGTACCTCTGCAGTAAGGTGTGAGGGTAGGGAGAAACACTAGGAGTGAGGCACCTGGGTGTGGTTCAGTACTGCACAGGAAACCCTGAAAGCAGGAATCCAGACTCTGGTTTCTGCTGTCCTTTTGCGGCTGAAATTTTTCACTTGGAGACATCACCAGGCTGCCAATAAAAATTGCTGCTATCTTGCAGCACTGCAAACTGAGGTCCAGTCTGGAAGACGGAAGACAAGCTTTAGAGGGGCCCCAGGCATGTTCAGGGTGTGATCAGTGATTTTTCAGAGGTGGGAATTTGTGAGATGATCTGCTGTGACCCATTTGAAGCACTGGAGATGGGGGAGAGTACTGGTCCCAGGGAGGAAAAGGTCCCTGGATGTGCTTCTGGATCCCACTACCTTTTTCTCAGCACAATGTTCCTCTCTCCCTGAGCTCACTTTGTCCTCTACATATTAAAAGTGTTTTATCAGGGAAAATGGTACAGTGGAAATAACACAAGCAAGCTTCAGATAGCAAGCAGGAGATATTCACCAGCTGGGTCACTGGGCTGTGTGGCCCATGTGCAGCTCCCTGTCCTGGTTTCATCTCCTGATGCACCATATGCCCAGAGTACCAGTACATGAGGTACTCTGCAAAAACAAAGCCAAAGCAAAAAACAGTAGTATGTGGGATAGATAGGTCCAAGCTGGTGGTGCTGCCTGGGGCTCACTAAGATATCTCCTGTAAGTAACTCCCTGCTCCTGTCTAAGCAGCTGCCAGGGACTCTGTGGATGGGGTAATCTGGTCCCCTATGGATCTCACAGGTAGTCCAAGGGCTCTTGTTTGAAAGAGTAGCTGACTTCTCATACCTTTATTGTATGTCTTATAACTCTGGGCCACACATAAAACTTGTAGGATGAGGAACATTATTTGGAAGCCTTGAGGATGGTTGTGCACATGTCCACCTGTCCTGCTGGCTTTTCGGAGTAGCAGATGGAGGGAACTGCCCAGACTTGGAGGATCAGGGGAGTGCCAGAGCTCAGAGATGCCCACCCATGTCTCACTCCACGGTAGACTTGAGAACACACCTGCCCCAGCAAAACCCCACAGCTCTTGCTCCCAGTGCTCAGACCGCGAATGCATCAACCTCCCAACCTGCACACAGGTACACAGTTTCTAGTGGGTTGGTTTGCAAGTAACCCTCCAAGGGTTAATGTACTGCGAGAAGGTTGCAAAGGGCTGAAGCCCGGAATCCCCTCCATCCCTTGCCTGGAGAAACACAAAGTCCAATAAGCCAGCACCCCTGGATTCGTGTTGGGGGGGGCGGGGATTAATTCATGCACTTGATGTTAAAGCTTGTCCGAGAGGTTTGCGCGGGGGGGCCATCGCTAGGGCTGGTTGGCCTCTGTAAATGGTTGCTAGGGCCCTGGCATCAAGGGCCAATGTAGCTGCCCACAGCCACGGTCACGGAGGGAATTACACAGCCACAAAGAAATTGTTATTCTACATAATCTGCTCTTTGGAGAGTGACTGTGGGGAAACAGGCTGGCCCCAGCATGCCGCCAGCTCTGTGATCATAGAAGCGTGCTGGCTGCAAAGATCGGCCAGGGCTCGCCTTCTGATCTGGGGACACCAGGGCTCGAGGCGCTAATCTGCTTTATCAGCGATTTCTCTCTCCTGACACAAAGGTGTTTACTTGTTTTAACATCTCCCGGGACTCTATTTCTCCTTTTGTGTGGTCTTTATCCCCCGATGAGGGCTTTAGCCCAGATTACAGACAGAATTAAGGCATTTGGCGATGTGCCTCAGAACTGTGTGATGCTGGATCAAGGAGCAGAAAGTAACAAAATAATGGGGGGAGATGCTGGGAGTGACCCCACTGTGGGATCCATGCTGTCGGCTTTCAGGACCGCTTCATTGTCCTGAGAACCAAGAGCCTGTTGGAGAAGGGTGACTGTGCGGCAGGGTTTGAAAAGCAGGTGCCTCAAGGTTTATTGTGTTCAGCATTTTTGATTTAGAGGGTGTGAGGAGGAAGAAAAGGAAGGTTTGCATAGGTGGCCATCTCAAGCAGCTGGGCAGATTGTCCCCTCTGTTAGGAAGTTTGCTGTGGCTGGGTGTTGCTGGCTGCTGGGGCAGGTGGAGTGATACTGGGGATGGGCTATGCCATGTGTAGGGGGTAATCTCATGTGGCCCAGGAGTAGGACACAAGCTCCTTCTCACAGCCTGAGAGAGGGTGGACCCTCACCAGGCACCACTGACTGGTGAGGTGAGCTGATGGTTCTGCACATGAACAAGCAGCAGAGCAGTGCACAAAGTATCTGGGCCGAAAGCATCTCTCTTAGAACTTCATGGAGATCTTGCTTTTGGTCTTTCACAGCAAGTAAGGATTAAAAAAGGAGGAAGGTGGGAGGGGAAGCTAGCTTTTGGAAAGTCACCTCCAGAGCAGACCTGGAGTGGCTGCTCTTGACCTGTCATATTAATTTGCAGATATAGTGTTGCAGTGTAACTGGAGGGGTTGAGGAGAGCAGGCATGGCAGGCTGGGTCAGAAGAGTCTTGATTTGCCTATGGATCTGAGTTCTGTGTCAGAGGTACAGGGAAGTACCCCACTGGGCAGTATTCTGAAGGGCTGAGTCTGGGGTGGGATGAGATTGACAAGGTAAGTGGCTGTTGCAGATTACCTGGAGTTTGATTGAGAATCACCTCTATGGAAACGGAGCCCCATCATTCAAAGTACTGGTCACTTTTCCCAAGGAAGATAACCCTACAAACACCTGCAATAGAGGATGTAGAGAGGTGGGGGTTGGTCTCTCCTCTTTGGTAGCAAGCGATAGGATGAGAGGATATGGTTATGAACTGCACCAGGAGAGATTTAGGCTAGATAATAGGAAAAATATCTTTACTGAAAGAGTTGTCAGGCATTGGAACAGGTTGCCCAGGGAAGTGGTGGAGTCGCCATCCCTGGAGATATTTAAAAGGTGAATAGACAATGTGCTGAAGGATAATCTAGAAGTGGATAAGTCAGGGTTACGCTGCCACCCAAGGTCTCTTCCAACCCAAGTGACTCTAGGATTCTGTGATCATCTTCTGCTGGGTGTCAGCCGTGCCTGTTCCTTTGATCTTTCTTATACAGCTGTGACTCCTAGTGAGTCAGTGGCCCACCTAGAAGTTGGAGGAAGGAGATGAAGACTGTGCAGGCTAGTTCTGCTAAATAAAAGAAGTGAGATCTAGGAGACTTCTGTGATGCCATCTCTGCAGTGGCCTCCTGAATTGGACAGGTACTTTGCTCTAAATTTCTCTCCCTCTATTGTGCTTCCTTGCAGTGGTCAGCTCCTGACCTGTTTAGGCACTGACTTCCACCGTGGAGCTGGAGTCCTTGATGTCTTCTATGAAACGCCCTCCCTTCTCCTTTCGTGTGGGTATGATACCTACATCCGCTACTGGGACATACGGACCAGCACCAGGTGAGCCCAGCCCACTTCCATCTGGGGCCCATGCGAGTCTTCTGGGCTCTGCTTGTGCAGTGTCTGGGAACTTGTCTGCAGCTGAGTTAGCTCCTTCCAGCAATCTGGGCCTCAGCTCAGCTCCAGTTTGTGTTGTCCTTGCAGGAAGTGCGTCCAGGAGTGGGAAGAGCCCCATGACAGCGCCCTGTACTGCATAAGGAGTGATAAGAACCATATGATTGCCAGCGGCTCCTCTTACTATGGCGTGGTACGCCTCTGGGATAAGCGGCAGACTCGGTGCCTGCAGGTGAGGGCTTCTCAGAGGTTGGACAGCAGCAGGGCTTCTGGGCGGTTCTCTGACAGCCAGGTGCCAGTGTCTCTTTAGAAGGAAAGCCAGAGGCTGCTGGGCCACCTTTGGGGCCAGTCCAGCATGGGGACCCTAACATGTATGCAGGGCAAAGCCTGCTTTGCTTGGGCAGGGGTGCTTTTGGGTCTGTAGCACCAGTTGGAGTCTTTGGGCTGACCTCCAAAAGGTTGATTCTCCTGTTTTCTTGCAGAGCTTTCACCTGTCTTCACCCACCAGCAGCCCAGTGTACTGCCTCCGTTTCAGTACCACCCATCTGTACGCTGCCCTGGCATCAGCCCTGCACGTCCTAGACTTCACGGCCCCGTGAAGGGCACCGCAGCTGCTTCTGGTCACCCCAACTCGGCAGAGTTGACACTTGGCTCAGGGAATCGCAGGGCAGGAGAGGTGAGAATCGACCCCAAGGCTTCTGAAGGGATTTTTTTTTTCCCTACCAGAAAGCCACAATGAAGAGGGCACAATGGGGCAGACTTTTTCCACCTCACCTGCCTGTTAGTGGAAATAAAGGCAAATTGTCCTTTACCCTTTGTATTTTGTGCAATTCAGGGTTGGTTTCATTCACTTTTTTTTTTTTCTTTTTTTTCTTTTCTTTTTCCTGTTTGGTTGTTGTTGTTTTTGGTTTTTTGTTTTTTCCTGTGGATGCAGCATTTGAGGGGCAAGTTGAGCCAGGATGCCCTGTCAGCTCTGTGTGCTGGTCAGGTTGAGATCAGCCAAGCTCTGAGCCATGTGAAGCAAGTCTAGGCTGTGTGTGGGGTGGAAGGGAAAGATGCCTGGAGCAGGGCCCACCTTTCCCCCGCACTTGCTCTCCTGACAACTGCTTGTGTTGTCCTTCACAGCCAAGAGCAAGAATTGAGCTATAAGGCAGAGCCAGCACTGCTCTTGGTGTATTCCTCCCCAGGCTGGCTGTCAGGTTGGGCTGTGCACTTGGCAGGACTGAAGTGGTCATCTTTTGGTAAATAAAATTCTGAAGGGAAACAAAAGTGACTCTATGTTTTTGCTTCAGGTTCCAAGGGGCTGTGATGTTACCCACCTCAGAGGTCTGGTTGGGCGTGTTTTCAGACACTGTCCACACGCTTAATAGTTCTCTCTCCCTGGCTAGACTCTGTGACACTACTGTGCTGAAGGCAGTTCCTGTAATCTTGGATCCCATGTCATTTGTTCAACCAAGAAATTGAGAAGTAGGATCTGCAGATCAACAGGAAATCAAGAAATAGGATCTGCAGATTACTTAACTGCATGCATAATTGCACTAATCCAGCGAACTGGATTAGTGCAAACACCAAAGCCTTGATGTGATTTATTGGGATCCTGTAGGCACATCTTAGTGGGCTCTGCACCTTTTTGTGTCAGCCTTCTGAACCCAAGCTGGGTCTCAGAACAGCCGTAGTTTTCAGCATGAAAAGTGATGTCTGGATGAATGTCTGGGATCTGATCCTTCTTTAGGAAGGAAATACATGAACCCAACTTTGTTATGAGTTTGGGTATACTGGACAGGCAAAGGAGAGATTCTGTATCACAAACCAGGAACACTTCTAGGGCAAAACACACGGTATGGCCCTTTGTTAGAATTTAATACGGAATTTCCACTGTCAAGAGGCTAATCTTCCCTTGTGATACCCAAAAGTTGGAAAAGTATGCTTGCTGGAGCCCTTGCCTGAGCAGGGAGGGAGTGGAACCAAGCATCTCCTCAGCTGCTTGAAGGCAGCCGCTGCCTCCATGGGCAGTGGATGTGAGAGAGCCGCTCAGGGCTGGAAGCAATTTTAAAGGCTGCCTTTGCTGCAGGATCACATTCTCACAAGGATCTTCCCAGCACAGCTCCCTGTCACAGTTCCTGATCTAGCTCTGCTGCCACTCGTACCAGCTTACTGCAGCTCCCTTGCAGCACCATGATGCTGCATATTTACTCCTGTGTATTGATGTCTTGAGTGCCCCAAGCACTGCTCTGCTGCTGTAAAAGATGCCACAGCTGTAACAATCTTCTGTTGGCTCAAAGATGTAGATCCTGAAGGCCACAAGTCCTGGACAACGATTCTAGGGGGACTTCTGGGCTATTGGTAACACCGAGCTATTGTTTAAAAGGTGGTGCTTTGCATCGGGGTGGGGGCTGCCAGATACTGCTGCTGTATTGCCTGGAGCACTTTGGGCTCTGTGTGTGAGGAGAGTTTTAGGTGATGAGGCATGAGATAGAAGACAAGAGGGCTGGCAGAGCTTGGGAGTGGGAGAGGTCTGTTTTTTCTCAGCTCCTGGTGTGTTACAGGTCCTTAATGAAATTGGGAGGTATGGAGATATTAAATGTCTTTAGTAGTGTCCCCAGGGAGAGGCTGTGAAGGAACCGGAGTAACTGTGGGGTTGGAGGAGACGTTCTTTATTGCACTGGGACTTGGACATGGCCCAGACTAGGAATGAGCATGTCAGCTGAGCAGGTGAGCAACAATCCCTGGTGCAGGAGGCTCCTCCCATGACAGCCCTGCCTGCAACACCACTGCTTCGAGCCCTGCCGCTTCCTCCCTGCAGCCCACAGTGGTGGGTCCTGCATTCTTATAACTGCTTTTAGCTTCTTCCTGTCTGAAGTCTGGAGCAGAGCTTCAGCCCCATGGTGGAGCCAGCTTGGTGGGTAGAAGGATACACATATTGGATGATATTAGGGAGTAGGGAAGCTGCAAATGGGGCCAGAACCGGCTCTGAACTCTGCCAATCAATGGTGCCTCTGTTGTCTTGAGAGTATGATGCAGGTGGGTGCTGGAGCCACTCAGGCTCTAAGGATGTTTTGTGGTTTGAAAGCAACCCTCATGAGGGGAGCTATGCTGGGAGGCCACAACCTGCCCACTTAAAAATAAGGTTTATTTGGGTAGGAGTCATTCAACTATGGACTAGGATGGAGGGATGTACAGAAACCTCAGCAGAGGGGTGGCAGATGCAGGGTAGAGAGTAGCTGGTTGGCAGCTGAGCTGGGGTTTGTTCCTGTGCAGTGGGACAGATGTTTTCTGACTGGCCATTTGTGCCTTCATGGAAGGGGTGTGCTGCTGCTACCCAGAAGCCCGTCACCACTTTCCCCTCCATGCCATGCAAATGAAGGCAGCTGTCAGTTCCTGTGCTCTGCAGAGCTGCACTTCATCCTGCACATCACATTGTGGTAAAGAAGCAGTTGGGTGTCCTCTTCACCCTATGTCATAGGCTGTGCCTCTTCAGCTCTAAACATTGATGCTGTTTGCAGAGCACCAGAGCTGCCAGAGCATCCTTCTCGCTGCATGGAGAACCTTGCACAACAGCACAAGAGGGAGTGGCTTCCAAGCACTAACCCAGGCAAGTTACTTGTGTGAGGAGGGGGATCTTATTTCCAAATGTTCCTGCCTTCATCGGGATGGCAGAAAGAGGGAATTGACAAGGGAAACTAACCACCCAGCTGTCGTGTTGCTTCAGCCCATGGAGGATGGGGAGAGGGCTGCTGGCTGTGGCACACTTCCTTTGCCTGCTGTAGCTTCCCACAACTCATAGAAGGATCGTAAATGTCTGCATAAATCAGCAAACCAGGCAGTAAATAGATCGACCACCCTGCTGACTCTCCGGGCCTGCAAAGATTCCTCCAAACAGCTCAATTAACAGGACTAATTTTTATTAGAAAAGGCAAAATAAGTACCATGAAGCTGTCCCAGAGAGCTGATTCCCACCTCAGCTTCTTAGCAGCATCTGTCTACTGTGTCTTACAGTCGCCATCCCCGCTGTTAGCTGCCTTTATCTTCTTTAACTCCTTCTGCAGCTGCTCTTCTGCAGCAAGGATCTCCTTTGGCTTCTGGTACTGTAGGACAGAGAGATGCCTCAGAACTCCTGTTCAACCTCTGCTCCAAGAAGACCAGCTGGGGCCCTCCTGCCAAGGGAGGCCTTTCTGTTACCAGCTGCCTCTGAAGCCTGTTTGGAGAGGTGGTGCCATCAACCTGTGGACACCTGCCAAGACCTAGAGTGTCTTTTACAGTGCAAGTAAAACTTTCCAGTAAGATGTGGAGTCCTGGTCCCCACCAACCCCTCTGGAGTATCTTGGCAAGCTGTGTGTGCAGATCCCTGGTGTGCTCACTGACTGTATGCTCACGTGTGTTATATATCTGTAATACATGTACTTTTAAAAGGCAGAGAATTAAGAGCTGCAGTTCCTCTCTTCTCCCCTCAGAGTCCTCTTGCCCAGCTGCAGTTCAGTGGTGGATGCAGGTGCTTTTGGCACAGGCACTCCCAGCATGCACAAAGCAGCACATGATTTTATTGAAGACTGTGAGACCTCTGAGTGCAGCAGGTCCTTGGACTTTTATGCTTTGAGGCAAGAGAACCTTGCTGTTGCTGAGAGCAGAGGCTTGCTCAGTTCTGGGGGAAGGAATACATGGGAAACAGGGCACAACAGGCACCTCTTCCACCTGCAAGTCACCTTGAGCAGAAAGCAAGCAGGGCCCCTCCTGTGGCCTGGGCTGTCCTGGCTAGTGTCAGCATGCCCAGTGAAATCTGAAACTCCCACTGACTGTGACAGAGGACGGGGCTCATCAGTGACCCTCAGCAGATCTCCCTGCTCTGCCTCATTTCCCCACGTGTAAGAATTTTAACTTCTTTGTGGACATAAAAGGAAGGGCAAAGTGCTGTTCTGTGTGGCGAAAACCTCACCGTGATGATCAGGGTGTTATTGGCATGGGTGAAGCTTAGGGCAGCTGCATCCAAGGGGAGCTGGTATCGGTCCAGGTCAGGAATAGAGAACTTTTTGTAGTACCTACAAAAGAGAGAGGAGACAGAAATAAGGAAGGTGAGGTTCCTACTCTTCAACTAGCAGTGCTGAGCTAAGGAGTGATGTTCTGCAAGGTATAGATGAGGATAACATGTCTTGGGATTGGCAGGAGAGCCCTGTGCCTTGTTGTGTGCCTGCTGGTGCATCCAGGCTGGCAGCAGCATTAGAAACAAACCTACAAACTGGAAATCAGAGCTGGCAAAGTCTTTGGTGTGTGAGAGCATGCTTGGTCCCTCCAGCTTGCCCTTGAGAAGTGCCAGACATGGTTAGGGACAGACTACTCAGTCCTACCAAGTGGTGCCCCATGTCTTTGTCCCTGCTCATGGCCTCTCATTCCCTCTAAGTACTAGTTTTCATTAGCTCTTGTCAAAACAGCTGTCAAAGCCCTTGTGCCCTGTGACTTATTTTCCTGAGTGTTGCAAACTTTCCTAAACCATCTTTTTGGCCTCTTTCTGTGCTTCCTAGATAACTTCCTGCTTTGCTGGCACAGTGGTGCTTGGGGATACCCCTGGGCTTAGAGCTCCAGGTGTAACTACCCAGAGTCACCTAAGGCTCTGCTCTGCAGTGTCTCCACACAGCCCCCATGGTGACTGTGGTGCTCTTTCTGAACAGGAAAAAAAACCCAAAGTTGTTCCTTCCCTGGTCTCTATCCCAGTCTCTTGATCACCTCTTGTATCCAAACAGAGCACAGAGAGGTTTTTGCCAGCCCCTGTCCAGCCTGTGTCCCACCACTGACCACAGCTTGTGCTTTGCTCAGTATGAAGGAAAGGGGATATATCTCGGAACTAGAGGGGTTGTAATCTGTCTAGGCAGCTAAAAGATAGTAATTACTAAGACTTCAGGACCAGAACCTTGTAGACCTGTGTCTGGTTTTGCCTGAGGCCTTTCTTGTTCAGCGTGGCTTGCCCTGCATCCGCTGCTTCTCTCTGGGACTGCCCCAAATACACTACTTGGTCCGATGCCTGGGTAGAGGCATGGCTGGGTGCTTAATCTCTTCCAGCACTCTCGTAGGAAATTCTCTCCAAGGAATTGGCCTGTAGCTGGTACTGAGGCACCCAGGGTGCCTCACAAGGGGTTCTTCTCCATTCAACTGGCTGTGTGTGAGGCTTGGCCTCTCTAGCTACCTCTGCCCAAATTGCAGTTTATTTTCCAAGCCACGGTGAAAACAGCTACAAAGGGCAAATGGCTCTCCTGGTGCAGTGGGAGGAATGTACGCAGCTTGTTACCGCAGGGCTCAAACCATTCTGTGTTGTCACTGCTGTCGGTATTTGGAAAAGGTGGCAGACATGGATAATAAGGGAGATGTCAAAGGTTAAACAGCAGAGATTAGATGAACACAAAGACATGTTAAGGAAGTGTTAACTTCTTACCGATTAGACAAAAAAAAAAAAAAAAAAGCAGTACACAGAAAAAAACCCACTGTTTCAAAGGGCCTTGGGAGTCATCAATGAAACGGCAGCATTCTGCTGCCCCAGGACTAAGGAGAAGGGGAGAAGAATGGCTTTGGCTGGCCTCAAACTAAAATCTGTGACAAGATCAAAGGAAACCAGATCTGCCTGGCCACCCCCTCCTCCTCCTAACATTACCGCTGCCTCTCGCTACAATAATTGAATCAGGTTCGGCGATTGGGGAGGTGGCTTTCTGGGTTTGTTTTTAGAGTTTAGTTTAATGGATTTATTTTACAGCAAGAGGTTTTAAGCAAATCCCACTTGAGCAGCCCTTGCCGTGGCCAGAGGGAACGGGAGTGACTGGTGGAAGTGAAGAGATCCTGCCTGAGCTGAGGAGGCAGCTGATGGGCGGCTATTGCCGCTGAGGCAGGCACATTCTCTGCCCTCGCCTCTCACCCCATGGCCAAGGGCAGTACTGCACTCTGAGCCTGGGTCTGGCCCGAGATCCACAGTGTCTATGTGAAATCACCTCTATTGTTTTCCTACTGGAAACCCAATTTTTGTCAGCCTGTAGGGAAAACTGCTACTGGTATGCCGAGAATTTAGAGCCGAGCTACTCAGTTGTGACTTGGCAACCCATCCCGTTGCTTGTGCCTCTGGCTGGCGGTCAGCACCGCTCTGCTGCTCAGAAGCAGCATGGCTGACTTCCAAGGGCTGGAGAGGTTCCGAGGCTTCCGTTCACTCCCATAGCGATGCTCACTCTCTCAGTGGAGTCCATGCCTTTGTTGCTATCTTGGAATTAGTTGCTGAGAGATGCCTTGCCCTGGCCAAGACCCAGGAGAAATTATTTATGATATCTTGGAGGCTGTACTAAGTATTCTGGTGCTGAAGTCTGTCCCTGCTCCCTACTGGCAGCAGTCATTCTTGTTCCAAATGAGGCAACTTTCAGCTTTAATTCATTAAAGTCCTTAACTTCCATATGCAGGCCATAGGCTGCTTCCAGGTTCTTCAACTCTTTCTGGCACTAGCCTATGAATGTGTAGGTATTATCAACTGCTTGTGGGGGGAATCTACTGTTTTCCTGATGAGTGGTATAAAAAAGCTTGAAATCAGCTAGGGTGCAATCAGTTAGGTGAAGCCTCAGCAGTATGTTATAACCATCTAGTGCTTAGGCAGGCAAGGAAGTTCCCTTGTACATGCTACTACTTGTAGGACTGGGAGTAGCTAAGTCTTAGTGGGTGCTTGGGCTTAGGCTCACTTACTCCTCTCATGTCCTAGGTCCACTGGTACACCCGTGTGTGGCTGAGAGGAATCTCACCTCTGCCACACACCAAAGCGCTGCCCTTCTGCACACATTCAGGCCAGCGTCTTTCTGTGTTAAGAGCTGTAATTGCTCACTGCTTTCACGGGGAAGACTCCCCGTTCCTCCCGGCTAGCGTCCTCCTGCTTTGGAGCGCCCAGGTGTGCTCGTGTGCAGAGCTCAAACACCCCTTGCCACCGCTCCTGCTGCGGTGAAGCCTTGCCCGAGACCTGCGGGCTCCGCCATCGGAACGGCGCGCAGCAGCCACAGCAGTGCTTTGCCAACAGCACCACCTACAGCCAGCTGCAAAGAGCAGCTCGGAGAGGGCAGGGGCAGCCTCGGAAACACGGGTTGGTTTTTACCATGGATCTGATCTTTGTTGGGCAGCAATGCTGAGGAGGAAAAGCAAGCAGGGAGCAGCCTGCCCAGATTTCCACACTGTGATATTTTCCTCTCACTTATCTTTCAATATCCTCCCCTATTCTCCCAATACTCGCTATCTCTTCCCAATACAACTGCTCATCCTGGCTTATCTCACTGAGGCTGTAAATGCTTTGGAGCACAGTATATCTCTCATTCCATGTGAGAGCCCATGTACTGGCACAGAATAAGATGATGCTTACAGTTGGGTTTTTTTTCTAATGTACTCTCTTGTGTTTCTTTTGGCAGAATATCTTCCTTTCTAGATTGTCTGCCTTTTTCTTGCTACCTCCAGATCATATCATCGACACTGTCATTACAAGACAGGTTTATTCAGGGAGATCTGTCTGCCGGGGCACCCAAGATTTTGCTGTACCTGTTGAATCCTGCAGCTCCACAAGTTCTGAGATAGTAACTAGATCAAAGTATCGTGCTGGGGGAGAGGATGTTCTAGCTTTAAAAGATCTAAGGGAGCAACATTTCACAGGGAAAGAACAGAACAATCATCATGCAAAAGCCAGCACACAGCTTGAGGGGCTCCACCATTAATGTGTCTGGGACAGTTGGGAGTGCAAATTGGACACCTGGAGACAGCTATGAGGTGTGAGGGGTAGAGGTGACAGAGGACAGCTCCCTTGTGCAATCACTAGCCTGCCCTCTGGGCCAGACCACCCCCAGGGACTGTTAGCACTGGCAGTGCTGTCCTTACTGACTTCTTGTTGATGGTCCGGATGACACAGCAGCGCTGCTCCTTCTCCACAGAGATGCTGTAGACCTCCTTGGGGTAGGGCAGGTTACGGATCCGCCACTGGAAGCTGGTTAGGGTATCCTTCCTCATGAAGACAGGCTACAGCAAACAAATACCTTTAGTAAGGTCCCTCTAGCTGTCTTCTTCCTGTACTACTTCAAGAGGGTCCATGTAGGAATAGCTTTTCTTTCATGCTGGAGCATTAGGGAGTAATTCAAGAAATTGTGTATCACTCTTCTAGAGCCAGCACTGCTCTGCTTTCACCAAGGGCACTGCCTGCCCTGCTTATAGAAGTCTGAAAGCATTCTGTGAGGGAACCCTGCAGCACACAGTGACAGGGAAGCCAGGCCTGCTCTTCCCAGGCAACTGTATTCTGAGCTCTGCCCACACATGGGACCTGCTGGGTTCAGTCCTGGCTCTGCCCCAATTTTCTGTGCAGGGCTGTGCTTGTGTGTCAGATCTGTAGAGAAGATGGTGAGAGCTAGAGGGAAGTGAAAATTAAACAGGCCATGATGTGTTAAGGAGAAGCCTGCTATGCACTGCCCGTCTTGGCCTTTCATTGTCATCGCCTCTGCTTTCCACGCACTGCCTCATTATGGTACTGTTCTCTGGCCTTTCAGCCTACTCTTTCAGAAGCCAGAACAGTAGCTGACCAACACAGCACTACAGTTTCTCTGCTTAAGGAAACTACCACTCTCTTGAAGATCCCAAAAGAACCTAAGCTGTGCTTTCTACCCAGCCCCACAGCTTTGGGATCATTTGTAGTAGAGTGCTGAGCAAGGTAAGGCTGTCTCGTTGGGCTGAGTGATATGCCATCTATCAACTGCTACTGTAGGCACGAGAACAGGTAGTTTGAGGTGCAGTTGTGTCTGCAGACCCTTACGTACATTGGAACTGCTTTCCTTTATGAGCTCGGATTCCAGGACTCCCTGCAGTGGTGAGGTTGGCTCCCCAACTTCAACCTGCCAATTGCCAGTGCCTCCAAGGGTGTTCTTCTCTCGCCATTTTCTACCTATGGAAGAGAGAAAAAGGATTTTCATTGTTCTGCTCTGTAAGAACTCTGGCAAATGACTGCCAAGCTGCCCAGCAGGCTGAGATGATATGGAGACACACATCTTCATTCCAGTCACTTTCACTTTGGGGTGAGTGGATCTGTTAGCTGGTCTATTCATGAAGTCAGAAATTCTATACCGAGTGCCTCTCTTTTTTGCTACTTAGTGCTGCAGCCACAGTGGGGTTGCAACTGGGGCCATGCTGCAGCTGATGTGGTTTTGGACAAGAGCCATAACCAGCACCTTGCATGTCTGTGGTTGCAGAAGCCACCAGAAAGAACATTTTAGCTCTGCTTATGCTGCAGGCTCTGCCTGGCAATGCGAGGTGGCAATGCCATTTCATACGCCTGAGTCTGTCGTGACAGACAGCTCTTTGGGAGACATGCTGGGGTAAAGCAAGGTCTGCTATGTCACTGCAGCCAGAGAGCCCTGGGGCCTAAACCGAACCATGCTTATGTCCCTATAAACTTCATCTACAAGCATGCTTATCTGTCAGAACGTTTAGGGGGTGGTTTGTTGCTTTCCCGGGAGTCCCTCTCACCACCCTGCCTGTGCTCGCTGCAGCTGTGCCCCAAACCCGGGGTGGCGGGGTGCAGCTGGGAGCTCCACTTACTCACTAACTGACTGGTCTTCATGTCGTACTCTTCAGCCATCTCCTTCCCGTCCTCGAACAGGTAATGGATTTTCCGCTTCCCTAGAGGCAAGGCGGGCGGTGAGGGCCGAGAGGAACATGCCTGTCCCTGGGTGCGTGACCCTGGCCTGCTGCCCGGGGCCCCGGCCCGACACGGATGGCCCTGCCNGGTAGGGGGAAAGGAGGGAGCCCGTCCCGTCCCGTGTCGCCGCGTCGTTACCGTCCTGCACCAGCGCTGTCTTCTGGGCAGCCCGCAGCCTCTCCACCCAGCTCGGCACCGCCATGGCGGCCGGGCCCCGTCCCCACGGCAACGCGGACGCTTCCGGCCGCCTCCCGGAAGTGCTGCCTGACGCCCGGCCCGGAGGTGAGAGCGGCTCTGCGGCCTGGCCCTGCTCGCGGCCCTCTCGCCATCGCTCCCCGGCTGCGGGGGAACCCCGCGCCCCGTCTGGCTTGGGCCGGGTCCTCCCTATCCTCGGAGCCGCGGAGGGTTCCGGCGCTCCCCCCGCCTCTGTGGGGAAGTCTCGGCCCGCCTCGGGTGGGGGTGCGCGGGGGACGCTCCTGGCCCCCCCCCTCTTCCCCGGTCCTCTGGCCCACCCGAGGGACTCGGGTCAGGGGAGTGTTTCCTGCCCCCGAGGCTTTGGGCGCCGCCAGCCCCGAGGTGAGCCAGGCTGGTGGGGTGTGAGCCTTCACGGGCCTGGTCCAGCGAGCGTGTTGGCTCCCGGAGTTAAAATACTGCCTGGGGAAACGGCCTTCCGAGTGCTGAAGGGCACCAGGGGTGCGGGGGTGCTTTGTTTTGTCTAATCGAAAGTATTATGTTTGCAGAGGAACATTTTTTGGTCAAAATACCCTGAGAACATAAACGTTTCTGTGAGGTTGACTTCTAGCAGGGTTTCTTCTCCCCTGAAGCTGAAGCTTCCTCACAGAGGCAGCGACCTGAGTCCAGCTCTAGGTTGGTCTTCCAGAGGATTGTGTTTAGTGTTTGGGTGAGGAGGTCACTGTGAGGAGAAGATGGGGCCAGGTGGGGCCATTTTCAGCTCTTCCAGGCTCAACGTGAGAGGCTTTTGCTGGCTTGTGAGTGTGAAACCTCTAAGCGAAACACAAAGTGTTTCATGGAGAGGAAACAAAGTTGGTGTTGCCTTAACGCTGCAGCTGGGTGGAAGGGGCTGTTAGCTTATGTGGTGATTCAGAACTTCATTTGGGCTACAGAAAACCAAACTTCCTGCTAGCCTGGGCTGGTAGTTAAAGCTCTTAAAGTTTGCTTTTGCAAGGCTTGGGATGGTAAAGCTATAGTTGTGCATGTATTGAATTTGGCTAGTTAATCTTTATTAATTTGCTATTTTCAGATGAAGCCAAGTTGGGGGTTTTCCTCCTGTGGCTGTATGAAACATTTGGTGCTAATCAGCTGCTTTCTCTCTTCTCATTGGTGACTGCATTTCAGCCCTGACAGGAGAGCCGTTTTTTTCCCTCTTGGGAACATGCTTGTCATGGTTTAACCCAGTTTAACAGCTAAATCTGTGAGCACAGGCTTGTGCTCACTGCCTGCCCTCACAGTGGGATGGGGGAGAAGATCAAAAAGAAAAAGATAAAACTTGTGGGTTGAGATAAAGATAGCCTGATAGGACGGGAAAGGAAGACAATAATCAAATATACAAAATGTGATGCACAGCACAGTTGCTCACCACCTGGTATCAATGCTCAGCTAGTTCTGGAACTGCCCTGCCTCCTGGACAACCCCTTGTTTATATACAGAGCGTGATGTCATGTGGTATGAAATATCACTTTGGCCAGTTGGTCAGTTGTCCTGGCTGCGTGCCCTCCCAGCTTCTTGGGCACCCCCCTACCATCTTATATAAGAAGCTGGTTGTTTAGCAATAACTGAAATACTAGTGTGTTATCAGCTTTTTTTCTCATCCTGCATCCAAAACGCAGCACTACGCATGTTTCCAGTAAGAAAAATAACTCCATCTCAGTTGAAACCAGGACAGTTCTTTAAGAAATATCAGTGAAATAAAATTGCTTCTATTGGCTGGGCAGGAAGGAGCTCCAAAATGTTAAAGTAGCTGAATAGTTTCTACTGTAGGAGCTCATTTTTAGTGGTTTCTAAGGTATTCAAGCAGGGTCCTTTTAAGTGGCTTTTTGGTGGTTTCTAACTGATTTTTCTGATGTTGTGGGTTGCAGTTCTTCTATGCAGGTGCCTCCCTCAGGACAAGCATTTTTGGAAGGCAGCAACAACAAAAAAATAAAACTCCAACAAAGACAGTGAGCGAAATGAGTGAATCTTAAGTTGTGATTGTATAACACTGTTCTAAGCAACCTCTTTCTTTCTTATTGACATTCAGCAGTTGCAGCTAAACATCCCACCAGGCCTATGGAGCCACGAGGGATTGTCAAAGCCTTTCCCAAGAGGAAGAATGTGAAGGATGACTTGGGGAAAAGCATCCCTCCAAAAATCCCAAAAGAGGAAAGCTCAGAGATACCTGAGGGTGAGTCCTGCGTGCCCATGATGCGGAATATAATACTCCTACCCTAGCTGGTGAACTGGAGGTGCTGTACCCCCAAATGCTGCTTCTGCCCTGCCTGTATTTTCTGTAGAGACCATGGCAAACTTGCTTTGGTGTGTCCAGCTGGTGCCTCCTAAGTCTTCCTGCCACTGTTGGTGACATCAAGTCCCATGCGAGATACATAGTCCTGCTGGTTTGGGACACTGTTTCTCTTGTCACCAAGTTCCTGCCTCTGTGTTTTCCCCAGGAGAGTGGCTGAAACCAATTACTGCCTACGTATTGCAAGCTGGCATCGGCCAAGCCAGGGCGGAGATCTTCCACAAGCAGATTATCCAAAATGGGGGTGTTGTACACCACCGTCTCTCCTCGGAGGTGACACACGTCATTGTGGCTGAAGACATGGACTGTGATCGGGCCTTTCGACTCCTTAAATTAACCAAGCTACCTTCGGGGTTGCAGCTAGTGAAGGCATCCTGGCTAAGTGCTTGCATTAGAGACCAGAAGCTGCTGAGTACTGCTGGCTACACAGTCTATATCCTTCGAAAGTATGTTAATGCTATACTGTCATTCCTCCCTACAACGCTTCTTTCCTAAACTGAGCAACACTAAAATTTGACCTCTGCCTAAAATCTCAGACTGCAACACCTTGCAGCCCCTGTGGTTTTGACTCAAAGTCACTTTTTCTCATACAGACTGTGAAATTTAGTGGCTTTGTGACCAGTTACCATTCTGTAGGGTAGCCAGACGTGGAATGGAGACCAGAAATGTTACCAGGACTCCTGTCACTTGCTACAGGTGCTAAAAGCACGAATTCCTAATCCATCAGTAATAACACAGAGATTTATTTTAAAAATGCTGAGGATTAAATGCTGTTTCTTACTTATTGCAGATGAAAAGTAGAGAGAGAATTTGCACAAGAGGAAAAAAGGAATGGAACAGCAGGCAGTCGCAGGTTAGGACCAAAATGCTTTGTCAGAGTTTTGGAGAATCTAAGAGTGAGTTAGATAGAAGTTGTAGATAAGTGAGGTGGAAGAAAACTGGGGAACTGGGAGAAAACCAGAGTAATTAATAAGTGATGTGAGAGAGTAGAATTCATATGGGTTGTTTGCTCCATCCCAAGCATGCAGGATTTCTTAGTCAAAAATCTGGGAGCTGAGAAGTTCTCCTCCTCCTGTATTAAGGCATCTGATTCATGGCAGGTACCTGGAGGAAGGAGAACTGCAGAAAGAGAAGCAGCAGCAGGTCCTGGGCAGTGAAGAGGTCCAGCGCCCAGCAGAGGAGGGAGCAGTGAAACCGAATACTGAAGCATGGGTGGAGGATTGCTTGAAGCTCGGCCTGAGCACCCTTGGACAGCAGCAGCTGGCTCAGGTGAGGCTTCCCACACGGGCCCTTCTTGTGAACAGATCCCGAGTGCTGCTTTTCCTGGCTAAGAGCATCCCAGCAGGGATCCCATGCCAGATTTTCTCAGCAAAGGGAAGGCATTTGGATGTTTCAGTGGGCTGGTGCTGGCAGACTTGGGCTGTGGACATGGTTACCACTTCTCTTTGTCCCTTTTAGGCATTAAAAGTAGAAACAACATCCCTTAAATTCCTGTCCCTGTTAGAACGTTTCCAGCTAAAGCAGTTCTGGTGCTCTGATCAGGCCAAGGCTCCACTCTGGAGATAATGTTTCCCCCGTGTCCTTTTGAGGAGTATTCTCTGGCTGAGAATATCTCCCTTTCAGGAAGCTGCCTCTGGCATTTCATCTTGTGATCCTGCCTGAGCCACACTGACCCACTCTCCACTCCTTGGCAAACACCCTGTTCAGACACATGTGTGGTGGATCAGGTTGCTACTCCAACAATTGTGGTGGTGTGCTTAAAATATCTGTGTTGGGGTTTTAGTGACCTTGGCTTCTCTGACCTGCTCTTAGGTTTCTTCCTTTTGTATTTTTGCTCAAGTTTGCTGAATTATATTTTTTATTTACCTTGGCATCATTCAAATCTATCTGTACTAATGTTACCCAGACCTCTTAGAGCAGCAGCTTCCAAATTCTGTTTTGGAAAATCCTGTAGGTACTCCCTAACTGGCAGCCCACTGAGGGGTCCTTTGTTTCAGGTTTTCTCTTGAATATGTGTAGGGGAGGATCTTTTCTCCCCAGACTTACAATCCAGTGTGCTATAGACAGAGTTGACTGCTTCCTCACTGCATCATCTTTGCAGTTATCCTATCTTTGCTGTTTCTTGTAACTAATTTAATGGTCATCATTATTAATAAACCTCACACTTAATGGGCAGAAGGTCTTTTGTACTCTTATGGATCCTGAGGTTTCTGCCCTGCTTTCTGTCTGTGGTCAGACAGCTGCTGCAAGTCTTACTGACTGGGGTTTTTCTAAATCCCCTTAAGCAATGATATTTCCTGTTAGTCTGTGCACAAAATCAGTGTCTGTAGATGCTTCAGTAAAATCCCTTGTCCCAAGCTTCAGACTATGTGAATTTGGGGAGGAGAAGAGAACCCATGGGATAGTGCCAACCGCTTTTAAGACCCAGCTACAACAGTAAAGCTGAAGCTGAAATCTCAAGTGTGGAAGTAGTCTCACTTTAAGTGCAGTCTTTTCTAGCTCAAGAGGAGAGCTCCCTAGGAGCTCCCATTTCTTCCTAGGAGATGAAGGGTGTGCCAGTGTGTCATACTGAGCAGGGGCTGCTCTGGGAGTTCTGTGTTTGGACGTAAACTGTGAGTACACACTGTTAGCTGTCAGGCTGTAGCAACCACTGTGTGACTGGTACCTGATGCTGTGGTTTTCCACAGGGCAGCCTTTGCAAATGGTCACAGTTACTCACTGCTTGAACCCTGGGGGCTGTTACCCCAGGCTGACTATCTCCCTCTGAGTGGCATATTGCCTCAGCTACTGGGCTCTGGCTGCCATACTGGCTCCTATGATGTGCTCCAGACAAACCACATGTCTTGGTCTCTCCCAGCTCTAGCAAGTCAGCTGCTGTAGGAACCTGGAGTGTCTTAGGAGCATCTACGGTTGTAAAGAGTCCATCAGCCTTGTTGGTGAAGCGTAGAGAGTTGGGGTTTTATGTCTTGTTTTACCTGTGTGACACTGCTGGCCAAGAGAATGGGAATTGCATGCTCCAGCTGCAGAGCTGTTTGTGTTGTGATTGGATAACATGCTTCTTAAATGCTTTCTTAAAAGCTTACCAACCAGTCTGAACATTCTGAGGCTTTACTGCCCTTAGAGAGAACAGTGCCTTAAGGGAGTTGCATTTCAAGGAGAATAAAACTGCTTTAGTCTACCACGTCCTCAGTCTGACCCAGTTTTCCGAGTTATGAAACAAGATCACAAGAGGGAAACATATGCTGCCTCTTCTGCCTAAAGATTTTGGCTCTGTATCTTGCAGGAACTGTGTGTCCAGACCTCCTTAGCCAGCAGAACCAGAGAATACAAGGATGTGGCTTTGACTTAGTTAGACTGACACTCATAACAGGACTTGTGTGCTGTGTGTAGTTGCCGAACTAACCACAAACAGCCCTGTGCCATTCAGTGTTGCTTCCACAGTACAGGAGCTCTTGGATCTTCATGGACTCCTGTGTTTATACATCAGGAGAAAGGGGAACCCCAGTGAGTAATGCGGTCTACAAAGCCTCTCTGTGGCTTCCTACTTCTATCCCCTTTTGTTCATTACCTGAAGCCAAGGCTCATTGTTTCTTAAGTCCACACAGCGGCATCCTAATGCCGAGGGTATCAGCAAATGTATACATTGGTTCTGTCTTCTGTCACTGAGGAATGTGGAGTCCTTTGTGTCATGCCTTCCTCACCCTTTTCTCTTGCAGATAGCTATGGGGAAAATAGCGGGGGTTGTAATTTACTACCCTGTTAAGATTTTGTGTTTGTAACGTGAAGACAGAGTTCAGTGCCCATCTCCTGTCATCTGCTTCACGGGGTGGAAGGTGACGAGTCTGAATGTGGGAGATGTGTCTGTGCAGCCACCAGACCGGTGAAAGGTTTCCCGGTGGGAGCAGGGAGGCAGGATCTGCTCCAGCCATGGATTTCAGCATTGTCATACCATGCTGCTGGCGGCAGTTACTCACTTAACCTTACCTCAGTTATATCTCAGGGGCTGTGCTACAGGGGGTTCGTGTGGGCTGGGATCACAAGTGCAGTCTCTAGTCTCCTGTGCTTTGTGAGATGTGCATGTAGCTTCAGGGGGTGCATGTGTAGCTTGGGGCATGAAGAGCTACGGTGTGCAGATAACCAGCAGCTTCCAGAGAGCTTCCCAGGAGGCTGGTTAGGGCTCTGACTTCCTACTCGCAGGAGCAGCCTGTGCCAGAGGGACATATGTGAGGAGTGCATTATTCTCACACGGCTGCTTTTCTGCCTCTCCCTAAAGAAAGTCTCTGATGATGAAGACAGTGAAGGAGAAGATGCAAGTGTCACCCAGGGAGATCTGGAAGCATTGATTTCTGGCTGCTACCCTGTGAAATCATCAGAGGAGACCAGTAACAGTACTTCTTCAGTGGCCCAGCCTACCAGCAAGTGGGTTTGTGCTCATTCCTCCAACAGCAAGAAGGAAAATCACAACCAGTACATCACAGAGAAGCTGGAAGTGCTGGCAAAGGCCTATTCTGTTCAGGGTGACAAGTGGAGAGCTCTAGGCTACTCCAAAGCCATCAATGCACTCAAGAGCTACTACAAACCAGTCACCTCCTACCAGGTATGACACCTTCCCAGGGTGGTGGAGAAGGGAGATAGACACAGCATCATAGCTCTGTAATGAGCCAGATTCTTTTCTCTTTACATATGTAATAGTGTATCTTCAGGCCTTGGGAATTCCTTCCTGTGGGAAGGTTTTAATGGAAGTTGTGTAGTGAATGTGAGTTGCATGTACTGCATTTCAGATGAGCAGAAAAGGGGAGCCTGAGTCTCTTAAGGACAGATCTGAGCCTCCATGGGATAAATGCCTTCTCCAGACTCAATGCAGGGACATTTTCACCTTCCTCTTAAGTATCAGCAGTGGCCACCATTGGAGATAATATATAAAAATACCTGGGTCTAGGCTTGATGGGCTGTGACAGTCCAGCTACTCAGTGTGAGTGTTTCAGTTCCATTCTGCATGCTTATTCTTTTCCACTTGGCTTTGAATCAATGTAAGCCTGGCCTGGAGAAGAAAGTAGCAGTCAGAACTAGTCCTATATTTATCAATCGCTGTTCAAATGGCTAACCAGGCTCTGAGTGGGTAGAGGCTCCCCAGCTTATCTGTAGACTTCAATTTTCATTAGTGACTCTGGTTTCTTGCTAGGAAGCCTCTAAAATTCCTGGGATTGGCAAGCGAATGGCAGAGAAGATCCTGGAGATCTTGGAGACTGGGCATCTGCGCAAGCTGGATCACATCAGTGAGAGCGTGCCTGTGCTGGAGCTGTTTTCCAACATCTGGGGAGCAGGGGTCAAGACGGCTCAGATGTGGTACCAGCAGGTAAGTTTAGTGTCTTTTGCAAGAGGTTCTCAGACAAGGGTTTGAAGACAGATTTCAAGACTGTTTCTGAGAATTACTTTCACAAGTAATTTCTAATTGCCAGTATCCATGGATGGGATTTGAGTCTGTTTTTATGGGAGGAGCTGTGAGGCTGGGTCCCGTGGTGGGTGTGTTGGGCAGGTTGGAGTGGCCCCAGCTGAGACCTGAGTTTGAGTGGAGGACAGGCAAGAGAGATGTGCGACAGGAGCAGTGAAGGACACACTGCCTGTTCTGTTAGCATCGCTGCTGGGAGCTCATCTGTTCACCGCAGTGACTCTGCGAAGAGCCAGGCATGAGCAAGGACATCTTGGCCGTGAAGGCTCCTGATCCAGTTGCTGGCCTGTTGGTCTGGCTGACAGAGCAGCAGCCCAGCCCACCTTGTCTGTCAGTTGTGCGAACACGAGCAACCCAGGGTTGGCTCCTTTAAAAAGAATTTGTTTCCTCAGCACAGAGCTAATGAAACCTCGTTTCCTGCCGCATGTGGTTTGCAACTGGATTCTTTGCAGTCTTAAAAACATGGTTGTGTTCGCATTTTAAGCTCTCCCTTCTTGGAGTATTCTGGGTGAGTTGCATTTACTGCATTTCAGTTGAGCAGAAAAAGAGAGCCTGAGTCTCTTAAGGACAGACCTGAGCACCTTTTACCTGCATCACAATCCTTCAGGTTGTAGGAACACGTTGCTTTAAAAACAATAGCCTTCTATCAGGTTTATAAAGATGCAGAGTCTTTGTCAGGTGGAGATTAGAGGTGTGTGGGGATAGTGGGATCGCCTAAATCCCTTCTTTTATAAGCTGTGACTGATGTGGGCTTGAGACATATTAAACACAGCCTCCCCAAAACTCGGTTGAAAGTGTTTGAAGGGCAGAGTCTCAGTAGATGTTTGAACATCCTCACGTGGATTACTCTAGGGTTTCCGGACGCTGGATGATATCCGCACCAAGGCGACTCTCACCAGCCAGCAAGCTGTGGGGCTGGAGCACTACACGGATTTCCTGGAGCGCATGCCTCGGGAGGAGGCTGCAGAAATAGAGCAGACCGTGAGTAGCTCAGCCCCGGGCCCTCAGGGTGGAGTAGCTTTGGGGACCTGAAAGGAGTGTGCGTGCTGTGGGAATGTCCCTCGCTTAGCAGGGTCGGTGGCTGGGGGACCCTTTTTGGTCATGGGCACCCGAGGCACGCACTTTGCCCCAAAGCAGAGTTTGGTTTGAGTGCCTGGCAAGGAGGAGGATATTTGACAGGTGCTAGTTCTACACTCTGCTTTGGAAAAGGCTGCGTGTGGCACAGTGGGATGAGTGGGTTTCCAGCTCCTCTTTCCAGCCTCTTGTCTCTGAGGTGGCTGCCCTTAGCCAAGGCCCCTGAGATGTCCCCCTGGTGCTTCCAAAGGAAGCTGTGAGCACCCTCTGAGCGGGGTGTTGATGAGGAAACTAAGCATGGATAGCCTGGCTGGAAGTGAAGGGGGTTCAGGTTGCAGATGGGTGCTGCAGCTCTACTATGCTGTGGCACTCCAGGATTATGGGGTGCTAAGCAAGTGTACCCTAATATGAGCAGAGAGCTTGGGGGACACACTGTCATTGCTACCCCTGTGCTCTCTGATCACCATGGAAGCAGCAGTCAGCGTGTCCCTGTCACTCGGCCACGGGGCCTAGCCATGAAGAATACTCCTGCCAGGCTCCTGCTGGGGTGTCAGCCCTGTGTGCAGGATTAGCCATTTTGGTGGTGAGTAGTCCCTTTCCCAGGCAGGTTGGGTCGAGGAGCTGGCTCTTGGGAGTGGGTCTATTGTTATCTTGATGGGATTACTGTGCTCCCCTCCATACACACGAACACACCTCTGATCCAGGCCCAGGAGAGAGAATGAGGGATTAGTCACTGTCTGTGCTGCCTGTCACAGTGAGATCTGAGGAGCTTTTAGACTCTTGGGTGGGGCTGGGAGTTTTCTGGAAATCTTCATTTAAAGCCAGAAGGGGGGCATGGACACCAGAGGAGGGCTTGCTCCGCATGAGAAAGGCTTGTGGCTTCTTGGAGCACCTCTGGGGCAAAGGTTAATGGGTTTATCTCTTGCTAATGAAGGATGATCCCCAAGTGTGACAAGGGACTGTGGGCATGGACACTGCTTTCCTGAACCCCAGCCTCTGTGATGGCCTCGTCACTGGGAATTGCTGAGCCCCTAATTATTTGCTGCCAGCAGGATGATTGGCACAATCAGACCAAGAATACTTTACTTCTGTTAAAGGACCTAGGAACCTTTCTTAAGCATTTAATGAATGAAGCCATCAGAATTAGCACTGTCTGCACACAACAGGAGCTGGGGTCCAGCCTGGAGGTGGCTGCACTAGGGGAACTTCAAATTATATGTGTCTGTGGCAGCAGCACGTTGGCATCTGTTTGGTCTAAAACACTAGGACATTTGTGGGTTTTCTGGGTCTTGAAGCCCAGCTCTCCTGCAAGGGCAGAGCTCCCGGCAAGAGTGGACTCGAGACACTTGCAGATTTTCTGCTGTCTTGGGTCCTGCTGGGAAGACTCTCCATGTGCCTATCTCTACTTTTGAAGAAGGACTTGTGACCTTCTTGTGTTTAACTGATTCTCTTTGTGGGCAGAGCTGGTGAGCTTTGTCCTCTCCTGGCCCACAAGAGAGCTGAAAAACCTGTTCTCTTCTGCTGTCTTAGAAACTGAAAGCTTTGAAAGGTTGTACTGTACTTTGCATCTTCAGCATTGCTGCATCTTCCTGTTTGTGCCAGCCCAGCTCTAGTCCAGTGGCCTGAAGAGCTGATGACTGATGGTAGCACCGTGGTAGATCAACCTCTTACTCCTCATCTCTCTTTCTCTCCTTGGAGGTTCGACAAGCTGCCCTGGCCCTGAAGCCTGGGCTCCTGTGTGTGGCATGTGGCTCCTACCGTCGGGGGAAGCCCACCTGTGGAGATGTGGATGTGCTGGTCACTCACCCAGATGGGCAGTCTCACCGTGGGGTGTTCAGCAAGCTGCTCGACAGCCTCCACAGGAGTGGTAAGAGGGTGGGAACCGACACAAGGTGCTCAGAGCTGTGCTACCAAACTGAGGAGGCAGTGGGATGAATGGCATTCGCTGAAGGGTGGATGGCCAGTTTTCCCAAGGAGAGGACATCTTGTAAGTCCTTAGAGTACTGCCCCTGGTCCTGGCCATGCTTCAGCGGCAACGCTGCAGCCAGTGTTAAGGAGGGGATATTGCTGCAGCTCAGCATGTCTCCCTCTGGACAATGCTGTCAGGGCTGAGGCTGGGTTGCCCTCAATGTGCCACAGCACATTATAAGACACCTCAGCCGCTGTCTGGACAGTGGGGGGTTTGCAGTGGGGGTGTCAGTCTCTGCTGTTCACCTCCTCTCTGCCTGTTCGCTTTCCCTAGGCTTCCTTACGGATGACCTGGTGAGTCAGGAGGACAACGGTGATCAGAAGAAGTACCTGGGGGTGTGCCGCCTCCCGGGACCCGCGCGGCGTCACCGCCGGCTGGACATCATCGTGGTGCCTTACAGCGAGTTCGCGTGTGCCCTGCTCTACTTCACCGGCTCAGCTCACTTCAACCGCTCCATGCGGGCGCTGGCCAAGACCAAGGGCATGAGCCTCTCCGAGCATTCCCTCAGCTCAGCTGTGGTGCGAGGCCCTGGGGGCGTCAAGGTGACATCTGGCCATACTCTGCCCACTCCCACTGAGAGAGATGTCTTCGTTCAGCTGGGGCTGCCTTACCGGGAGCCCTCAGAACGGGACTGGTGACACCTGGTTGTCACCCAGCACCCCGGTCCCTCTGCTGTGCTGCTGTTTTACAGGGTGCTGGTTTCCCCAGTGCTGCTCTGTGGCGACTGGAAGCACTGCCTGGTGTCAGAGGCAGCCCCTGCCTGCCAGAAGGACTGCCCTGGCCTGGGGTAGGAGGATACTTCAGAGGGGTAGGCTGCAGAGTCTTGTGATCCAGCCCCTCCATGTGCTTGAGAATAGTGGAAGGGAGATGTGTCTGTGCACAGACACCCCAGAATCACTGGCAGAGAAAATCAACACAGGGCTGTTACACCCCAGCGTGGCCCCAAGGGCTCCTTCACCCCTCTGCACAGGGAGGAGTGAACCTGGGTCTTGGTTGCTGTGCTCAGGGTGGGTTTGAATGTAATGGCACTGAGTGTCACCCAGCAGGGCTGGATGTGTGTGTGTGAGGTTCCAAGGCAGAAAGAAACACGAGGAGATATTTTAGTGCTCATCTGGGTGAAAATAAGCTTTCCTTTGGTGTGTGTGGGAGCTGTGGAGTTGTCTTGTCTTTGACCAGTGTGTGAGTATATGTGTACATGTCTGCTGCCCCATCAGTGAATTTTATTTCTTGAGAAACCTCAACTATATTTATATTCTGGAGATGAATGTCCCAGAGACTTGCAGTGTTCTGACCCTGTTGTGTGGGTGTTGCAGTGGTTCCTCCTGGCAGAGGTGCTGCTCTTGTGCTCTCAGGAAAGCCTTGGTGAGAGTTTCTGTGCCAGGACCCCAGGGTTCCCTCTGGGCCTGGCCTCTCACTCCCTTGTCTTGTGGGGGACCTGGCCACGCTCACCCCACACTCTGCCCTGTCTTTGTCACATGCAGTGCCAAGCTGCATGTCTGTGACCAGGGCAGGCACAAGGGCATTGACCCTGGTGGGTTTGCACAATTTCTTGCTTGCAATATCAGCTGTGTCTGCTGGGTACCAGTAGCACGGCTGCGCTGTTGCTGGGGGGCTTTGACCGCAGCTGGGTCATTGTCAGCCCAGCCTTTCTACTG
The DNA here is from genome assembly GCA_013399135.1 of Heliornis fulica. Taxonomy (NCBI): domain Eukaryota; kingdom Metazoa; phylum Chordata; class Aves; order Gruiformes; family Heliornithidae; genus Heliornis; species Heliornis fulica. The sequence continues at coordinate 10,318 of VXBZ01012128.1, read as the reverse complement.
AGCACCTGATGGAAATGAATGTCTTCTGGGGTGACTTGGTGCTTCAAAGTTTGAAGTGTAATAAATCCCTTTTTTCCCCTTTGATCTCTGTGTTCTTGCTCTCTGCATTGCAATGGTTGGGACCTCTCCCTCTGGCTGACCACGAGCCTCTCCTGTGCTGGTCTGTCTTCAGTACAGGCAGGGAGAAGGCGGTGGAGACCCTTGCACTGCTGGATCACTGCTTCTGGCTCTCAGAGCAGCGAGTTGCTATCCACTATCCTTCCATGGCACAGCAGGACCTGTCTGTCCTGGCATCCCCGGCAGCATGGCGGAGCTGGGGCCGGCCGTGCCCAGAGGAAGGAGCTGAGCTGTTACTTCTTGTGTGGCGTCAGGAAGGGATCACTGTCAGCCTTTCAGTTCATCAGATCCAGGTACATGGGAGCTGGCTGCTGCTCTGTCTCCTGTACCATGCCTGGAACACAGTCTCCTGGGCATGGTTTTCCAGTGGGAATCTTTTAACAGCCTGGAAACCCAGGGAGCACATGGAGATGGGCAGCAAGAAACATTGGTTTAAAAGGGGGATGTGAGAAGCATTCGAGGGCTAGGGGCTGCCCAGATAATCCTGGAAGATCTAAGAAAATTCTTGGAGACATCACTGGAGGTGAGGGAGATGTGGCACTGCTGGCTCCTTCTGCCCCCAGGGCCACCCTTCACACCCCAGAGCCAAAGGGATGCTGCAGCAGCGCATCCTAACCCAGCCCTGCTGTTTGGGCTGCTTTTACCGCGGGCAAGGCCAGTTCGGGCGAGTGGGGCTGGGGAGCAGGACACTTCCCACTCCCTTGGGGAATGGCAGCGGCTGGCCGCGGTGCGTGCATGTCACGTGGAGGCAGAGGAGACCTGATGTCTGCATGTCCCTTCCCATCCACAGACCCCTGCCCAGGGGCTTTGGAGGGGGCAGAGGGCCCTCCTGTGGCCAGCTTCAGCCAGGAGGGACAAGCGTGGATGGGGGTCGTCTCTCGGGGTGCAGCTGCGGCAGATGCAGGCACAGGAGCTGGGGACGGCACTGATGGGTACTGAAGGCTCCTGCTTCATCCTCATCTTGGAAGACATGGGCCATGCTGTCCACGGCATCAGCCCTGGGCTGTGCAGCCTCTCTGGCCCTGGGTGGTACTGAGCTGCCCCACACAGGCCCCTGCCTGTGCCCTGAATTCTGCCCTCCATCCTCCCAGTCACTTGCAGACCTCAAGCCAGAGGCTAACTCCAGCCCAGCGTCCCCTGAGGCCATGGACTCCTCCAAGAGCCCCCTCTTTTGCCTTCATGGCAGGGCAGAACCTGGCCACCCCCTTACCCAGCACAGCTTCTGCCTCTTCTGAACCCTGGGGTGTACCACAAAGAAGGTACAAGGGATGGGATCCCTGGCATGCCGGGGATGAGGTGGGTGCTGAGCCCCCAGGGTGGGTGCAGGCAGGATGTGCACAAACTGTTTTAGGCGTCTCTAATGAGGTGTTGCCTGTTTCCTGCTTCCCAGGAAGGGGCTTTGGCTCTTCCCCTCCCCAGCGCACCCCCTCCCCGCCCTCCCTGGCTGTGAGTCTGATCATCCTGAAAATTAAAAATAAACCCAAACACAGCAGCACTTAGAGACTGGATGGGAAGTCGGGAAGCTGGTACAGAGGCTCAGATCCTGCAGCAGAGCTCCTGGCTCCTGCTCCCTGCACCCCTAAAGTGGGTCCCTCAGGCAATTCCTGTCCTCCTCAAACCTCTCTCTACGCTCCGGGGTAAAAGGAAGAAAAACCCCCGGACGGGTCACTGCTGACATTCAGGCAGCTCTCCCTGTGCTGCTGGCAGGACACCTATCCTTAGCTGTCAGGCTTGTCCCTGCACAGGGTTGGGAAGGTGCTGGGGCTGGGTAAAAGGGGGTGCAGAGGGGGTCCTTTAGCTCCTAACGTGGACACATCGTATTCATGAGTAAATGTTTGCTAATGGCAGCATAGCTGGGTGAATGTGAGGGAGCTGCTCCCCCCTCCAGAGCAGGCAGGGAAATGAATATGAATTTATCATGATTAGGTGAACCCAGCAGGGAGAGCGGGAGAGAGAGGGCTAGGCAGGGAGGGGGCGGGTGAAGATGGATCTGTGCAATAAAATTAAATAAGGACACCAAATAGAGTCACTTCTCACGCGCCTGCCCGCCCTCCTGCGTGCCGGGCCTCTCCCGCGCTCCTCTGGCTTTGCTGATTTCTCTCTTTCCTCAAATTTATGAGGCCAATTATGAAGATGAGGTTGGAAGTTCTCAGAAGTTCACTAAATGCAAAGTGCGGTCCCTGCTGTTCCTATCAAATTAATTAACCAAGCGCTATTGATGGCCGGGGCGATGTTGGCATGGCGTGGAGTGCAAGGGAAGGGCTGCTGGGGTGCAGGCAGGGCTGGTCTGGTGGGGGGCAGAACTCCCTGCAGGGCATCCCTAGGGCTGGGAGATGCAGAGCAGGAGCCCTGCCCGGGCAGGTGGTGGGCGGCAGGAGCAAGGATCGCTGCAGGGGATGCCCCGGGTCCCAGTGTCAACGCACAGCGCTGCAGTCTCTATTTCCAGCACCAGCTGCCTCTGGCTGAAAGAAGATGCACCCGGGTGATGGCAGGGCTGCCCTGATGGGAACGTGGCATGGATATGTGGCAGGATGCTGTGCCATGTCCTGCGGTGGGGACCACAGCAGAGGTCAGCATGAGCCTGTGCCAGGAGGAGCGAAGCCTTGAGTACCACCGCTGCCTCAGTTTCCCTACCTGTGGTGTGGGAATCAACCTGCCCAGGATTTGGAGGTAAGATCTCATGAGCTGAGTGCTCCTACCCAACACAACTCCTTGGCTGTCCCTAATCTTTGCCTGAAGCAGCCTGGATCTGTGCAGGGCTTCACGGTGGGGGCAGCATCCACACACCTAAAGCCCACCACCTCTTGTGGGGCACCTTCTGTGCCTGGAGTAGCCATGTTATATCACCCCTCCTCCAGGAAAAGGCTTTGGGCATGGGTGGGTGTGTTTGTCATGACCACCCTATGTCTACTCTGTCCTGTGGTGCTGAGATGCCTCCTGCATGTGCTCACCGAATGTGCAAGCTGCTGGGATGCTCCTGCAGAGCTGCTGCAGCGTGGGGCTGTGAATGCTCAGGCAGCTCAGATTTGTCTCAGGCACGGGGCAAAAGGCCTTTGCTTTGTCTGTCTCTTGGGGGAAAATCCACTCAAAGCAGTTTATTCGTTGCTCAGATAAGTCTCTCAACACTGGTTGTGCTATGGTGAGGGCTTGAGGTTGTAAAAAGGGTCTAGTACTGAAGTCCTGGGTGAAACCCAGGACATCTCCACTCACTACACTCCTGCTCTGTGCCTCATTTTCCCTCTTTGCATTTCCGAAGGCTGTTTGTTCTTTGGGTAGGGCCTGGTTTTAACTGGGTGCAAACAGCATCCCAGTTCCTGAAGAGCCTTGATTGCATTTAGTGTCTGTGAGATGTGGTCAAATAAGGGCTCAGCCCTTGTCCTCAAACCAGCCTTCTTTCCCACCAAATATATGTGCCATAAGGCTCCCTGCTTGTACCAGCCTGGCACAGGGGTCTTCAGCCTGTGGTGCCTTGGGCTCCCAACTTAAACCCTTTTGCAATCACTATCCCAGCCCAAGCAAACCAGCTTGTGTGAGGGGTGAAAGGTGCAGCCTGTGTCCTCAGACCAAGGATCTCCTGATGAGTAAAAGACACAGAGGTCCCAGGGGAGGCCAGACCTGAGCGTCCCTGCGTGCACCCAGCTCCAGGTCCCAGCATCCCATGAGGATGCGCCAGCCCCATGCGTAGCTCTGACCGTACGCCTCTGCCTTCCCCGCTCCTCTTCGCTTCGCTGGCTTTATCCCTGCCCTGGTGATCAATAGGCTCTGGTCGGGCTGGAAAACAGCACAAACAGAGGCATTTACAAACCCGCTGTCTCCCCTACAGGGTCATAACTCAGGCTCCCCGTCACTGCGGGGAACGGGAAGCAGGCACTCCTGCTCTGGCGGCGGCGCAGCGCCGACGTCTCCCCTCTCATGGTAAATGTGTTACTTGGAGATAATTTACCTGCTTATGTCAAGTTTTTAAAAGAAATAGACCAGCTGCTCTGCGGCTCCTGACACTCGCAGCGTGTGTTCATGGACACACACATCTACCTGGAGAGAAAAAATCACCGAAGCTGAAAGGAGCTGTTTACAAATGTCCAGACTTGAGAGCTGCAGTCCTTGCAAGGAGTCTCTGGTGTCTAGAGCCCAGGCTGAGCTCACAGAATCACAAGGTTGGAAAACAGCATTAAGATCATCAAATCCAACCATCCCTGTCCTCCCCTAAACCAGATCCCTGAGCACCTCATCTACCCTCTGTTAAATACATCCAGGGATGGTGACTCCACCCCCTCCCTGGGCAGCCTGTTCCACACCCTGACANTCTTCTCCAGACTAAACACTCCCAGCTCCCTCAGCACCTCCTCATAAGGTTTGTTCTCCACACCCTCCCCCAGCCTGGTTGCCCTCCTCTGGACCTGCTCCAGGACATCAATGTCCTTCTTGTAGTGAGGGGCCCAGAACTGAACACAGCACTTGAGGTGCGGCCTCACCAGTGCACAGTACAGGGGCAGAATCACCTCCCTGCTGGCCACGCCGTTTCTGATACAAGCCAGGATGCCATTGGCCCTCTTGGCCACCTGGGCACACTGCTGGCACATATTCGGTCGCCGAGGTCCTTCTCTGCCTGGCAGTGTCCAGCCACTCTTCCCCGAGCCTGTAGCGCTGCCTGGAGTTGTTATGTACCATGGTGCAGGACTCTGCACTTGGCCTTATTGAACCTCATCCCGTTGGTCTCAGCCCATGGATCTAGTCTGTCCAGCTCCCTCTGAAGATCTTCCCTACCCTCAAGCAGGATGTCTGACTCTCCTCGAGGTCTCCAGGGTCTGGAGCCACCCACTGGGCTCTCCAGCGGCACCATGGCTGGGTGCCCGCAGCATCCCCTGCCCGCACCCCTTCTCCGGGACAGCAGTGCGGGGGGTGGGCGGGGGTGCTGGCGGAGCAGCCCTGTCGCCCGTGGGTGAGGACCTTGCTGGGGGCACTGGGTGAAGCGGAGAAGCGGCTCCCGGCCGTTCCAGCCCCCGCGCGGTGGGCTCGGGCAGCCGCCGTCCTCGCAGGCAGCAGAGGGAGCTGGAGGACTGGGTATCGGCAGCTGCGGGCAGGCTGCGGGCAGCCCGGGCCCGTGCTGGGGCTCTTCGGTGGGCATCAGCCGCTGCCATATGGGTGGGACACACCCCTCCACCCAGGCTGCCCTCCAGTAGGGCAGCGGAGGTGGCCCCAGCCTGACGACTGTCCCCTCTGCCCCGGGGTGCCACCGCTCCGACCCCGCTCTGGTCACGTCACATCTGTGGGCACCCAGCTCTGCGGCTCACACTTCCTCCATACCTCCTCCATGTCCCCTCTAGGCTTCTAGAGGTTCAGCCCCCATCACTTGAGGGGGGGGATGCAACTTCTCACTGGCTGGACCACATCATGTCCCTTGTCCCCCCCAGTAACCCACTGAAGGGGTGGCAGAGTACTTCCCAGCACCCTGGGGGACAGTGTGGTGCCTGGGGGACCTGGCTGGGTGCAAGGCAGGTCTCCATCCCTTGGCAGCATCCCAGAGCTGGGGAGGGGTCTTGCAGCACAGGGCTGGGGCCTGTCACTGCTGTCCCCCAGCCTCCTTGCCCATAGGGAGCTGATTTATGTCCAGGCCAGCCTGCACTGACCTCCTGCTTTGGCTCCAGCATTATAACTAATGGCAGGTCAGCAACGCTACAGCGACAGTGAAGTGGCTGGTGGGGGCCCAGGAGGGGGGATGCAGGGCAGGAGGGTGCTGCCAAGGCTCCGATTGCAATTACATGGCTACCCAGAGCCAGGGGCAGCAGGGGCTGGGGCAGATGTAGCTCCCACCCTGTCCCTGTCTCCTCTCCTGAGGGCTCTCCCTGGTCGTGCTTTCCTCCTGTTTTACTCACAGGGGACCCTGGGTCAGCAGCATCGGGCCTGGAGGGGTGGCTCCTTGTTGAGGGGAAACTGAGGCACCATCATGGACTGATGA
>VXBZ01012126.1:151912-195702 GCA_013399135.1 Heliornis fulica | reverse complement strand
TCTAAGGGTAGACTTGGCGGTGGGCTAACGGTTGGACCAAATGATCTTAGGGGTCATTTCCAGCCTTAAAATTCTATGATTCTATGATCTCTCCATTAGAAAGTAATTTATGAAACTTCTGGAAAAGATAAAGATGTAGAAAGTTTTCTTACATTGAGCATTTTGGAATGAGATTTTTCTTTTTTTGCTTGAGCTTCTTTTGTTCAGTTACACACATCATCCAGGGTACCTGAAGTCACCTTGCAACATATCAGGATGATTAAGTGGTGCAAGATCTTTATATTTCAGGGAAACTAGGACCTGTCTTCAAATTACCAAGTAACATACTTGGAACAATCTGTTATCTTTTCTAGATAGATACTGGAGTTAGCTTCCCAGGCACCTAAAATGCATTGTTTTCCAAAATGCATACCCACTAAAGCCAGAGACAACTTTGGCCACGATTTCCATGAAACAGTCCAGCATTGTAAGGATTAACAGTTTCTTTACTGAAATGTTGATGTAGGTACCACGTTAGTTTTCAGTACAACAGCCCAACACTGCAGTGCTGGGATATGGGGCACCTTATAGCCTCTTTACAACACAAAACCTTGAAGTCTCATATGCAAGGCATCTACCTGTTTTTGAAGGTGCTGGGGCTGCAAATGTTTTATCTTAAGTGCACACAGCCACTTTGAGAGATGAGCATCTAGAATATTACTAATATACAACAAAAAATACATTTTGGTAGAAATTAGAACATAAAGCAACAAAACTTGAGAATCTCAAAATTCACTTAAGGCTCTCTTGTCTTAACGACAAGCTGCCTTGAGCCAGTATGTGCTTTCTTTCTCACTCACTGCATCAGTCTTCACTTAGAAAGTCTTGATCCTTGTAAATCAGTGTAACCTTAATGTTATTTAATCATAGCTTTTAAAAGTTAATTTCCATGAGAACTATATTTTTAAAAACCCTAACTTGTCATTGAGGATTATAAAAATCCTTTATTTGCCTGGAGAACAGTACTTAGATCTGAATGAATAAGTGTAAGTGAATAATGTGTTTCGACAGTTTGTTTATTAAAAATGTATTATACAGCTAAAAGTTATATTGTATTTATAATATTTTAATGACAGTGACTTGCACAGTTTTTGGTGCAGTCTACTAATATGAATTTTAAAATTGTACTGTGTAAAATTTTAAAATATTTTATATGCTCTCTTATATCCACATAAATATCACTTGATTTGTTTTTATTTCTCCAAATGCCAAAAGCAATTAAGTCATATTATAAGCCTGATTAATTGCTGCTACTTGATTGATGCCTTAATGGTCTCATTGCAGAGATAAAAAGACAGTAAAAAAACAAAAGAAAGCTCATTAAGATTTAATCATCTACAATAGAGACAGAAGCCTCATATTAGTTTACATCCACCTTTTTCACATGAGAGCTCAAACTTCCACCTCAACTGTGTATTACAGCAAATTTTGAAAAAGCCTGCCTTTCTCAACCCAAAGAAATTCCCACTTTTGAGTGAAAAACACCTTGAAATTGGGAGTCTCATAGAATATTAATAGACTTGAATTTTTTTCCCTTCAGTAAAAATAAGGCTTCCCCCAACTACTGCAGTAACATCAAAGCTTAAAGCAGATTAGGTTTTACTTGCTTAATTTTACCTTAAGCAGCATAAACTGAATGCCTAGAAGCTTGGACATAATATGCTGCTAACTTCTGTGTCCGAGAGGTTTGATATATAGTGCTTGCTAGAGCCATGGACACGTTTCCTGTTAGCTTTAAAAGTATGTGATCAGAACTTCTTGAGCCATGTTTGCAAGCAAATTTAATTTGTGCAGTCGCTACTGCTGGAAGATGGTATCAAGTAGCTTGGTGAAGTTGGTCCCAAAAATACGGTAGCCTTCTGAGTTACAGGTTAAAGATCAGATTTTGAAAGAAAAATCATTTGGTTACCTGACTTTCCTAAGAGTTGGATTTTTTTTTTCTTTTTTCTGAACAGATTTGGTGAAGTCAAAGAAATAAGGCGCTCTATAATGCCTTGAAGGCATTTTTTTAAGTCTGTGTGTCACTAGATCACAAAAGCATGCGGAGAATTTAAAAAGTGATGGGTATAAAAAGGACTCCACAGTTCCATTTAAATTGTATTCAGAGTTTTTAAAATTACTGTCTTTATGCAAAAGTACCTTTATTTGATTTTATAGTTCTTATAAATGAACAGTAGCAGAAATACCGTGTTATAAATTTTTCTGAACTATTCTTGTGGTAGCTGTTTAAATGGAAAATTTCTTACTAATCAGAGTCAGTTTCTGAGCCGTGGCTATTAAGTGTTTGCCAAGATATATAATGCTGTGTCATTGGCAATAGTAAACTGGTCTAGACGTAAGGAAGTTGGCTGACTGATGCCAGTTTTCCTTACTTGAAAATGTGGTCTGCAGTTGTTGCCCACCAGACTAGCTCTGCCAATACCTAAATTCCCTCCACTGACAAAAAGACTTCTACTAAAATAAAGTTGTGAGTCCTTAAACGGGAAACTTAAGAGATGTTGGAGGGGGAGTAGTTACTATATCTTCAGTGCAAGTGCAGTTTACTCACAACTGTGATTCTCAAGAACGGTGTCAAATTTACTTAGAATGTAATAATTTTTTTTTGTGAATTTTTGTAATTCCCTTTTCCTAGGAAATAAGTACTGATGTGGAAGTGGTAATACTTTGATTTTCTTGATATTTAAAATGAAAAAAAGAAGGAAACAAAGACAACTTTTTAACGGGTCCTGTTGGGGATCTGACATTAAAAAGTGAGGGACCAGAATGCAGTCCTTCAAAGGAACATTCAGATGTCACCTTCATAACTAAAATCACCAAGGAGGTAGACTGTTATGCTTTCATGTAGCATGAATTAAGCTGAAGGAAGACAGATTTATCTTAGATATTAGGAAGATATTCTTCACAGTGAAGGTGGTGAGGCACTCGCACACCTTGCCCAGAGAGGTGGTAGATGTCCCCTCCCTGGCACTGTTCAAGGCCAGGTTGGATGGGGCTTTGGGCAGCCTGGTCTAGTGGAGGATGTCCCTGACCATGGCAGGAGGGTTGGAAGTGGGCAATCTTTGAGGTCCCTTCCAGCCAAAACCATTCAGTTATTCTATGGATACTCATCTGAATCTGTTTGATCAAGTATTTGCTTAGATGTATGCATGTTAGAAATAATAATTCATATGCCAGCTTTTCATTATGAGAGTCTCTTGGAACTAAAATTATTTACATTATGCTGAGATGCTTACAACCCATCTATAAAAAAATAGACTAGGAATAAATAAAGGGAACATTTATTTAAAAATAATTGCAAAATGTTTTACATTTCTGCTCGGTATTGAGCAGTGTGTTGAAAATGCATTTTTCATAAAACCACATGCAAGGCTTTTTGATGGTGAAAAAATCCACTCACAACAGCCACATGGCTAGGCAAAGCCTTAGAAGCTAGTATGGACCCCACACAGACATTCCAGAAGAAAATACATTACCAGAAAGTAGTTTCTCTTGAAGTGAGGTAGAATATGTGTGACCCTACTAGGCCACATTGATAAATAAATAAAAGTCTTTTTTCTTTTCCAGCACAAAACTGGTTCAAATGGAGGGCACGTTAAGGCCAGATTAATGTTTTACTTTTCTTTCCTTTTTTTTTTTTTTTTTTCTAAATGATCCCTTTGCTTGTACGAAGATAGGATTTTTTTATTCTTAATTAATTAAGAAAAAGAACCATTTCTCTTTGGGTTGTCTGAATTTTACCTTCCTGACTTTCCAGCATATCTTTGTGAATCTTCTTTCCAAGAACAAAGCACAGTTTCCCAGTGTTATCGATGTGCAAATCTATATTCATTTAACTATGGATTTCTTTTCAAATTGGAGTCATCAAACAGTACAAAAAATCCTCTGCACACTCTTAGTTAGAGCAAAGCCAACTTATTTAGTGTCATCAAACATAAGTTTTATCTAAAGCACTGTTGAGCCAGTAACTATATTTAGCTATTCTGAAACTATACTATCTCTCGCATCTGTCTCAAATCCTTCAGCTGATTCTTTGAAAGACGCCAGCTGCTGCCCTTAGTACTTAGACTAAATTTAGTCTTCTGTATCAAGCCTAAATTAGGCCTGAACTAATCCCATGAGCCTTTGTAATCCTGCTCTCTTCGTGACGTGCCATAAGGCCCCCTGCCTCCTTCTTGGTACTTCTGGCACTCTGACCCCACACTTGAGGTGCAGCTAGATGGGCTTTGGCTGCTTTATCGTCACAGCTTCTGATGTCAAAAGTAGACAGTGACTAAACCAGGATTTATATAACAATATCTGCATATTGGTTTGTTGTTTGGGGTTTTTTTTTAAGTAAATTGGTGCAACCTGTGTGGAAAATTTTCACTTGCTATGTTTATTATATTCCGATGGAAGTTTGTGTCTCTAGTTCCTGTTTATTTTATTTTTACTGCATGGGATTAACCAAACCTACATTGCTTGGGTTTAAAAGACTCCGTAATAGTAAGGTTCTAAAAGTTTCAAATAGGTAAAACTATGTTTTGTAACTTATGGCCACGTTGCTTCATACCTATGCTTGTCAGCATAAGAACTAAGAATGGGGGAGGAAAAGTACAAGTTAAGCACGGTTTTGGAGATTTATACACTTTTTTTGGAGCATGAACAAAATCCATAGGTATCCACAGTTTGTTACATTCTAAGCTTGATTTTCATTTTAAGCTTAAACTTTCTCCAGAGTGTCTTTTTGTATGAAATGGTATATCCTGGCCTTTATTGCATACCGTATATATTTAATTTAAGAACTGTTTGGTACATCCAAAGTCTTTTTTCTCTTCCTCAGAGCTACTAAATGGGTAGTATTTTTACTTTATATACCTTTCCATAGCAATACTAAGTAAGCATTCTGTCACTATAGTGTATTCACCTTTGCAAATCAGGGTTATTCACTAACTTCTTCAATATTACAATTGAGTGGGAAATAAATTTGTAGCTTTGTAATTCACAGCATTGAGATTGTGGTGTCCTTCCTGTACTTTGGAAGGAGTCGAATTAAAAAAGGATAGTTCTTACTTCTGGGTTCCACTTCCCTACCTCATCCCCTTACACAAAAAGGTTAAATGTCTTTTCAAATTAAGGCAGCAGTAATTAACCAGTGGCATTGTTTGTGATTTGCCAACTCTGGGCGTTAATGAGAGAGAAATTAGCACTTAGCAGCAGGAGTTCCTGATAGTCGGTGGCAAATGCTTAATGTGCCAATAAGTTAATTTTGGTCTTAAGTACTGCACTTAAGTGGTTTTAAACAAAAGTATGGTATGGTTTTTTATGTGATCATACATATGGGCTGCAGGATACACAGCCGCAATCAAAGGAATGGCACGATATAGTGGGAAAGAGTGAAACCGAGGCAGCACAAGGTTTTGCTATAATAGCACAGTGAAAAGCGGCATTGATGGATGTTTTTGTACTAAAGATGTACTTTCTCCTGCAATTAACAGTATGCAGATGTTCCTGTGTATAAATTTTGTCATCAAATTTGGCATTTCTGAACATAATTTTTTAAGCACAAAATATTCCTGAAAAATTGTACTTCTGCTGTGCTGATTTGCTAGAAATACATAAAGCAGTCTTTTGAGGCATCTCAAAATACTGATTTTATTAAAAATCACAATTCCAAAAAATAACAAATTACTTAAGCCTGGTGACCCCTGCATTTTATAGGGAGTAGGGGACTCATACTGCTGCGTCAAACAAAATGAGCCCTTCAAAACTGGGGCTGAGCAGCTGCTCATTAGCATCAAGATTTTACCTGGCACACACGCTCATAATGGTGAGTACTTGTGTACATTTCCTAGCGTCTGCCGTCCCTAAAATAGCCCATTAGAAATTAAAGGCCTGCTCCCTGTGTTCCAGGGATTTTTGCTTTTAAAATAACTTTGGTTATTACATAAGTACATCCCCACCCAGTTAACCCTTTTCTTTCTTTGATTGTTGCTGGAATACGTATGTAAACAGATATGTCTGTAAAATAACAAAAGTAGACTCAGCCTGCATCAGCAAGTTTCTGCCTCTCCAGAGGTCCTGAGTATCAGTCCTTGGCTCCACTTGCCATGTGCTCCTTGCTCCTGCTAGGCGAGCTGTTGTCCCTGTCACACGGAGGTCATGCATGTCGCTGCCCCACATGAACTTCAACAAAGGCAAATGGAGAGAGGTCCATAAAGATCACAGAGGCTGAAGTTGTTGCAGCTACGGAAGACCTACAGTTGGGTGTAGGCAGCATCATCCTTTTGTATGAGCCACTTTTTAGTCTGTGCTTTGTTCAATGCTAAACATGCTTGAATATGTTATCTAGTATAGCTGGATTTGTCAGAGTTTTAACCTTCCAATTACCACCTTCCAGTTGCCAAAAATGCCTGTTTGCCAGTGTGGCCTCTGCTTTGCTGAGGGACACTTTACTTTGCCAGCAAACCGCGGCCACTTCTAGCCTGAAGAGAGTAGCCTTAAACCAAAATGTTACAATGGACTGCAGCAGTTTCAGGCAAAAGACTACCGTGTCTAATTGAAACTGCAGGAGGAAGCCACAGGGATTTCTTCTTCCTTTGATGCCTGTTCCATTACATGAGCACATCAAATAGAGTTTTCCCTCCATTGTTGGAAAGAAACCACCCTAATGAAGCCAGCCTGGCACTACCCACGGTTATTAGTGCTTGTAGTGTCTGCAAAGTGGACATTTAGGTTAGTGTGCATCCCCTCCAACACATTTTTATTATAATTAAACATTAACAAAAATTGGCTACCATATTGGTTGAGTCCTGAGCACAGCTCTGCATATAAACCATTACATGACATTCAATTGAACTTTTTCTTGTACAGACAGTATCTAACAGCTCATCCTGCGCTGTTGTTTTTGGCAAGTTTGCTACAGCATATAATAAATCAAGGAAAGAAAAAGCTTTTTGGCCTAATGTTGTACAGACTACTGTAATGTTAGACTACAGAAAGCAGTTCTGTTTTTAGACATCCTTTTACTAACCCAACATTCATAATTTATGATTTCACTGTAAAATTCCTGCAACACTACACCAAAAGTAGTGCTGCCCTTTAATTAAGTGCTCTCAGTAGGAAAAACGTGAAACTGATGTGCAAAACATATCACAGTACACAGTGATTGATAGTGATTACTTCTTTATGAACCCAGCCTGAAGGTTTGAACTTCCTGATGGGTAAAATAGTCCATGGGGCTACTTCCTGAGATTGCCTGGTGGGGATCAGCCAGAGTTAGTGATATCTGCGGAATTCCTGAGGCACTTTTCAGAGACGTTAGAGCACAAACTTTCTATCTCTTCTGAATTGTACTTTATGCTAATAATTACCCAAATAATAGCTCACTGCAGAGATTATATTTTAAAGATTGATCATTATCTTTGCGTAATTTACGTGAACCGGGACTTGCATAAACCCCTGTATTTGTAATGCTTACGCTCTCAAATCTGAAAGAGCAGAGTGCATGGCAAGAAAGGCTTCTGTACAAATCAAAGATAATAAATGTTATTTAAGGCGTGGGTCTTCTTTTTACTGATAAATGCGGAGTATTCAAAGGAAAAAAAGCAAGAGTCTGATGTGGATCGTTTGAGTTTCTAAATAGAATTTTTATTCTTGGAGTCAGATATTCATGGCATATATCAATTCAATATTGATTCAAATTTGAAAATTAAATGGAGGTCAAATACTGTCTCCAATTTTTCAGTGAAATGAACAGATTTACTTGTGTTGGAGTCACAGAGGTGGGGAATTAAAGTTCACCTAGTACAATTGCCTAAATTAATTTTCTTTTTTTCTTGATAGATTTGGCCCTGGATTAGTCATCTACTGGTACGGATTTATTGAAGAGCTGGACTGCCATCGTGAACGCGGTATCCTGCTAAAAGACTGCTTTCCTACTGACATTGTGACTCTGCGGCACAGCATGGCTCAACACTGATTTTGGGAAGAAGAGGTAAATCCGGAAGCAATTTTACTTTCCTGCAGTGTAAACTGATGGCAGCATCTGCCCTGAACTTCAGCTGAACTCCCAACTGCCTGCCCTTATGCTACTGCCTCTTTACACAAACATAGCAAGAGTTTCTGTTTTGCTTCAGACCTCTGTTGTGATCGGCCTAAAAAGACAGACACAACCCGCTCATTATCAGCATTTCTGTCTCTGTCAAACAGCTAGTTTCTAGATACTCATAATCTTCCTTCCGGATGGCTCCTTCAGGCATTCTAAACAAAGACAAAAATGAAGAGGCTGAAAGGTGCAACTTTGAGTTCTTACCCCTGTTACAGACAGTCACCTTTAAAAATTAGTAAGTGGCTTTTTTACAGTTTTACTCACAAGTTTATTCAGTGCTGGCGATTTGACGGAAACACCTACACTGATGTAGAAAATTGGTAAAGACTGCTATTCTGGGGCTTAAAACCATATAATGCATAGCACATAAAGTCAAAGTGGCAAGACAGGAGGATCACATAAATTCTGGTTGTTTCAGCAAATAGCCAGATTTTTAGAGAATAATTTGGTATATGTGTTTTGTCACTAGCTGATTGTTAAAATTAACAACAGAATCCTGAGTTCACAGTTAAAAAAAAATTAGCTAAGCTACGGAGAATGAAAGTGAAGAGCAAGGATTTATTTTAGCTATATAAACCTGTGAAGTTTGGGGCTAGTTTTGAGAGGTTTTTACTAAGTAGTTTAATGGCTCAGAATTAACTTGTGTTTTGTCTTTAAGATAAACCAGTACATGGTACTGGATTGGTTCCACAAGACAAATTACACAAACAGGCCTAACTTCCCTGCATACTTATATACTCTTGTAAGAGCACTGTTTTTCTCTTGTTTGAACCCAAGATGAGAGTTAAATGGAGTTAGTGTTAGTCCTTCTTGAACTTTGGAGGAGTTCAGTCTCATTCTAGTTCCATCCTCATCTCTGCTCAGAGGGGCAGTACTGAGCCTCAAGGTTGTGCTCTGAGTTAGTTTCAGGTGATTGGGCATGACACTCTTAATACTCTTTCTTTGCTAACTGGCAATCAGGGAAGGACAAAATATTTTAATAATGGGAGGTTTGCATGTGTGCTCACCCCATTCAGATTTTCAGAGAAGATAAGCAGAGTTTGCAGATTCTGTTGTAGAATTAAAGGTGTGGTAACAGTCTCCCTAAAGCACAAGTTGATAACCTCTTCCGTAAGGAGTGGGTCTTTAAAAGAATACTGTGCATATTCATCAACTTTTTTAGGTTGAGGTGATACTTCGTGCGCCTGTAGGATTTCAAAAATCACGTGCAGACTTTTTACAGTCTTGCCTTGAGTTGAAAGGGTTTTAATCCTCTTCAGGTTTTTTAAGATACATCTTTTAAGATGCCTACGCAGTATTCTTAATTTTTAGTTCTTGTTTTAACACTTCTGGTAAGTTTTGACAGGAGTTTGTCATTTTGACCCATCTTTAATTTTCAGGAAAAAATATATTTAGTCTTCTTAGTACTCTGCCCTTCGCTGCAGAGATAAGCTACTGTAGCTTCACTACAGTGAGTTATTGTTGCACAGAGAGTATTTTCCTGTGTTTGAATATGCTACAGAAGAAAGATTAATTTTAAATTGGAAAAAAAAATCAAACACCTGTAACTCATTTACATTCAACTATTTGAGTTATGGTGCTTAACTTACTTTATCTGACCAGCTTTAAGGATTTACCCATTAAGAGCAATGAGGAGCAATCTGTGAAAATACCTGCAGGTGCTGTGCAGAAGCTGCATTTAGGGTGTTGCTGCCCCTGAGATTTTTAACTATGGTTTAGGTTAGTGGAACATGTAAAATAAGAAGAGAATAAAAAAGAAGAAATAACTGAATGTTATCATAGTAGAAAATTCAGAAGTAATGGTTGTCTGAAGGAAATGTTTTTTAAGGGCAAACTGAATTTGGTTTAGCTGGTGCATATGCTTTCTGTTGTATGAAATCGTTTAAATCAGCTTTTACATGATGCACTAATGCTGCTTTTTCTTTTTGAATAAATTAAATTTATCTGCACAGATGTTGAAAATTCTGCTCAACCTCCATCAAAGCTTTGCTTTAATTGTTTTTACATTAAACAAATTTATGTGGGGACACACAGATAAATCAAGTTAGGCTTGCATTTGTTTATGTATTCCTCTACTTAATGCTGTGATAGAACAGGTTGGAAAGCAGTACAGCTGTCTTTGATCAGAGCTTTGACCTCACCTTTATACGTTGCCCCCTTTACAAATCTTTGTATTAGGATAAGGATGAAATAAGCCATGAAGGTGTACATACTGTACTAATTTCATTACAGGTTATAAAACAAGCTTTCCCACCAGACAGATTATGCTGTATCACTACCTTAAATACTGAAAGCAGAACACTGCAAAAATTAAGACCACTTTATTATTCCTGCTTGTATCTTGCAAAAATACCCTATTTGTGTATTATTTTCTCTCTTTATTGGATGTAAACATCAACTTTAATATTAAAGAGGAGAGACCACTGTTTGTTTGCAGGTTGTATGCTTTTTTATTTTCTTAAATAACACTGTAGTCATTAGAACCTTAATGTTAAAGCCAAATCCAGTTTTATGGAGTATTCTGTAGTGTGTGCTAATGAATTATGCCAAACCAGAAAACAGAAGTGTGCATAAAACTGAGTGATGTTCTCACTGGCATATATAGACTTGCCAAGCATCTGCTCTTACAAGCACTATAATAAGGCCTGTTCTGAGTTTTAGGAATTGATGTAATTGTGTTGAACGGGGAAGTAAAACTTCCTTCTGTAGGATGAACAGCATAATTCTGGGTCAGACTCTGGTATAAAAAGAAAACCTTTTTTTACCATTCCTAAATTCCAGAGACATTATTAGTATGAATTTAAGAATCTTCCCCTAAAGCCAGCTCAGAGTGTAATAAAACCTCCGATCCAAAGCTGAAGACAAAGGACCAAATGTCTTACTTCATTACTGTTTTATCATGTTAGTAGTGCTGATAGCTCATGAGTAATTTTCATCCTGTTTTCTTATATTCGTTGATTCAAAAAGTCATTCTTTCCTGGTATTTGCTTTAGTATCTCTCCACTATCTAGACTACTACAGATGACTATTCATGGCTCTGTCCATTTGCCTGTAAATCCTCTCCTTTTAATTTCCCATCTTTTTTAACCATTTCACATTTATTTATTCAGTATCCTCCCGTTTGCCCTCATTTCCCCTTTGAAAAGCCTGCCCTGTGTTTTCTACTGCCTGCTTCTGTTTCCAGTGCTGTTTCCAATGCGGTGTGCATTTCAGCTGGCCCCACCATCTCAAGCAATTTTGCTCTCTAATTTAAATGGCAGCTTTAGGTACCAGGCAGACTGTTCTCAGATTTCCACAGTGCATTGTAATGGAGCAGCATTGCAGAGCTCTTCTTCATTCTCTTGTTTTGAAATATAGGTCACTTCTGCAGGCTGGAAATATTCACAACATAGAGCATTAGTGCAGTGTAATCATTCCTGTATCAGTAGTGGAGCTGTACAGAGGACTAAGGTAAGAGTGCAGCTGTGCAACTAGAAAATAGGCAGAGCCAGTATTGGGAATTTAGGTGTCACAGCAGTCTCTTCCGTTAAGGAGACTTACTTTCTGCAAGTTCATGCCTCAGACTCCTATGAGAAGGTCTGTGGAAGTCAAGGGTTTAAGCTTCCTACTATACCAAAACCTACTTGGCTCAGAAGGGAAGAGACGGCTAGCTCCCCGGTTTCACAGCACAGTTGTTCTGGCAAGAACGTGTATATCCTACAGGTTGTTCTTATTTGCTAGAGTTGATTACAACTCCTCAAGGGCCAATAAATGTACACAGAACTGAACTTGATTCTTCCTCTCTTGAAGTAGTTTCACTGTTCTGAAGGGATCTTCTGCAGTCACATGGTGGATACTGAAGAGAAGTAGCAGTTGTTAGAAACAGGCGTTTGTTATTTCGAGGATGAGGTTATAAATACATCAAGAGGAATGCTACTCCAGTATTAATTTAATATTGTGGAATAAAACAGGAGGCTGCCTGCAAAAACAGAACCCTCCGATTCTTCCTGGCGTGTTATTCTAAGTCACAAAGGGCCATTTGTTGCGTATTTGTGGGTTATTCAGAAATAACCGTTTTATTACGTTGACAAAGGAAGAAACCTCAAGGGCTTGCTCCTTACAGTGGTGTGATAGGAACCTAAAGTGTGCCTGTTGAAAAATGAACTAGCTAACAATGGGAGCTTGGCAGCAACTTCACCATTTATAGAGAAACCGTCTATCTAGTACGATCTGTATAAAATAGACCTCACTTAGGTTAGGGAAAGGTCACAAGTTACACAAAGTTTGGATAGTCTAAATGTGTTACTCAAAACTAACTCTCCTGTGTATAGTAAATATTATTTGAACCTGTATTATTAAGAACATGCCAGGATTCAAAAGATTAAATAAGGAAGATGTAATTATGAACTAAATAATAAACAGAGCAGTTTTAGTTCCCCTTGTATTTTTCACTTTCCTGCTATTGTTTCATATATGGCTGTTATACAAAGAGCAGCTTAGGTCAGCTACTATAAATTACGGGTTTCGTACAATAGTAATCTACCAGAATTATTTCAGAGCTGGATCAAAGAGCTTCAAAAGACTTCTTGAAAACTTTTCCGCATAATAAAAAGACTTCATTCTGATGCCCTATTTTTATAGGGATTTCTTGATTTAGACTCGCATCTTACAGTATGCAGCTACTTGCATTGATATTATGTTATTGGAACACACAAGATTTGCATAATTTAGTTGCAAATCAGCGTGAAATAGTAATATCAAAAACCTATTTTTAAATACATTACCTGATGTGTTTTTCAGGGTAGGTTTTTAAGCTGATCCAAGTGAAGAGATTTTTGGTTGGTTGTTTTTTAAGTAAACCAGCAAGATTTCCAGTGAAAAAAATATATCTTTCTTCCCTTTACAAACATCCAAATGATATCCACAGTAACAACAGTCATTCACAATGATAACAGTAATTCTGCTTAGTAGCTTTTAGCTGGCATTGTGTCCCTGTGTAAGATGTTAGCCTGCCCTCGCTCCTGGACAGGCTTTCACCTAATATGAACAATCGCATGTCATCTGCGCGGATCCATAGATGTGGCACTGCGATGTCAAAACAAAATGAAATGTCAATGCAAGTGTATGGAGACAAAGTAACAATATTGAAACCATGTCACTGCACATCTACAGAGACCACGTTACTCTGTCAGTGTGATTTTAGGAAGATCACTTTGAAATGTTAAAATGAAATGAAACTAAGTCAATTAGGTAATAACAATTGAGGTTCAGGGATTAATTGAGGGCCTAAGGTGAAGCCAGTGACCATTAACCCCAGCTAGTTATTAATTCTCAGAGAAATATCCTTGGCTAAGGTTATTCTCATTATTAGAGAGTTTGCGGGGCAGGCTTCCCTATATTGTGTCAGTAGTTTTCGCTGTTGCCTCTAACAGTGATACCTCAGAGTGCGCGGTGAAGGGCTGTACAAGGCGTGTTAGAGCTAAGTTAAGTTTTCAAAGGAAGTAAATCCTCCTCATACCAGGAAAATGCTTTTTCTTGGTTTTTTGTTGTTTTGTTTTTTTTTTATGTAGGTATTTAACAGGCTTATTTTGATGACCATCTGGCTGGCTGTAAACAGACAGATTTACTGTAGTGTATATACCTCTGTGAACTCGCAAAATGAAAAGAGTATGAACATGGAAAAGTATTGGTCAAACAATAACAATATTAAATAATTATTTTTTAAAATACCTTAGCACAAAGTCAAAGTTACAAACTGTGTAAATTCAGGTTTTCAGACTGTATGACTGTGGCAGTAGTACACAAATGCACAACATATTTTTCATTTAATATATTTAGTATACTTAATATGTATGGGAGATTGTTGCCAGGATAGATGCCTCTTTGTTCCAACATGCTGTACAAATGTGTATGATGTCTCTCCAGGTTTCTGTCCTAAGAAGTGACATAGGAGACTAAAGGAATACAAATGGGTTTATATATTTATTTATACAAATGCATGTACATTTATATAGAATATACACATATAATTATTTTTGCTATTAATAAATACCAGCTCACCTTCCTCTTACAGAAGTCACTATTTTTTCCTCTGTGCAGGTGTGTTGGTAGATGTCTTCAGGAATGGCTGTAACTCAACATTTATCTCTGTCAGATATGATGGTATCCCATGCTTAAGTGTTGATGAAAACACAGAGACATTTCTGCACGTTGACAAGTGACAGTGACGCTGAGAGACCATGACAGAGAAGAGGGAGTGAGCTGTACCTAGAAGAGGCTAGGCCAGGCCCTGCTGAGAGACAGCAGGTTTTAGATCTGGAACTGGACACTTTGGGGTTCTGGTCTCCAGTGTGAAGCTGTGCAGATGTGTGAACCTCACAAAGTGCTTTAGGGGTGCTAAGAACATTTCTGAAAGCACTATTGGATCTCCCAGTATACAAGTACTACAGAAGTGTAAGCTTTATTACCAGAAAATGTTTTCCACTGCAAATGGATACATTTGATTTTTTGGTTGGGTTTTTTTTGCTTTTCTGTAATGAGTATTTGTGCCATACTCCATTTTGTATTCTGCATCAGCACGATAACTCTGTAATGAATGGAAAACCATCAAAATTAGTTTAATCCATTTGTTTCCATACCCACTTTATGCAGCCTTATTTAAATGTGTTTGGCAGTGCATTGCATAAAAATGTTGAAACACGTTTAGAAGAAATAGTCTGTTTAGATATGAAAAAAAAAAAAAGTTGGGTCTCAAGACATACAGTTTCACCCTTCCTCCGAGGCAAAACTGTCTACATATCAACCTAAATGTCTGTCTGATGTATTCCTAAAAAACTCCACGACAGAGATGCTTAAAAAGATTATGGGAATCCCTTCCACTACCCATCTTTAGTTAGATAGATTCTCCAGTGTCTTACCTGTAATAAGCCTGATACATCTCTTCCAAGTATAAATGAGCATGGAGAATGAATCTGGTGGCTGCCTCTCTTTTTCTTATGTTTTCTCAGCTAGACACCATGAATTCTCCCAACATATTTTGTAGAGAGTTTTTAACTTTATTGTTATATTTGTTACTTTCTTGTCTCTTCCAGGTTGTCTGTTATTTTGTTCTGGTTTCAGAAATACAGTATCTTACATACAAGGTCCCGGTGAATAGATTTCCTCAGTGACAAGTTCACAGATTCACAGTTGGTGGCTTCTGTTCAGTCTAGGGCCCTTTATAATGCCTACATCCAGATTCAGCCCAGAATCATCATGTTTTCATCCTGTTTCTGTTTTCCTTCTATCATATACAACTTGCTAGTTCATCAGGGTTTTAACCTGCTGACTTCAGACTACGTCTGTGACTAAATAGTTTGAATTCTGTTCTCACCTTTTGGAAGTACTGTGTGTGATTCACGAAGTTTTGTACATGTGTGATCTGACTGAAGTCAGTAAATTAAAATACTCAACGTTTCAAGTCTACTACATGGATGAATTTGATGGTTAGCTGTCACCAATAAAATAAGCAGTAATGGGATATATCCAACATAGGATTTGCCCATAAAACTCCTCACACCCGTTTTTGTAGTCAGAAACATGTGGCTTACAGCTCAGTTTGTGAAATAAACATTTACTTAAAATACATAGTAGGAAAGTCTGCTAAATGGAGCGTGCAGCAGCAGCAAGCTCTTTTGCTTAGGTGTACATTTGCCATAAAGGTCTTGATTATCTTAACAATTCTGTTACCATTAGTCCAATTACTTGGCTATACGGATGAGCTCGTGCCAAGAAGCTGGAGGCTGCAGTCAACACCTGCTTTCCTGTGCTTTCATTTCACCCCAAACTTTCTGTAAGGTTTGCTGTAGGTGGCCAAGGAGGGTAAGAGTTGTTGTATGAGTTGTTTGTGCTCCAGCAGCATTTTCCAGTGTGACAAGCAGATGTGTCCTAGGAATGCGAGATAATAAGTCCTATAGATTTACCTTTTATTTTTCCCATTTACCTAATCCTTGCTGTATTTAGCATGAAACAAGCCTGTTCAATGATGCCGTATGTAGCTGGTTTGTGCTCCTTGAGCAGGGATAGATAATTCACTCAAATCTAGTACTAAGTAGAGACAGAGAAGAAAACTAATTATCTAACATTTGAACAGTAATGGAGAGTTTCAGTTATGTCCCAGATGAGATACCCATTGGTTGGAAAAATAACATTGAATAGTCTATTTAGAGGGAAAATGTTATCACTTGTTATAGCTAGAGCCTTTAGTGTGTGATTTGCAGTCTCCCCATTTGTGTTTTACAAGCTGCACGCCTTTTTCCTTCATTCTTCAGTTACTCAGGCCCAAAAACTTCCTTACACAAAGTGGTCAGTTTGTAAGAGCTCTGTCGTGAAGGCCCAGAAAGCAGGCTTAGATGCATTTTTTTCATACTGCCCCAGATGTGCTAGGGGCTAAAAGCCTGCTTCTGATTTCTTTCTTACCCTACCCATCACTAGGTTAGACCAGAGAAAGTCATCTACTGGCACCTGTAGATCTGTACGTGTAGGTGTGTTCAGCAGTATCGTGCCGATGGCTGAGCATTACCGTTACTCTTGTGTAGGGACTGGTTTTTGTTCAGCCTTACTGGTCTTCTGCTGAGGTCTTATGGTAATGAACATAAGGTTTTCCAAAGTAGGGAAGGAGGTATGGTCTCATCCCTCATTTGTGAGACATCTTCTTCAAAACTTAATGTAAATTTTACTAATAATGACACAACGTCCATTTTTGGAGCTGCACATGCTGTGGCACAAAGATTGCAAGTGCCAGGACAGTGACCACCATGTAGAAAAATAAGTTTTTGGGTTTAAATGATGAGTTCAGAATCACTTTACATTTCCCAGTTCCTTTCACTAATGAAACTGCTCTGCACTTACCCTATAGGCTTTTTTTCTGGTACATACTTTGGTTCTAATTTAGTTTTCCTAGAACTATGTGCTATACTATGCTGCTTGTTATTTTTTCTACATTCATCCCTACTATAGTGTTTATTTCTGCTCATTTCTTCTTTCAGAATTGTGTACCTAACCCAAATCTGTGTTTGCTTCACAAAGAGAAACAAAAGCCTCCCTCTCTCATGTCTCAAAACCTGTTTGAAGTTGTTCTTGTGGCTTAGTGGCTGTTTCTAAAGAGAGTCAATCTCCAACCTACTGAAGGACAACAGATGGAAACCTCACACTCACCAGAGACCTAGATGGCAGCTGCACTTTGCCCAGTCCCGGTTTACAAGACCCTCTCAAGAAACCCCCAACTTGTGGGGTCAGTACACAGGTGACCTCTTGCCCGGAGAGGGGAACAAGGTTTTTCTGCTATGCCACACTCAGTAAAGGGTGGTGTCTTTTAAACTGAAGGCAACTTCACTCTCCCAGCATACTCTGCCAGATTTATCTGGGATACTTGCTTTTTTGGTGTGTTTCCAATATCACTGATGAGGTTTCCATTATTCTTCCCTTTCAGCAGTTTTCACTGTTTTTTTCCTCATCTGATTCAATTTATTAAATCTCTCTTATTCCCTTTCAGTTATTCTTTTTAATATAGGAAATTTTTTAAAACTGTTCCTAGAGGCATAGTAGCCAGCATTTTTACAACAGTGACACCTTAAAACTCTAATGTACACAAGTTGTGCATTTAAATACATTTGTCACATTGCTGTGCTTCCCACCAACCCACTAACAATGCTAAAACACGACTTCCTCTAGCCATTTAGCCTGTGCATGGCAAAGCCGTAAGTGATGGCTTCCTGGTTTTATAAATAATAACACCTAAACAGCAAAGCACTTTCTGATTTCTTAGCCTCATATTTCCTTCAAAGATACCAAAAAGCATTTTCCTGAATTCCTTGGCGAGGCGTATCTGATGTGAAGCAGGGGTGGAGGAAAACAAAGGAAAGGACCCGATGTAAGGATGAAATCCCAGGTTTGGATCCAAACCGTGACAGTCCAGTGACAGAACTACTAAACTATCTCTATTTCAATAGTTTTACTTGGTTTTAGCATCTGGCTCTACATTGTTGAATCAGCGATAGGATTAGTACTGACCTGAGCAGAGCGAGGAGCTCGCCACACTGGCTTAGGGTCTGAAAGGGGTTTTACAGTGTGTGCCCATCATCTGCAGTTTCACTCTGATTTCTCACTGTCTCTCTCCTTGCTGCGGTGGTTTCTTTCAGCTCCATGGGTCCAGATTGAGAGGCAGCTTGTGAGACTTGTATACTTAGCTAGATGTGTTCCATTTGACAGTGTACTAAAAATGAAGATATTTTTAAATGATTGTTTCGTTGTCTAGTTTCTTTAATTTTTCTGCATTGTTCTCACTCTGGAAAGTTCCATTTGCCCACATGATTGGAATCATACCTTTGTCAGAAACTCACTTAATATATCTGCTCAAGTCGTGGAGCAAGTTCTTCTCCTTAAATCAGCACTCCTTCGGCGACTTAAAAACATTTATGTATTTGCTAGTTTACAATTATTAAAACTCTGGTGATGTCAATGCTTGCAGAAGGGAAACACAGATGATAGATTTCTCTTCTTTGAATTCAGCCTCTGTCAAAAATACTGCGATACAGATACTGCAAGAATATTGACAAGTTTTAGAAGTGTCTGAGTGGCACAAAGTATGTTGTATGGCAGATGAGCACACTGAAAGTACAGAGGTTTTTTATTAAATAAGAGGTAACTTGGAGCTAATAAAATTACCTTTGTGTGCTGTTGTTCATTTAGTGAAAAGGAGCAGAAAGTACTACTTGAATTCAGTCAAAAAAAAAAAAAAGAAAAAGAAAAACCAAACCACTGCAGCTTTCAGAGATGTACCTGATCTGTTCCAGAATCATTCACTGGTTGACATGCAGCATTTTGTAACATTATTTTGTTCATCTTTTAAAAGATGTGGTCTGAGTCACCAAACCAGCTGAAAACATAAATCTCACCAGATCACAAAAAATGCTGAACAGTTTTCAGATAATGAAGGAGTACTGATGCTGGGCCGCCTGCGAGACACAAACCAGATGTTCTTCTGTGCTTCTGAACTTAGGAAGCTAAACAAGGTGCATCTCCATGGGCTAAAGCATGGCTGGCATGAAGGAAGGAGTGAAGGGAAGCACAACTGCCTTGTAATGCAAATTATCAGCCCATCTCCATATTTCACTCTTCCTTACAGTGGACTTACAGTTCATGTGACAGAGCTCAAGACAAACATTTGAATGTACTGATGAATACAGGTATAATAAAATAGCAGCACAACGGTGCTTTACTCCCCGTGTGCCCTAAATGACAGCAGTGTCACTGAGGGATTTTAAGTATGCTTGGTTTGGGGTTTGGGTGTTTTTTTGCTTGGCTTCTTTCTTGTGGGTCGTGAATGTTTTTCCTTTCCCAATTACAACAAAGGCAAGGAAGAAGTGGGGCCAGAGGGGGGAGGGGAATAAAGTACTTCAAGAAGCAAAAAAAAATGCCACGAATGCTAGGAAGCCAATAAGGACACAGATTCAAAAGACTGTCATTGATTGCATTGTCTAGATAGGACAGAATTTCAAAGATGCAGGTGATAGCACTGGTGGCCCAGAGGACTGCTACTCCTAGCATAAAGTGTAAGACAAAAATCGGACTACGAAAACCTGTAGTGAACCTTCTCTTAGATATGGCTTTTCTATTTTGTCACAGAATTAGTTCAGGCAGAATGAATTCAGAAACCTCTGAACTGCAGATGAAAGAACTGAAAGATGAGGTTTTCTCTCTAAAGGGTCTGGTGTATCTCTGGCTAATCAGGTAGCAAGACAAAAAGCCCAGCAAGCATGCTAATAAGGGGATAAAAAAAACCCACCACAGATAATGCTCTCCTCAGGTTCCAGATTAATTAGGAAGAGCAAGCTGGGATTTATATGGTCTATTTAAGCTAAACTCTTGTACTTGGAGAAGTAAAGCTTAAGTCTGGAGGAATTCAACTGAAGCTGTATGGATGCAGGAAGCTTTCCTGGTGGTACCATCAGGAATTCATCACTGGCACATTCCACAGCCTTACTTCGGCTACTTCTGTTGTCAGTGCAAGGAGACAGGCCAAAGCCATAACAGCAGTTCCATTTGGGACAGTCTTCTGAAAGCTTCCATCAGAAGCTACAGCTTGAAGTACAAAACTATTTTGTGTGAAAGGAACTATCTAGTTACCTCATCTGAGACACAGATAATTTAGTCATGCAGAGTAGTAAGAGAAAACAACGTCCACCATAAAGAGTTGTGCAAAGTTAAAAACTGTGAAGATGCCTGCTAGAATTGGGAGTGTTGGAATTAATAGTGGGGGTCTCTGGGTGCACATCTTAATGTGTTATACACTTGGTTAGGTGTTTAACTTTCAAGCTTACAGGAGCAGATGGACTATAGCAATGAGGCAGGAAGAGATCATGGCAAACTAAGGCAGCCAAGTACAATTCTAAAAATAGTGCTGTTAGAGCTATAACTAAAAACTCAGATTAGATACCTGCCTCTGACTTCAAAACAGACTTGCATTCTTCCACATATTCAGATCTCATGCTGAGAAGCCCAGTGAACATCAACATTTGTTCTGTTAGTGTTGTGTATTCTGAGACAACTAACCTAACAATATTTGCAAGATACTTGTTTTCCTGCTGCACCTCTGACACAGGTAACTCAATGCATTTACATTAATTTTACTGCCAAAGACCGCACACAAGTAAAACACAAGGGACGGTACCTCAGTGTCGAAGTCTCACATGTAACATTCTACGCTCCTGTACTTTGCTTTTCTGATCTAACATTTTTTGGTTGTTTTGTTTGCCACATAACATTCAAAGGCACACTTGTGCTACACAAACCAAAATATCCAGTGTCCTTTTGTTCTCGTTGTGTACTAAGACTAAGTTTTCTCTAAAGTGAGGTTACTGTGTACTGAATCTGAAAAGGACTTTGCAAATAAGTCAGCACACACATTTGTATTTTTGATTGCCCCATGAAATTCAGTAGTTAGCAGCAGAAATTAGCAGATTAAATGTTTTAGGTTTATCTCAGCTTTAAAAAGACTAATACATAGCTCTTAGAAGTGATTTAGCCCTACCACTGATTTTCAGGGGAGGATATTAACCCCTTAATTTAGAAAGACAGGCACTGCAGTTCAAGCACTGCAGGACAGTCCATATGCTACAACCTACAAAAGATGCCTTGTTGTCATATCTTCCACGAAGCAAACTGAGAAATCGTGAGTGGGATTTTTCTAGTGCAGTCAGCGATAGCTTAACTCATTGCCTCTAGACATCACTTACCAATTACTTCACAGGAACTTAAGACAAGTGCCAAATGGTCTTGAAAATCCCTATCTAGCTTTATAAGAGACTTCAATTTGAAAGGAAGTGCAGCTGTATTTTTTATTTATTTTTATCTAAGATCGTAGATGTAATTACAAAGATGCTCTCATTTAAGGAGGAGCAACTCAGTTGTATATCTGATTTGTTTAAGTGTAAGGCTGACCTTTTTTTAATATTCAGACTTATTTAGGAGAAGATGTAGTAGTTAGTAAGGCAGAATCCCAGCGGGATGTTTACTGTTAACAGAGCATTTGGAGTGGTCCCCAACAGAAAGAGCTTTAGTCAGGGATGCATACTGGAACATAAAGAAGGTTTTACCAACTCTGCAGAGCTAAGAAGTCTTTAGCTTGAAATGCTGTGGAGTTCACACAAGCACCAAGCAGGTGCTGCAGCCATGTGCTGTGCAGCTTAACTCTTCTGTGCAAATAAATTTTGCATCCTTCTTTAGGAGCCTCAGCTCCCTGCCATTCACCGAAGGAACAATCCACCTCAGATGGTGCATCTGAAACCACCTCCAAACTGAACAAGCCATCTGAAGAACAACACACCTACCGCATCAACAGGAACAAGTTGGGGAGAACTATATGGAAATTCTGATTTTTCTCCTGAAACAGGAGCCTTTGTTAAGGACATAGCAGTGTCTCCACCTACTTACAACCCAAAGCCTTAAACATAACTGCCTACGAATGCTTTCTCAACAAACAGAGAAATCTCCCAAAGTACAGAAGACACCCAACCCTCTCTCCATACACCTGCATGGAAAGGCAGGTAGTTACAGCACGTTCTTGGAATAAGAAAAACACAAGTAGGAGTCCAAATCTGTGGGCACAATTAACAGTCTCCATTCTCAACTGTCACAGTCTTTCTGATGCAAAAAGAACTCAAGCTTCATGGGCCAGAAAGTGGGAACAAGATTGAGCATCACAGTACTATTTCAGATATGTCTTCGTCAATCTAAATCTATGCTCCATACAAAGGAGAAAAGCAAGTTCATATTACTGCACTTACCAAAATGCAACAGTATGGGGGGAAAGGGGGGGGGGGGGGCAGCAACTTTATCTCCTCCCATATGTGTTCTATAAAGAAAAAAGTTATCACTGCACTTCAAGTAGGGATTGATTGACTCACCATCTGTAGGTTTGCTTTGAGATTAACATATAGCTAAAACCCCACAAAGAAGTTTCCCTAACTTCTGGATCCTAGGCAGGAAAAAAGCCTTAACAAGTTGATGGTGGTACAACCAAGGTGCTCCAGGGCATTGGGAGCAGCAGAACTTCAGGGTTATGGGGAATTCTGGGTCAAAAGCTGAAGTCTTGTTTGCCCTAGACACTTGGGAAATGAGCTGCTGGAATCAGGATCTGCAGGAACTGGTGTTCTGAGTTCAGGCATTTAAATTATTCCTTTGGATCTGACCTTTAAGATTAGAGCAGCAGAGACCCAAGACAAAAAGCTAACAAAAGAGAAAAAAGTATATTAACTTTTAATCTCATCGGCAATACAGAGAAGCCTTTCTTCACATGCTCAGCTACCTAATGTTTCTGAACAAACAGATGCTTCTGTAAATTTTTGTCACATAAAAAACTTACACCAGAAAAGTGGAAAGACTCAGCTAAGAGTTTAAGGGATCTAATCATCTCTCCCTCCATGACTCTAAGCAAGACATAAATTTTCTATAGGTTCTTCAACAGCACAGCCCAGTGTGGTGGTTTAGACCACAGCTGAGCACCGCACCTGCACACTCACTCCTCCCCCCAGCAGTGGGATGGGGAGAAGAATTGGAAGAAGGTAGAACTCATGCGTCAGGATAAGGGCAGTTTACTGGATCAGCAAAGGGAAAGGAAACAACAGTGGTATAGAATACACAAAGCAGATGATGCACAATGCAGTCTGCTCACCACCCAGAACCCAATGCCCAGCATGTCCTGAGCAGTGACTCCTCCCTGGTGACCTCCCTCCTTATGTACTGAGCATGACATCATCATATGGTATAGAATACCCCTTTGGCTACTTTGGGACAGCTGTCCTGCTGTGTTCTCTCCCAGCTTCATGTAAAATATAACTATCCCAGCCAAAAACCAGGATGCACAGCTGAACTGGTGTATAAACCTTACTCTGGGGAATCTCAGCACAAAAGAAACATCAAAAAAAGGGTTGAGAGAAAAAAAGATACAAAAATGTCCTTGATGCCCGTATCAGATTGTCATCGGGTAAAGATGGACTTTTGCATTCGTCTTCACTTTGATCTTCTGGCCATGACTTTTTAGTTGATGCCCAGTATACACCTTTACACACTTCCAAGTTCCTCCCCGCTCACAGGATGTTAAATTTTAAACCAAATATTACTATCATTCTTTGCCAGATATTTTTGTGTTCAAACCATCATGTAAAAAATCTAGCAGGATGGAATACCCTAAATTCATAAAGACAATCACCCAGAAAGTACCAAGCACTCAAAAAATTAAGCTAGTGAAGGCATTTAGGCACTCAGAATTGGGGAATTTCCAGGTTTTGCATCGAGTAGCACTCCATGACAGCCACTGGGGCCAGGCGTACCCTTTCATAGGGCAGCCTGTTTCCTTCAGCATCTGAAGGATCTTTCCTCTGATCTCCTACATACTCTGCTTTTGCAGTCTCTCAACCTTCCTAGCCGCCATACACCGAGACACAGTCGGCTGCAAATTCTATATGGTGCCGAACGCCCCCAATTCCCTATTTATCACCATAGCTCGTTACATGAGTTGGCCTTGCTGGTTTTACAGACAGACATGAAGATCACAGTGGGTCCTACGTGGCATTTTCCAAGTACACCAGAAGGCTGAACAGAAGAGCTCACCCAGAAACAAAAAAATCTTGTGTGATATAACAGGATTAGCAGGAAGACGACATTCACTACATAAGCAAAAAGAAAAAAAAAAAAAAGCCAACCTGTAAGCATGAAAACACTTGCCTCATTCTTCTGTGGTTTGAGAAGTGAAGTCTAGCACAGCAAAACAAAATCAGACCTACTTTTAATCTGTGAACAGCTCTTGATGAAATCTGTCATGTTGCTGGCTTCTTTTGTTCCTTGTGAAAAGAACAAAAATGTTATTTTTCATAAAGAATTTCCAAATGTTTTATCTTTATTAATGTTTCTTTATGATATAGTTCATCACTGAAGGCAAATCTGTCTTGTTCGTTAATTCTTCCATTGTCAAAACAACACAACCAATAGTTATAACATCATAAATCTTGGACATCAATCATAATATAGAGATTCCCCATTATGTATGGGATTGTCTATTCTGATATGTTTGAAAGGCCATTCATGACTGGTTATATATTAATCTATTGCTACAAGCAGCATAATACTCTGTATTAAAGCAGTCAGCCTACTAATGGCACGTGAATTTGTGAGTTGCTTTTGTTTGTGTTTGTGGTTTTCCAGATGGTAAGAAATTAATTGCATAGTTTAAGTATTTTTTAATGCTCTTCTGCAAGTTTCACATTTGATGCTGGATTTGGCAAGTCCTCTGAAGTTTGCATTCTTAAAGATATGGCCTTCTATCCAAAAAACCTATTCCATGCTACTAAAAAGTCTTCAAAAGATACAGTTCAGTAAATATGGCTGTTCCAGATCTCTAAGATTTGTCCATCAGCTGTGATTCTTCCCATAAGCAGGATACACAAAGAAAGATTCAGTGCTGCCAGCACCTGATGTACACAGTTAAGAGACCTCAACACCTTTTCTTTGAGATAACTTGAAGAAGGAGCACAAAGCCAAAGCAAGAGCACAAGAGTGATGCTTTGTTTTTTTCTTTTTTGGTTCTTAATGTTGGCATCTTTGACTCTGGCTGAGGAAAGCAGAGATGAGAACGTTCAAGTCATTGCTGCATCTCAGGGTGTTATGTCATCATTTAAATGCTCTAAAAGTCTGCAGGTCCCATTTGTTCTGTTACACAACTGAGAGCAGGTCTAACACTGCAGAAACCAGTGCAATTACAGCAGAAAACCACCAGTATGGGGAAACTGGAAGAGTTCAGTGCTACAAGTGAGTGACAGCAAAGCATTGTCATTTCTTGCACATCTTTAGGTGAGGAGAAGGGAGTAAAAAGGAAAAATTAATGGGCTTCGAGTCTTAAGAAATTGGCGGTTAAAGAGACAATAGATCACAGGTGAATTAATATCCATTTGAAATTGTGCAGTCCTGTGTTACTAGGTGCTTCAGCTCTAGTGGGACAAATAGGAGATCAGGGTAAACCAGCTCCTCAGAAGTACCTTCTTAAACTGCCTGGAGAGACCCTCACCTGGTCTGGCATCGCATTAGTCTGGCTTCTGTATTTCAGACTCCTGAAAATAATCTGATGGAAGAATTTCCTGCAATAAAAACTCTCTGAGAAGTTTACCAGTTAAACTGCAATTAGGTGATATAGACAGGAGAACTGTGGAAGCCTCCTTCAACAGCCACCCACCCCTGCTGCCAGAGAACCAGAGTACACAGCACTTGTGGCCATCCTGCTCACATTAAAAGTATTTAGAGGGCCCTGGTGTCCACAGGTGGGGTTTCACTGACGTAGAACCTGGTCTGTTTCCCCACTTCTCTGCCCTGAGTAAAGATGCTTCCTCTGAAGATCTCTAGGCAGGAGAAGGCCTCCCACTCCTAACCTGCAAGCTGCGCAGCCAGGCAATGGGAGGCTAGGCCACAGCATCAGGCAGGGTGCTGCAGCCATGGCATGAGGAATACAGCACTCACAAACCACAGTTCTTTAGGCAGCCTTTAGACATCTGTTTACGTCTTCACTTGGCAGCTTCATACCAAATGCCTCCGCACCAGCAAAAAAAAGGTGAGATGTTTTTATCAGAATTACTATTGTTGACATTCCCTAGATAACCACTAGTCTGGCTGAACCAAAGAAAAGAGGTAACAAAGGAGAATAAGGATCACTGATATTTGTTTCATGTTGCCAAAAATTGTGACAACTGATAGGGATTATCTCATTTCTACAGCTGATTTTGATCAAGACGGCATATTGAATGAAATATTACAGGTTAAACTTAGAAGCAAGAACAGTCTTCTTTGTTTCTGGTTTTATTTTGATATCAAGTAAGTACTGCATTCTTTTCTCCTCCCAGCTCTTGCTGGGCCATGCTCCTTCATCTGAAGTGATTCTCAGACGCAGAATATACTACATACCGAATACATACACGGCTATGTACCTTGCTACTATGCACTAGCCCTAAAGAAGGTCCTCATATCCTTGATGTTTCTATCCCTGATGTTGTACACATGTGGAAGATATCTTCAGTTATCAGTACAGCATTTGTGAAGAAAAAAAAAGCATTAGCCAACCTTAACAAAAAAAAAAAAAAAAGAAAAGAAAGAAGGGAAAAGTAATGTTCACCACATGCAATGCCGTGCGAATTCAGATGAACTTTCTGTGCTTCTCTTCTTTTGCTTTGGAAAAATGTGTAAGCCATGATTTTAAATCATTTGCAAACTCCCCTGCTTTAATTTATTAACATAGGCTGACTGCATGAGAGCACTATTTTAACCTTAAACTGGAATACTAATAAAATCCCTACACAATGCCATATATGTTTAATTTCAGCTTTTATTGCACTATTATTCCAATGGATCCTAAGGACATCTGATTGAAGTTACCTTAAAAGTTCTGCGTTTAAATTAGATATGGAACCAAATAAACTCTGCTGATCGCAACAACCTTGAACTTGTGGAAATTCAGATCTAGATCCAGGCTCTGCAGCTGGATCCTATCCTGAGTTTAAATGAGACACAGAATCAAAGAGTGTTGTGGCTGCACACACAGTTTACAGGAAACATTCAATTCTACATTTTTGGTAGGTGCTCCATCTTTTAATTAATCCCAAACTTCTGCCCAGCTCTTCATACCGATACCTATATTCAGGCTGTTGCTTTCTTTCTGACCTGACTAAAGCCTTAGCAGACACATCACTTCTCTACAGAATAAACATTGTGGCCCTGATTTGAATCCAGAACTCCCTGAACAACTGTTTCACATCTAAATAATTGCACCAGCAGTAGTAGAGTCTCCTCCTTGTTTATATGGGAAGGGGGAGTGCAGAGGGTGGTTGGAATCGCAGTCCTTGACTTTATCATACAACATGAAAAGCCTTTGGGCTATCCTCTCAGCTGGGATAAATAAGCAGAGCTCTATTGATGACTGGGTGAATGAAATTATAATTCAAATCAGAAGCATGGTGTTTGTTTATACCATAACAAAGTAT
The DNA here is from genome assembly GCA_013399135.1 of Heliornis fulica. Taxonomy (NCBI): domain Eukaryota; kingdom Metazoa; phylum Chordata; class Aves; order Gruiformes; family Heliornithidae; genus Heliornis; species Heliornis fulica. The sequence goes on along the minus strand of VXBZ01012126.1, from coordinate 168,039 downwards.
CACAGACGTGTGTATCATAAGCCTTAAAGCGCTGCGCTCAAGGACAGCAAAACCCCCAAGTCTGAGCTTAGGTTTCAGTGACTCCAGCGTTATGCCTATTTATTTCAGGATTGCAATGCTGATGTGCGCCAGCTGACAATCTGGCTTTAACTCCTAGATGACAGCAGGAATATTCTGCAGGGGGATGGAGAAGGGCAGGGGTGGGAATTGACTTGAGTATGGAACTGTATTCCTTATAAATGGGTATCAGCCATCTTAAACAGACGGGAATCTTCCAAAAACAAAACTAGAGAAATAATAAACACATGTAAAAGAATCATACAAAGGATATTATATTTCCTTAAAGAATTTCAAATGTGTATACTATGTTTTGTGTTCCAGTATAAAGGATTTTTATCTTGAGTAACACTTATCCAGTTACTCGTTTTACATGCTTGCACACACAGACCTCATGATTCCAAACAAACTCCTGTATAAAATGCCTTTCAGAACAACCCATCCATTCAGCTGGCAGCCTGCGCCCAGCTGAAAACAAAACTACCCTCTCTTCCATGCACCCAAGAAAACTCCAAACTAGCCAGCAGAAATAAAGGACAGTGTCTCCTGGTACCACATTCACATTGCTAGTCCTGGTAGGAGACAACGATGCAGTAGGTAACATTGCTAAGTTCCACAATATTCATGCAAGAGATATCACACATGGCATAAACAGAATATATAACAAAGAGCAGTTATATATGTTCAAATAAACCACTGGTAATGTCAAAACTAATAACTTGTTTGCTGTAGTGGGCTAAATAAGTTAACAGGTCCAATGAGCCTAATGGCTTTGTTATCCACTCCTCTTTCTTTGCTCTTCGTTGAGACTGGATCTGAGCATTTTTCTCAGGAATCATTATGCTTATGGAATCCAAGCATATTGTTATTTGCTACTTTCTGCATGATCATTTTGGCATTCTTATGAGAGAAGATGATGATGGTTCTGTCTAAATAAGGGGTGGGGGTGTGGATTATTACTGACATGGGAAGTTATTGGGTTTGATGCAATATAGAGAACAGTCTCAGGCAGAAAACAGCATCTTTCATTTTTAGGAATGGAGGTAATTGTGCTTTGTGACAGTACACATCCTTAAGATGTTATGTATCATTGCGTACTTAAAAAAGCAGTACACTTTTCATTGATCTTTCAATTTCATTTTGATTTAAAATGCAGATCTTTCCCCCCATTGAAATCTTAGCATTTTTATTTCAAAATGTATCGGAAAAAATCCATTTCAGACATATGCAGTGCCGTAAATTACTTTTTGTGGTTGAAACAGTATTCGCTTATGTCATGGGTTGAACATCCTCCTTTATTAGAATGCTATTTATTGCCACCAGCTGCAGTGCTTAGCTAGGAAAGTTCTTGACACCAGCAATTGCTTTTCAGCACCAATGCTTCCGGCTGCTAACGGGGTCTTCTACTGCCAAATGCAGCCACCCCTCTTAAACTATTCCTTCTGCTATACAGACAGCTCCTGTCATTGTTACTCGGTGCAGGAGCTGGGGGGGAAAGGAGTCGGATCTGAACCCACTGCTATATAATCTCTTTAGCTATAAATCTCCTATAACTTTAAAAGGCCTTGCCAAATACCACTAGCTTGAAAGCTGTCAAAGGCGCTCAGAAAATCTACCCATCAGTAATGGATTTTTTTCAGAATTAAGATGCAAGTTCAGCTGCTGAGTGAAAGGACTTTTTACATAACTAGCCTCAAATTTAATACAAGCAACAGGACTGCTGTACACATCAGCTGCGCAGCCACCAGTCTCTATTTTATTAGATTTTGGAGCAGGGAGAAACCATACAAAGGTAACTGCTCTTCTTGTGTTAAGGGCAATTAATACTCCTGCGTGAACAGTTAGCACGGCTGTTTTCTTTTGCTTATACCTATGGCAGCCTGGAGAACTAAGCAAGAGAAGCACAAAAGTGGCAGTGTCAACAGACGTCCTACCGAACAGTGAGTGTACCTTACGGGGTCAGTCTCCAAAGCAGTAGCATGGGCGCTGTTCCTGCATATGCAAATCCTGTTATTTCACTGATTTCATTTGCACACATGCCTTCTTCACAGCTAAGCCCCTGAAATGCCATTGTGTATAATTGGGCTCAACTAAGGAACAGAGGCAATTAGCGACAGGAGGAGACCGACCTCTTTTAACATGGAAAGAATTCCTTTCCTCCCGCAGAATGAGAAACACCCAATAGGTCAAAGAGGAAGGTTTCTTTGCAGTGTAGCACAGGCAAACCTGTTATACAGATGCTTGAACCTCTGGAATCTAGAATTTTAAAAGAAAAAAAAAGAAAAAAAGTCAGGCCCTGAGCCCTTATGAACACAAGTTTTCCATTTGATTAAATGAAATGAACAAGTATACATATTTTTGTCTATATGCCTGTTTCAAAACCTTAAAACATTCAGTCCAGAGCCTTTGCAGAGTTAGGTTCTACCACACAAGACAACTGCCAAATACTCAGATTTTTATTTTTTTTTATTTACCCACTGTGAAAACTGGTAGAAGTAGGTGTCCTATTCATCTTACAGACAGAAAACAAACAAACAAAAAATAGTCATTCTTCTGCCCATAATGAAATTTCTTTACAGACTCAGAGGGTACTAGAGACATCTAAAAGTTGGAGTTATTTACGGTTCCAAACACAATTACTCTTTATTTCTTATCTTGTCCCTGCAAATAACCCAAAACAGTTGTTAGCAAATTACTTTCTCCTTCATATCTTTAAACTGGAGATAAGTATATGTTTCCTCTAAATGACTCATAAAAATAAGCTGGCACAACAGTTTGACTACGAGTGTTATGTATGACTGAGCAGCCTTCATACAAATTATTTTCTTTGCATCTCTCTTCTCCCTGGGCCAGTGTCCGGGCCGTACTCTGTCTGGCGCACTACGTCCTAATATAAAGCCAGTATCTACTCCCCCACCCCTGGAGGAGGTCTGGCCCACAGCACAGATCCCGTCCTCTTCTCTGGAAAGCACAAGGCAAGAGATATGATAATGTACGTCATGAAGAATGGGTCCCTTAAACAGCTCCTCTCCTCTGTTCCAGCTGGACTCCTGCCAATTCAAATGGATGAGTGAGGGCCAACAGACATATTAGTGCAACCCTGTGTTTAAAGCTAAATTATCCCCTGGATGACCCTAGAGTCAATTTATGGGTGCAGAGACTAATGTACAATAGAGTTCAGAAAGACTCTAAGGCCCAGCTTTGGAAATGCCTTGACACATGCCATGGGGGAGATGCCTCAAGGGGGAGGAAGGGGTAAAATACCTAAGTCCTCATTTTCTGCATTTCTGCGGTGCTCTGTTTTGTGGGGGTTTTTCTTTCATTTCTTTTCTGCCTTTAAGAAAAAAAAAAAAAAAAAAAGAGAAAGCCCATCTGAGTTCTGTTATACCAATGAAAAGGAAGACTACCAATTTTATTTCTTACTACTGTTCAGAACAGTAATTTATCTCTGCAGACAAGTTGTCCCCTAAGGATTTCAGTAGTTCAGCAGTATAACTCTTCCTCATCCCTAGAGGTGCAAGAAATACTTGGTTACGTGGTGCACAAGCATCCTCCATCCTAGAAATGGTGAGTGGTAGCTCTCTCGGTTCCCCTTCTCCTGAGGGTCTTACCACCAGCTCCTCCGCAGATGGGTTGAAGGGTAAGCAAGGGTAAGCAAGCCAACCAAAAAATATGTATCAGTACTCATTCCCTACTCCTTTCTTGTGCCTGGGATCTTAAAAGAACAGGCAGAAGAGGTGTCCAAAATGACAGTCAAGCAAATTGTGTCTGTTTGGTTAGCTGCCAGGTTACCTGGCAGTACACTCTGCAGGCTATTACTCTTGGTTTCACCAAAAGTGTTTTTCTGGAAGTTCTGGGAAATTTTTGTAATCCTTCCTTGGTATAGAACTCTGCTCAGGATTTGGTTGGAACTAGGCTTTTTCTGAGTCGCCATACACAAACACGTTTCATTCTCACGGTTCAATTTTTATCTCACTTTATGATGATCATCTGTCTTAGATTAAGTTACCAGACACCTGATAAGCTTTATTCAGTTCTGACTCACTACAAAATGTAACTTTAGAAACCACTCAGATTTTAGGACCAAGTTAATTACTAAAAGAAACCCACCAAAAACTTGAGTAAGAAAAGAGGTGTGCAAATGCAGCAACATCCCTATTTTATGCAATTTTCTTTCTTTCAGAAAGTAAAAACATGGGTGATGTTTTTATGCCCAAGTCTCTTAAATGCATCTTGAAGCAAAACGTTTTTTAAGGCAAACATATACCCCAGAGCAGATAGCAAATAACTGTTGTGACTGGGAGGAGTGGAGAGTTGGGAGGAGCGTCAAAGTGACTTTAGTCCATTTTACTTCAATTTCAGTAAAAAAATTCATCAAAATCATAGTTATGCCAATCAGAGCTCTCTGTTGTCTGGTCAGTAACCCTACTTGCTCTCTTGTCAAAGAATTCACAATTGCCCACATTTTTCTTTTCCATACACCACCATTTCCCATTCAAACATACTGCTTTAGTGTTTCATTACTCACGGTTGTTACCGTACGTTGGAGTAAGTATCTGTACTTACTTTGCAGTAGTAGGAATTGCATGAACACCAACACAAGACCCTGGCAAGCTCACAAAGTGGCCAGGTAGTGACTTTTATGCCTGTAACTGACAGGTAGCAGCTAACAGTCTCCAGAGCAGTTGATTTACATGCCAAAATCTCTCAGTGATCTACAAGTCAAACGCAAGCAAGACCAGGATGAAAGTTTATTTTGGGTTCTTGCCCATATGCAACTGGTTGGTGTGGCAAGCAGGACCACCTTCTTTCATTTTCTCCTTTGAACATGATTACTCCCATCAGCAGCAGTAATTAAGGTCAGCACCAGACCACTGTGCAAGAGAACATCTACGCCTTTGATACCACTGGATCAATTGCACTGGGTATGTAAATGAAACCCTTCTCACAACCACACCACGAGTTTTCAGACTGGGCTACACACAACTCTGAAGCACAACACATTCAGCTGCCTTATACAGCTTGCTTTTATGCTGGTCTTTCCAAAAGCAGAGAAGTAGGGCGAGTTTCTCAAACTTGTCTGCCTGAAGCAATCTATCTATCTATCTATCTATCTATCTATCTATCTATCTATCTATCCACCCATCTGAGAAGCTTAACTGAGCAGCCTAATTTTTAGATACAATGCTTCAAGCCTCCCATTAAGCCACTGTCAGAGACTTCCCAGAATCTTTTCCACTGGCCTATATTTAGCACATCTATAACTGGCCCTAAAAATGAAGCACGAGGAGGTAATTTAAAACTGGTGGCCAGATTTTCTAGAGTAACACAGGAGGATGTACTCCAGGTTTTGGTTACCTAAGTTGACAGAGTAAAAAGGTCACATTTTCATAAATGCTCAGCATGTACTTTGAAAAATACTAAGCATTATCTGCGTGCTTTCACAACCAAATAAGGAACATTGAAGCAAAACAAGTTTCTTGCTTACTGTAACTGCCTTTGACCAGTTCACCTGGAGGTAGCAAAGTTATCCAGGTGCTTTGTGCCAAGCACATGAATGCAGGAGACAGACCACAGTCATGTGCTGCTGAAACCTCATGGTTACAGAAATGCTGATAAAAGCAAGAGCAGTCCAAAACTTAAGTTACCCAAACAAAGTAAAGCCATGTAACATCCAGGTAGGACATATCCTTTCACACTGTTGAATCAAAAACAAATTTTCCACCCACAAGAACCAATGAACTCCCATATTCAGGCACAACTGCCCAAGCAGATGATCAGACATCTTTCAAAGGAAAATCAACCCTCAGAGGTTCTTTTTCTCAGCATGGAAAAAGAAATAAAAATAAGTAAATAAATCAAGCAAACAGTGAGACTTCAGAAGAAAACAGTTTTGTTACCTTTGTGAAAGACCCAAATAAACCAGGGGAATAGATACATGCAGACACTACTCAGGAATTGTGAGAAGCTTTCCACAGAGAAATAAATCTATGGATGTTTTACTTGGATGCAACTGGGACTGAAAAGTAAACTCATGAAGTAATGCAACAGAGCATCTGAGTAATCTTTGGGACTGTAAACTATCTATGGGAAAAGTTTCTGTTCAGAAAGCATTCCACAAAAATGAACTGCAGCATCAAAGTAAGAGCACTGTGTAGGAATTAACATGAAGAAGGACAAGTCAGTGTTAATGGGAAAGACAGACTGTATTACAGATGCTGGTAGCCAAAATCAACAAACTTGCTTTCACTAGATCTCAAAGAATAATTTTTAATTTAAGTACTGACATTATAGAAAGCCACAAAAAATTGAGACTCCCGGGGCTGGAAGTGAGAACATATTTCATCTCCAGCCAGAATACTCAATCTATTCCAAAGTTGAGTTACTGGAAGTCTTTCATCATCTCCAATCATTTCTTTTCCATTTTATTTGCCTCCTATTTTTAAAATGAGTGAGCAGGTATCTTCCATGCAACCCAAATCACTGGAAATACACAATGTATTAATTAATTAAGTTCATAAATATAAAACTAAATGCTTTTTAAATAACTATATTTAATGCACAGCACACTGCTGAAGTAAATTAAGCAGTTACAATTAACGCTTATATTTTAATTCCACAGCTCCGATATTTCAATACTCTTCTAGGAAAGTAAACAAAAGGAAAAATACTTTTACAGTCTCTCCAAGTGCTATACTCATATTCTAACAACCAAAAAAACATTATAATTGTTCTTTTGAGAATACTACTCTGCTGAGCGAAAAGCCTCACACCAAAGTACATGCATGCTCCAGCCAAACCCTCAGACTCTGCTGATGGGTGTTTGCAACTGCACACCCTGCAGGCTATGCTCACCTCAGAGCGGCAGGAAACCTCTCTGAGTGGCTAATAGATTATATTTTGGGGGGAAAGCATAGGAATAGAAGAAGCACCTGATAAAACTTCTTCCAGTACAGCTCCTCAAGTGTACTGCTGCTTAGGAACCTCCTGAAATATGAAGTCTCTTCTCCATGCTTAACTTTTTAAGGTTAAAAAGCAGCAGGTAGCAGACCTGCTTTCAGTAATAGTAACACACAAAGGCTTGTAACCACTGGACACTGTGAACCTGGCAGCTATTTACAGCTATTTAGAAGGATGAGTGATCCTGTTTCCAGGATGCACTACAAGAGTGTGTGATAAATGCAGGGGAAAAAATTAACATTTAGATCTAGATTATTAGAGAAAACACTACTTCATCCATCAGATTTACATCTGTCCTATCTGGATATTCATTGGCATAGTTCTGTGCTATGTAAGCAGAACAACAAAGGCAGAGGCCATAGCTCCAGGAGCTTTGTGATAAGCTTCCACTGTGCCTATATATGCATAGGTGTGCTTAGTGCAGAAGAAATCTTACTGCCATATAACTCCAGCTACTCCCAAGCATCAATCAGGCACAACAACCTCCTTCATAAGATCAGGTTGTTCTTGCTAGTGTACATTGTCATGAGTGAAAGAATGAAGTGACTAGGCTCGGGCTCCAGTGGGAGAGTACAGACCACTGTCCTCTCTGCTCCATGGTTTACTGTCTGATGTGAGCTTGGCTCCCTGCAATATGCTGATATGAGTATTTAATTCACTATTATTTTAAGTAAGAATCATTAAGGAGCATTGTATTATATCCTATTAGAAAGCAAAGCCGTTGTATTTAACCATGAATATACTAGGTAGTTAATTTAAAATTCCCTTACTGTAGACATCACATATTATTTTTCCAATTAAACCTATTCTGTATTGGAGTACAGCATAACTATGTTTCCTTGAGTACTCTCATAGGCAGTTGAACATCTGGAGGTAAAAAAAGCAGCAATAGAAAGGAATAGATGCTATATAGATTCTTCATATCAGGCTGAACAAAACTCCATAGTCCCTACATGCTGCTTGAAAGTGGATATAAAATATCTCTGAGAAAAGAGCAGTAGAACTTGAGCCTCTCAAGAAAGAACAAGGGGTTATGAAAATGTATAAATATATTCAGGGAGAATTCTATGGTGCCATTGCTGCCATCTGCAAGATTTGTTTCTCTTCTGGGTTGTAACTTCTGTTGCTTTTAGTGGAAAATGAATATTACCTTATAGCTGCTACTTTCACTGTGTGCACCTCAAAGGTTTGCTTACTCTTAATTAAAATTAGATTAATAAAAATTCTCTTCAGAATTTTTAGTGCCTTCAAAAACTTTCTGTTTTCAGGAAGAGGTCAGCACCAGTAGAGAAATGGGAAAGAGAATAGGGAATGTAGGGAGGCAGGGAGAAAGAAATAAAAAAGGAGTTACCTGAATAGGATTCATCTCCTACCAGCTTAAAGTCAATGTTATTCCTGTGATCCACAATCACTTCTCAAAGCTGTAATTTAATTTCAACTTGTATATTCATTCCATAGATGTTATATTTTACACATCAAGTAAAGCTCTCTCAGTCACCATTGGTGGTCATGCTCAGCACATCACAGTGCCAGCAACCTTGATTGAATTGCAAGGGTGAAGTCTTTAAACTGAAGAACTGTTTTGGAAAGAAATAAAAGCCCCGAGCAAGCATTTTTGCACTGTCAAACACCATTCTGTCCTTTCTCATCTTTCTCTCTTAGTGGGGATAGTGAGCATAGTCATACTAACAGCTATTACTTCCCCTGCACTTATCTACATGTAGGTGCCTGTATACAAATATAAATAAACCGGACGTCTTCTCTTACCTGAGCTGGCCTCAGGAGTGCTTTCAGAATCAAAACAGTATGTAAAATGCAGGAGTTTCCTTCTTTTTCAGAAGTTCCCTGCAGAGCTGTTGCAGTGCAGCAGTCAACGTGCAATGTTCACATTCCTAATACCTTTTGCCCAACTGACTTGTTGCATTTCATGAACTTTAATGAATGAAGTTTCAGGAAGGAGCCATGTAAAGACTGTAATGATTAGCGTCATTTAAATGATCTGAGTAAAAAGAGGCTAACGATGTAGCCAAGTTTATTCAGGTGTCAGTGTCATAAGCAGACATAAAGTCTCTGAGCTGTAACTCACAGGTGAGCGCTTGGATCACAAGATCCTCAGTGCTGTTTCAGAAATATCACCTCTTATTACACCTTTCCTGTATTATATTTAGGCATACACACAATTAAATGAAGCACTTGCATGCTGTTTTCAATCCTGGTAATTCATTTCCAAGACGCAATCCAGACAGTTACCTTCTGACCATGTATTTTGGCATCAGCATGTGAAGATGCATTAGTCGAAAATCATTAACTCAAGTAGCAGCAGAAAGAGATGAAAGCTAGAAAAGAATAGTGTTTTACAATTGTTCCCATACATCCAGATGTTTTCACACACTGGGACTAATAGTGAGAAAATTCTGAGAACTTCTGACCTAGTTTTGATGTGATGTGAAGTGAAACCATTTGCACCTATATGCCAAAGCTGAGCTCCCTTTTGGCTGAGGGATGATGCTGTACCTTTGTGTCATTATCTGGTGGGACCTTCCCACACACTACTCTTCTATATCACATTACAGAAATGGCCAATTCCCCACATCTATAAAGAGGGACAGTGTAAAATAAGCTCAGATAGCACCTCATCCACACTACAGTAGGTTTCTGGGAGGCAGAGAACCTTTGATGAAAGAAGGAAATACGTGTTAAACAAGGTGTACCTGGGAAGCTGTCTTACATTATGGTTGGCTCCACTGGAAGCCATTCTCAAAAAAAAAAGTATTGTTTGTGTGGTTTCATCAGTGAAAGAGAGATGGTGGTTCAATTAGGACGGGCTGGATGGGGCTTTGGGCAACCTGGTTTAGTGGAGGGTGTCCCTGCCCATAGCAGGGGCATTGGAACTGAAGGATCTTTGAGATTCTTTCCAACCCAAATAATTCTTTGGGTCTTTGTATTAACAACTTGGATAGAGGCACAGTGGCTGAGGAAAATGAATGGTTTGGTTTCCTTAAAGTTCTTCTGCAGGTGGGGTACAGTCAACCTCCTTTGACCACCAGGAAAGAAATGAGAGCTTGGGCTCTTGGACTTAGGGCAAAGCCTGCAGTAAGTATGGATAATGGGAGGATTTGCCAGAGCCCTCTTTAATACCAGGTCTTGAGAACATTTTACTCAGTTCACATGTACTTTTCAGCAGCATTACCCTTAGTCTCCAAGACGAGAAACATGTGGAAATGTAGAGGAAATGTATATGTTCTTCCCAGCCCTCTGTTGGACAGAGCCCAAATTCACTGGTTGTAGGAGGCCTATGAAGTTCAGAACTGGAAGAAAGGGTTCTGGCAGACGCAGCCAACTGGAAAGAGAGTGATCCACATGCAGAGTCACTTCCAAAGATGAATCAGGGTGAAATTATTTTACATGTTCTTTCATTGTCCTTCCCACCTTGTAAACATTCCTAAAGCCTGTCTGTAAGCCCTGCATAAAGAAGTGCTAATATCCATATGTCAGTACTGGAAATGGTTTCTCCCACACCTAGAGAGCCAAGTTCATCCCATGTGTAATTCCACTCATTTTAATAGCTTTGCAGGAGAAAGGATACCAGCCCAGCAAGTCTGCCCAAAAGCTGCAGATTCTGCTGAAAACAGCTGCCTGACTCGTGAGTAGGATGAATCACCACAGACCTCAATTTCTCAGGCCTTTGCAATAGATTCCTCTTCTGTATGCAATTCTGCCCGCAAATCTCTAAATTATCTGGACGCCAGCTGCTTGAAAGTCTTGAAAGCCCCATTATAGGAGATAAGGACAGCAGAGCCGCTCTCAGTCCTTAAACTACATCCATTAGATGTATGTTTGTGTTGTACTTATATTGGATTTATCCTACTGCACAGCGTTTCTTGATCAGCTGCAATATCCATGAAGGATTTTATTCTTTACAATACATTTCTTGATTTTCAGAGAGGAGGAATGAGCATTCTCTCACCTTTCTTTGCCCAGTCAGTCAACAGCTAGAACCAGTATGTAGGTCAGGGTGAACCGATGCACCTAGAGGTCTTAAATTGCTTCAGTGTCTGGTCGGTAAATCTTGATCATATGGTCAGAAAAAGCTGAATGCCAGCTCTACAGGAAAAATGGACCAGTGGGGAGTTTCGGAGAAGCTAGCAGGGGGAAATTTTCATGGGATCATGTGAGAATGTTATTTAACAAATTGTCTTCAGTTACATTGATTCTGTGACCCTGGTGATGACTTCAGTCTTATGTTCCTAAAAATACCTTGCTTAGGAACTCATTCCTCTTGACAATGGTACAGCTTTGGCTTACAATAGAGCATGTCACCAGTTAGTTTATCTTATGGCAAACCTTGGCATTTGTTTTTTATTTTCTGTCTCCATATTATTCTAGACAGTAGGATACATTTGCTAATATTACCTGTTGTTTGTTTTTTTGTTAATTAGTAAATAAGCTTTCAGTTCCTTCAGCAGCAGACGCTCTAAATTCAAAGATATGAAAGTAACTTTCATATTCTTTCAGTTAATGGTGCATTCTAGGATCCTAAATTATACATGTCATTATAAATTTGTACGAAGTCCAGTTTAAAGAATCTGCTTGGGGTAGAGGTTCACCCTTACAAGTATAACATCAAGCATCATGATTACACTTAACTAGAGAAATAGCAAAGGAAAGGTCTTTGGAATGAATGACGACTAGTTACTTTAATCACACTAGAGCTTTTTTAATTTGCTTTTATGATGGAATAAAACATAAGACAACTTAGTTGTATGAAAATGAGTTTTCATGAGCTGTGCCAAGAAAGAGATAAACAAAATAAACTTGACGTGCTCTTCAATATTAAAATGTACACATAAAACTACTGCTATGTCCTGAGGGGGAGGCAGACACAGAGAAGGAGACAGAAGTTAAAGTGAAAATGTCTGTTATTAATTTCCCTGTGCCCAAAAAGGGGCATTAGGAAAAGCAATTTTGAAACACAACCTTCCTCATAGTAGTAACACCTTTCTCTCTTCCACGGTATGCTATGCAGTGTGAGATGAGGGCTTCTTCAAGATGTTCTTTGCTCTTTCCATTTTACCTAATGCAACAAGGCAGGGAAGTGTCAGGATTTTACCAGGCAACAGTAAAAAAAAAATGGATTTTTTATCCTAAATATGCAAATGCCTCCTTTTCTGCATGATGTTGTACCAAACAAAAAATTAATTTTATTTTGCCTTGCTTTAGTTGTCTAAAGATATCCTACACACCTAAAATCCAAATTTAGGCATCTAAGTTTATTCTGTAATGAATGGACCACCACCCATCATATCTCACCCACTATAACTTTGCCTTTAAATGAGTGGACTATGAAGTAAAAGATGACCAGTATGGACTAGACATCTGACTTTTCGACAAATAAAATTTCAAATGTGAAGCTTATGCTTCATTCAGTTGTTGTCTGTACAAGACTTCACGCATTATTATCTATATGAGGCATTGTAGATCCTAAACTGAAGTTCTTTTTCAGCCCAAAATCTTGAGATGATGGCAGCAGATATGGCACTTTGTCTGCACATTTCAGCAAGGAATCTTTGCCACCCGCTTTAGTCATTTCTTCTAAGTTAGGAGTAGAATTGCTCTGGACTTGCTCTGTAGCCAGTGAAGAAAGGCAAGTACAAATGGAGAAGTGACTCTGAGTGTCCCTGCCTTCCTCCATAGACAGCAGAGGAAGCCCCAAACAGCTACAGTCCCATCCTAGGTACTTCAGTTAAATGATGGGGTGCAGCCACACATATCTGCTGCAATGCTGGGGCTCATAATAAATTTGAAATCCACTTTAAAATCCTGCAAGTATAATATAAATCATATGTCAAATTACATACAGTGTCAGTGATGTGTTTGTGTGGTAGATGCATGCACAGTTTACATATGCTTATACTACAACAAAGAAAAACAGCCTGGTAACATAGCCTGCAAAATAATGAAGCCGGATTTCAGCAAGATATGAAAAACCTTTACATGCAGATCTCAGGATAAAGTGTCCTTTAAGAAATGGTATTATCCAGTTGCACAAAGAGGAATAATGCTTGGAAAGCCAATCGGATGCGATATTGCATTTGTTCTGGTTGAGTATGATTATACGGTGAGACCATTTTGACCCGATACAACAACAACAATAATAATAATAATAATATAAAATCCCAGTAGTAATAAGAGAAACTTTACTACTGACCTCTGTAAAGACTTATTGCCAAGACTCATATTGCCAGTGACATCCAGGCTCAACAATGCTTGCAAGCAGTGGACTCAAAATGATGTTGTCTGTTTTTGGCAACAAAGTGTTCTGCATTTAGCAAAGGCATATGTTTCAAACTCAAATGATTTCACTTCAAATTAAAGCAAAAAAAATGTTTTGAAGTGTAGTCATTTGATAATCATTTGCTTTAAAATAAGCAACACATTTCTATCTAATGGGATCCACATCTTTAACAAGTGAACCAACAGTGTGACAAACAAAAAACAACCTGCTCTTAAATATAATTCCAAAATAAATTACATCTAGCTCTTTTTTGTTGTTGTTGTGCTCTGTTTTCCTTTTTTGGCTGCCTGTAGAACTCCTACAATTTTTTCATTGCTACAATGACAAATGCTATGAGAAAAGACCTGGTCCACTGCCAGAAATCTACTCTAGACTTCAGTATATGTTTCTGCTTTCAAGAGGCAATTGTTTTCCTTCTCTCCCAGGGGCCACTAGCTACCTTATTACCAGAAAGAATGACCCCTTGACAGCGAAACTGAGATCCAGAAACTCAACAAAATTGTAACCCCTCCAGTGGCGTCAGAATTCTAATCAACAGCAGAGGGTCTGGAAGACAAATGTACTTGTATATAAGGCCACCACATTAGAAAGTGGCTTCTCTACTTGCAAAGAAACCTATTTTTCTATGGTTTCTTTTGATATTTTTATTACCCCCTTTCTTGTAACCTTTTCATTGCTAGTGTTCTTAAGGCAGAAGGGTTTTCACAGCATGGGAATTGTCCGTGCTCGGCTTTACACAGTTTGCTGCCTATTCCTCCTCTTGCAATATATTTTGCCAAGCGTGCAAGTAGATGTGGGAGCCCCCTAGTCATTACCGATTTATTTTGTTCTCTCTCTCTTATTCAGCTTAAGTCACTAGCAGAGCAATTATTCCATCAGTATCTTTATTGCCACGTAAGAAATACGGGTGCAGAGCCTGCAGCCCTGAAGCTGCAGTGAAGAACGGGCTCGGTATATTCATAAGAAACACACCTTGCACTTGCAAGGGCGTGCACTGAAACAGCGTCATGCCAAAGTGTTTATCAAGTGTAATTATTGCTAAAAGTTTTGGGCTTATTTGTTGCATCCTTTTGCCTCTAAGTCACATAAATATTTATTGAAAATGTAAGGAAATCTCAATGTAAGTTTTTAAAGTTCAAAAAGTGCCTTTTTCTTACAATTTCATCACAAGGTCACCTGATGTTTGTTAGAAGGAAATTTTTTAGGAACATCCAACCAGATGGTGAAAAACAAGATACCCATGATCCAAACCATTGCTCCCAGAGATCCTACCACTTTAGTGCTGTCAAGCAGAAGTTAGGAAATTCTTCGGATGACTGTGGGAGAAAGCTTCTCAAGATACAGGGTGATAAAAATATCTTAAAAAACCACAGTTAAAATGGCAGAACACAAGCACACAAAACTCTATGACCTTTAACAGGGATCTGGAGAAAAGCAGGAATTTGCCTTCAAACATCATCAGGGGCTGAGGTACAAAAAAATCTCATCAACAGTGTTCTGCACTAGAAAGAACACGAGGACAAGAAAGCATCAGGTCAAAAATAAAGGAAACATTTTTGTTACAGTTCTCAGACAAAAGTCATCCTTTTTTAAGAAATAAATGGTATTAGACTCCTATGTGATCCCTGGAAGCGGCAGCAGATGGCCAGCCTCGCACCTCAGGACAGGAACAGCACAAATAACAATGATGCGGTTCTTCCTGTGCCACCCTACCAACACGATATCATGGTAATGCAGGGAAAAGCGCCGTGTGCTTGCACCACTTTCCCTGCTGAGGCACGACAGTTCTGTTACAGACAGGCCAGAGGGAGGAGGCTGTGAATAGGGCTCCTCTGCCCTAGAAACCAGACTGTGATCTCCAGCAAAGGCAGCTGAAGTAATGTTTTGATTTTTAGGTCACTGCCTGACAGTAAGCTCCGTGTGACTGAGCTCTTCAACAGCCATACTACAGGCAGAGTCACTTTGCCACGTGTGTTTCACCCCTGGAAATCTATCACAGGATCGAGGCCCTAATTAATAATCAGGAAGGGGAAATTGACAAGTGCATCTTTTGGCACTTGTGCCCAAAATCTTCCTGCCTCTTATTACTTTGCTACTTGTTAGGTCACATCTTTTTCATTTCTATTCAAAAGCCCAGCAGCAAGTTACACAGATGGCTTATGCCTATAAGTACCATACATTAAAAATAACATGCTGAAGTAACACTGCCAAAGTACAAGACTTACCTGACTGATGGAATATTCTTCTTTTTTTTTTTTTTGTAAATAAAGAAAAAGCATCTCTGAGCTTCCCTTAAACAGAATGAAGGAAAATCTAAAGATAATAATGAACAAGAAAGTGGCTTCTTCTGCCAGACCCATCAAGTTAAATGGCTCTTTGTATTGTTCAAAGCGTGTACACTATTGTATTCTGTGGCAGAGGGTAAAGAGAGGGAACTTTCTGTGATGTTTTGATGAGACAACAAATAAAAATAATATTTTGACAGAGAGCTCATCCTATTAAAAAAAAAAAAAAAAGGCATTTCTCCAGCTCAAACAGAAATCCCCTTAACATGAAGAGTATTGAGGTTATGTGTACAGCTTTCCAGTAATACAGAAAGAAGATGTGCCATTCGCAACAGGACATGCAGCATGACTAAAGACCCTAAGTGCCTGGCATCATTTGAGCTTAGTTTTAAATACCTGTGATAGACATTTTTGGAATATGCTTCCTGAAAGTAGTGTCAAGGATTTACTTCAGCATTAGCTCGCACATGCTGATAGGTTGAACTGGTGCTCATATACCCAGTAACTACAAAAAGGATTAGATTTTGTAT
>VXBZ01012126.1:135315-141872 GCA_013399135.1 Heliornis fulica | reverse complement strand
GCCCCGCTCCGAAGTTGGATTTTTTTTTGGGGGGGGGGCGGGGGGGCTTTTTCGAAACACGTGCTCCTAAGTTGAACCATTTCTCCCTTCCACCCGAAAACCGGCCTTTGCGTCCCGTGGAAACACGTTAAGGCAGACTTATCTGCCAAAGTGAGAGGAGCTGATCGCCACTACGAAACAGAGAGGTGAGGGCAGAGGGAATAGCCTTGACTCCTCCGCCCCCTTTGCATCAGTTTGTCTTGCAGTTACTCAAAATGATTGAGTTTTCTGAAGAAGGCCTTTCAGAGAGAGAACAAAACCAGCAACAACCTCTCCCCCCCACCCAAAACAAAAAAAAAAAAAAAAAAAAAAAAACAAACCACAAAACCCAACACGAATATCAACCTGTCCACTGGCAGGGTTTCGCAGCTTAGAGGCATTACAATAAAATTTACGTCGTCCTTAACAACTCCCAAGAAAAAGCATTAAAATTCCCTTTAATTGAGAAAACATTGATTTTTAACTCTGGAAAGAGCGAACCCGTAATTTAATTGCAAACTTTTACCGACAGAGCAGCATCTCAGGGAGGCCACATTCCATCTTTAATAGAGCCACTTTATGAAGTGATAAAAACAAAGAAAGCCTGACAAACAGAAAGACAGTTGCAATTGCGAAAGAAAAGTTATTTGTCTTCCTTTCCCCTTTCTCAGCTCCAAACTATCGTGTTCTTGCCTTCCCCTTCTACCCTTTCTTCTCCCCCCTCCCCCGAAAACAAAACACGAATGCAAAAGCGAAGGATTTGGGATCCAGGTGGGAAGCAGTAGTTCATATTCTAAATGACGATTTGCCTTTACCAGGCAAGGAGTGATGCCAAGAGGTTCAAAGGAACATTTCCACAAAATGGTAGCCTCTTTTTTGAAAAAAAGAAACTTAATCGGATAAATTTTCCTTTCCTTGTTTGTAGAAAAAAAACCCAAAACATTGCGAAAGGAAAGGAAAGGAAAGGAAAGGAAAGGAAAGGAAAGGAAAGGAAAGGAAAGGAAAGGAAAGGAAAGGAAAGGAAAGGAAAGGAAAGGAAAGGAAAGGGAAATCCCACCCTCGCTTTCTATCTTATTTCTGTATCGGTTTTTGGTATTATAGGAGAGAAAAGAAGTTTTTGTTTGGTGGTTTTTCATTGATCAGTCACTCTGAGCTAATGTAATTATCCTCATCAATAGAAGGCTGCAGAGAGAATCATTATGTGGGTGACATTGATAAATGATCACCCAAGAGCTGCCTTTTCTCTTGGGCACCCCCACATATGACCCTCCCACATACACAAGGTAGCCATAGAAACACCTTGAGATCCTCAAACACTGCTGCAAATGGGAGAATACAGCGAAAGACACAAAAATCCAACTTCACACACTTTCTGTCCCTGCTGTAGCCTCCCTCCCCATAGCACGGAGCCACCGAGCCGGGCTCCGCTCTGCCGCCCAGCCCCGCGAGTGCTCAGCCCCGCCACGCTCCCTCTCACGGCACCACATTAAGTATTGGGGGGGGAGGTGGGTAGTGTGTAGAGGTCGAAGCGTGTGTGTGTAATTGGGCTTGCTTCTTTTTTTTCTCTCCTTTCCCCCCCTCTCTTTCTCTGGAAGAGTTAAGCAATGAGGTTGCACACACCATATGGATGCACTGCTCTTTCTCTACACGCATTGTGGAACCCTCTAGTTTGAAAGTCGCTCTTTGAGATGCGCAGCTACGATACTCACCTCTCATCCCCTC
This sequence comes from Heliornis fulica, assembly GCA_013399135.1. Lineage (NCBI taxonomy): Eukaryota > Metazoa > Chordata > Aves > Gruiformes > Heliornithidae > Heliornis > Heliornis fulica. The sequence continues at coordinate 140,132 of VXBZ01012126.1, read as the reverse complement.
CCCCGGTAACGCGTCCCTTCAAAAATGGTTAAACCCGGGTGATTAGCAGCGGTATTTTTTAGTCACAGGACTATACAAGAATATTCTGTATTTCTTACTAAGGCAAAGATTAATGTTTTGGTTTTTTTTTTCCCGACAGCAGACCCCCTTTTATGTAAGCAAATTCTAAAATATTGAGAGCAGTAATTGATTCATAATGATCCATAAATCGATGCGAGGAAGGGGCCGAGGGTGTTTATTTATTTTATTCCTAAAGCTGCAAGTAAAGTAGCTTTGACACCGTGTGGGGATGAAGGGGAGGAGTTGTTTAGCTGTGCGGGGTCATCCATCATCACTGTCGCAGAGACTCTGACCAGAGGAGCAACCTCCCTTCTGTCTGTCTCTTTCTCGCCACCAAAACTATTAATATTAAAATCTGCCTGCAAACCTTCTCCCCTCCACTCCACTCCACCCCACCCCACCCCCCCGCAATCTCGCACCGTCCTTCCCAGCTCAGAGATGTTGGTTGGGCTTCCCCAGCCCGGCTTTCTCTCTCCGCAGCGCCATCGAGTTTTATTTCTCCCAAAGTGCTGTCAGAGGAGTTAAAAACCCGGCCCCGTTTCCTCTCGACTGAACCCAGGGACGTGGCAGGGGAGACTTGCAGGGAGGAGACGCCCTCCCATCCAACGGAGCCCTCTCCTGCACCGCCACGCACCTCGGGGACGCGGCCACGCGTGGGGAAAGGATTTGGGGATTTTTTTCCTCCCAGTACACGCACCAGGGGTGCGGAGGATCTAGCGGCTCCGGATCGGGCCCCGCCAAGGCGCCGCGGGGAGACCCTCGCTCCCCTCAGGAAGCCACGGGCGCTACCGGAACGATGGGCAAAACCCACCGGCGGCACCGGCCGGGAGACCGGGTCCAGCTTGTGCCGCCGCCGCCGCACTCCTTCCCCTGCCCGGCCCCTGCCCCTCCCGGACCCCCGTCCCTCGCAAACCTGGTGTGGGGCAATTTTCTGTCCCTCGCTCTCTCTGCAGCTATGTGTGAAAGGGGCTGAGGGCGGGAGGGGGGAGCGCCTGGCTCCCCCCCGGCATCTCCTCTTCGGCCCGGCGGTGCCCGCTCGCCGCGGCGGGCAGGGCTCGGGCGACCGCGGTGGCGGAGGTGCGCTTCCCTCCTCTCTTCGCCTTAAAGGCAGGAAAATCTGGAAGAAAAATCCCTCATTTGTGGTGACTACAACTCCCAGCCCAGACCCGCTCGGAGAAATGGAAATTTGGGATTATAAACATGTGTGTGTGTGTAAACAGAAGGTGTTTCTTCTGTTACCCTTCGTTTCCCACAGCATAAGCAATTTTTATTCAGACTAGAGTATTTTCTCTAACACTATACCGCTGTCAAAACATTATTCCCGTTTTGGTTGCTTTTGACAGCTGNGGTGGGGGGGGCGGGGGGAAGAGAAGGGATAAAATAAAAGGCAACAAAGCAATGCAAATATTTAGTTCATTAAAAAAAACCAAAAATATACTATGGATATATTCTTCCCTGTCCTTCTACCAGTGCGAGGATGTTTTCTGACATATCTCCTCAAAGTGTAAAAGAAATAAAGTACTTATTAAAAATAAAAGAAGAAAAAAACAGTCTCCCTTTCAAAGTGTTAACACAAACACTCTTGCCTTCATATTTTCTACATCCATAATAATCAGAGAATTTGGAAATGGGAACCCGGGGTGTGCTCTTCTTACGTGAGTGAAGGGTCGATGTGATTTTAACCGGGACAGAGAGCATCAAAGCCAAACAGGGAATTATCATCCTTTATGTTTCATACGGATGCCTTAAGAAGACCCCACAAAGCAGGACCCGGTTGTTAAATAAATCCTCACACTCATTCTACCGGCATCCTCCCTTCTGCCGCCAGCAGCGTGGGTCCATTTACTCAGCTCAGAAATTAAACATTAACTATGAGGACGAGCCTCTTTACACATTCCAAAGGTAAAAGTTGTCAGTCAAAGTTTTTAATAACGCCCCAGCTGGTTGGAATGAGGAGGAGGAGGAAGGAGGGAAGGGTTACAAATTTACAGATATTGAAGTCGGTAATGTTTGTTTCCTAGAAAGTTAAGGCAATTACAAGCCCTTTTCCACTCCCCTCCTCCTCGAAATAAAGCCAGAGCTTTCTCCGGCTCTTTGGGCCCCATCCTGCTCTCACTGACTTAACAGTGAAAGGCGGCTGTTGCTAACAATGCTGATGTCTTCCCGGTTCAAACTCTCCTTTAGTTGCTTCAAAACGCCACAAGCTTTTGTTTAAGTAAAGCCAAACTCACGCCCATGATTCTGCACCACCTATTTATATACAAAATGTCAAATTAACATTTTCCCTCATTAGTTGATGGTCTTTTTTTTTTCTTCTGAAAACAACCTAAGACAAGAAAAGCAGTAAAACCATCTCAAAAGCTAGATTATGCAATCCTCACACAAGTAAAACCCTCATTAAACTCAAAGCTGCTTTTCTTCTACTAAAACTTCTGAACCTACTCCTGAGTTACAGTCCTCCTTCACCTCCGAGCTGAATTCCTGGAGCTGAGGTCTGTGGCATTTATGGATGCTCATACACATATGCTCAATGCACATGGGGCTTACTGGTCTCTTCTCTGGGCCTTCACACCTCACACAGCTTCTATGTTATTAGGAGACAGTACAGTTATCAGACACTGCTCTCCGGAATGCAAGCTGGTGAGAGAACATTTCAAAATGTGTTTCATCTGGCATAAAGATAATATTGATAATCAGCAGAAATATATAACCTCAGATGTTCTTTCATCCAATTATTCTGTTAATGCTGATGACAAGCTTGTTTCTCATTTTCCAACCTTTCTTCTCAATGTTGGTAAGTAATGTATTTGAGACATCTCTTCTGACAACTTCATTCAGTCTCTCCTAAGCATGATTAAAAACACAAAAGCCTAACAAAAAATCAAAAATGAAATATTTATTACCGCATTTTGTGACTTAACACCTTTTTTTTTTTTAAAACATAACGTCACAGTCCTCATACAAGTATTTTAATGTAAATTTTGACAAAGCTTAAAGGTAACAGCATTTTCTTCTAGTGAGGAACACGTGCTGAGAAAGGAAGAATTCATGGACATACAATACCAATTCCACAGCAGATCTGATACTAGCAAAAACATTCTTTTTTTTTTTTTCAATTGAGGTAAACACATAGAATATCTAACATGAAACAATTAATAGACCGAACTCTGTACGAAGTTTGTTACAGTATTCTCTTGCCTTTTTTTTTTCCCCAAGCTTTGAGTTCATGATAAAGTCCTAGGTTTGGTGCAAAGACCATTAGTAACTTCTTTCATTCAGGAAAGCTGCCCAACTTTTAGTTTTGTTTTGTCCAAAGCCAAGGCTCAGAACTACTGGAAGAAGCTCCTGCTCTGTCTGTTCTGTCTCTTAAATCTTCACCTGCAAGCTCTTTGAAGAAGAGTCCAAAAAAAAAAAAATATTGGGGAGGAATGGGGAGAGACTTAATGAAGCACAAACTATAAAGATCTGTTTGAAACTAAAGGACACATTTTATGAAGGAACAAAATGAGGGAATGGCAAGGCCTTCTTGGAACAGTCTTCTGAGTGATGAGAGACCCAGCAAGACTTTTCGTCTTCATCTCCAGGGTAGTTCTTTTCTCACTGGCCAAAACAGGTCTTTCATGGATAGTGACTTCACTGCTGAACCAAAACAGTCATTCTTTTGGGAACAACACACATAGTGTGGAAAACAAGGATTTTTTTCTTCTAAAACTATTTGAGGCAACGTAACGGAGTGATCAACAGAAATGTACAAGTTAACTTAGTTCCTATGTTTATACTACAGTAGTTATAACTCTTGGAGTCTTTTTTTTTTTTTCCAGAGGATCTGTACATGGACATATTCATTTCAGTGAGCCCATGATTTCACATTTGTGTTCTTGTTTCGTTGGTCCTCTGTTGATGAAAAATGACAAAAAGTAAAAAATAATCACAGCTGTCTGGAATTTCGTATTAAGTGTTAACATCTGGTCAAAGTTCAAAAGTCTTAAAATAGTTTTTGTTTCTGTTTGTTTGTTTTTCCCTTGAGTTCCCTTATACTATTGGGCATGAATGTCCATAACCTGTCCACCAATACTGGGGTCTACAGAATTTAACATTGTGGGGCTCTGTGCTGACATGGTCATTCCAGGGTGAGTAGGGGGTCCTCCGTGCATCATCATGGCTGGGTGATGGGGTGTGACTTGGCAAATATGAATGGATTGGGGGTCCATGTCTTAATTGAGTAGGGTGTGGGGTCATCTGGGGAGGAGTGTAACTTGGCTGTGCCATACTCATACCCATAGGACCACCCTGAGATACGTAGTCCCCTGGCATGCCTTGCAAACCTAGACAAAAAAGGGGGGAAAAAAAAGCAGGTCAGATTCCTCAACATTTTTACAATTTACCCATCTAAAATGAACAGGAAAACCAACAGACACTGCAAATCTTCCATCTAAAATTAGCTGCAGATTCTTGCCAATGTTTGCAGACATTCAAATTCTAGTTTGCATTTAATTTGATCATTCAGCAGGATAATGCACATAACAGAACTAAATATTGAGCACAACTGAGTATCACAAAATGTAAGTGTACTTTAAAAAAAACTAGTGGGAGAATTCCTATGATAAATTTTACAAAGACGTTGGCTATATGTAAAGACTTGTCAATTGAGCATAAATATCTGATTCACTTCCCTTTGGTATTTTAGAAATGTAAAAGGCTATATCCTGTCTGGGGTTTGCCTAAGCAGTATAAATGCAAATTTCACACACGGATCA
>VXBZ01012126.1:127815-130315 GCA_013399135.1 Heliornis fulica | reverse complement strand
TGCTTTCTCTTAATGAAGGAAGGAGCTATTCTATTCCTCTCTAATTACATGAAGTTGTGAATCTGGCATCTGTGATACAGGGTACTTACTGCTGAAACTTAATAAAATGTATAAACCCACTCTTGGCTGCTCTAGAACGAGTAGGGGAAGTCTGGACACGGCTTTTCCTATTTACATCTACAGTCTGCATTTTGCTTAATGTTTTGAATGGTTAGTTGAGTTAGTGTTTTCCCCCTTTTTCACCTGTTAATGAAAAAGAAATTTAATGCTACACGGGAAGAGTTTCCCAAAGGATTAATAACCTTTTCAAAAACCTTTAAAGTGAAGCAGCAGGCGAAATCACCATCAAGTTCAAGCCCTTGTTAGCGACAACAGTCATCACCACTTGGAGAACAGTTTTATCCTATAACCTCATGGCAGGAAACCACAATTCCCTAGTATGCTGAGGAAATGCGTATTACAAAGTGGAATGATTAACACGGCACTGGTTGTTGTGCAAAGACTTGTGTATTCCGAGTGCTTTAATAGAAAAGTAGAAAAGGTATTGTTGCAAAAAATCATGTGTTTTACTGGGACACATATCTGGTGCATTCTTAAACAAAAGTAATAATTTTTAATATTTTCTGGCAGTATGGTACCATGTCACATTAGTGGCATATTGTGAATAGTCAAAGCAAATCAATGGGTACAATGAGTTTTACAGCTCGCCTTCTAGAAGTGAAAGCAATGCATACACCAAGGAGTTGTGGGTAGCAAGAAAATGAGATTGTCCTGCTGATTGGATGCAGACAAGCAATGAGTAATTCGAGAGCTCACAGTCAAACAAACTGCTTGTGGCACTACTACTTGTACCCAATTACCAATTCAGAGAGAAAATAAAAAGCAGTTTCAGTAGAGTCAGGGTGGGAAATCTCCAATTAGCACCAATTAGCGAAGTTGCTTCCTACAGCGGAATTCTGGGGACACAAGGAAAAAAAATAATCTCCCAGAATGCCTGGTTGGAGCATTTATTTACCAGGTGATGGGACTCCTGAAGAATAACTTGATGAGGATTTGCGCCTGTGGGACTTGAATACAGATACTACTTGGAACTTGCCTGCTCGATTTGACTGGTCAATCATAGGCTGTACTATTCTTCTTCTGGCGTTAATAAACCTGCAACAGAATACAAAGAATAGAAGTCCTTTCATCAGCTTGCTTCTGTGTTTTGAGAACACCTCTGCTTTAAAACCGACAGGATTTTAATGTGGTGCGGCAACGTGTTTTGCTTTGCATTGCTTTTTCTAAAAGAGCATAATTTCACTTTAAAGGATTCTTCTATAAGTGCTCAGAAATTGTAACCGCTAACACGTTTATCTTACTAGCCAGCTTAAAGCGGGATTTGCTAGAAGGCTTTGAACAAGTAAATGGGACCGAAAATTTGTGTTAGAAGACAATTGTTTCTTTAACTTCTTCGAGTCGCTTGGAACCTGGTTAAAGTTCACAGGCTGGGAGACTTTCTCCTCCCTCTCCCCTTTCCATCCTAGGGATCCAGCTACCCTTGCAGCTGGCCATAAATGAGGACCAGGCTTTGCCACTCCGTGCTTTCACAAGGTATGGTTAGGTCAGCAAAGACATCAATTAGGCTGTCTGAAGTTTTATCACCAGCGCAGCAGCAATAAGCACCGGCCCAGAAAGACTTCTGCTCTTCTGCAACTCCTGCCGTTGGCGCCTGTAAAGGCGGGGGTCGTTTGGAGGTCAGTGCCAGCTGGGGACGACCTCTGTGCCTGAGCGGGGACACCCCGCGCAAGGCCGCCGCCTGCCCCAAACCCAGTCACCTTTCAACTCCTTAGAAACCCTCAGCTGCAGGTACATGTGGTTAATATTAGGCCCAAAATAACCTACTCTTTTTTTGGTTGGTTCTTTTTTTTTTCTCTCCTCAAACTGGCGCAGTTGCTGAGGCTTTCGAGTGCCGGTAAAGGCAGTTAGTTGGCTGTGGAGCCTGGATTTAATTTTGCTGGTAATCCAAAAATAAGTGCTTGCATATTTCTTATTAGCTTAATGTGCAGAGATCCACATCAGCGCAAGCTAAGCCAAATTAATTTCCCCAAAATAATTTTAAAACTTGCCCATTCACAGAGTTTCTTTCAAAACAGGGCAATTTTCTATCACTCAGGAGCCATGCTTGTTTTTGTCCCTCTTTGTGTTTGGGAACACTTCGGAGCCTTCGTGCAGGTTTTGTGTGCTATTTCACAGCTCAGGCTTTCGGCTAGTGACCCTTAAGGAGTGCTAATGAAGTCGAAAACTAGTGTTTAATCCTCTTCAGAAATACTAACATGTCCATCATCCAAAACAGCCTCCAATAATTGCCATTGGGCCCCATCCAATGCCTAGCAAAGTCTTTCAGTCAGTTAACTGAAAACTAAGTTCATCTACTCATTTAGTAAATTGCTAGCCTTTATGTAGCATCAACTCCGCAAGGCCTTTTGTCACGCTTCCCTCCCTCCCGCCCGCCCCCCCC
>VXBZ01012126.1:77757-127736 GCA_013399135.1 Heliornis fulica | reverse complement strand
CGGTTAAATTCCTCTGCAGATAATAAAAGACAGTGGCACACCTTCGATTGCACCTTCCGTAATCACAGTCATGGACATTTCATTAGACAGATGCATAAATGCTACAAGTAACACTAAAGGGCTCTTTTGCATCTCTCTGTTTACATCCAAAAGACATTCTTTATTCTTTAGGAGAAGTATAATTCAGTTGTCAGAAATGTCATCCTGTCTCAGAATTAGTCATGACTTCAGGTATTAAAATAAAAACTCAGACACAGATGATGTACTTGTTTATTCCCACCTGACTGTGACACAGCAAACGCATCTCCTACCCCAGCACAGTGATTTTGAGACGTGTTTCTGTCCTCAAAGACAAAGGTCCCCAATAAGACTTAATTTGCTGAGCTACTTTCCAGTAATGTTACCGCACTGACCAAATGGAGCCTGACCTGAACCTCCTCCATCCAGCATGCCTTTTATCAGCTAAAGTTAAGGCCAATAGAGATTAAGGGGAAAGCCTGATAAGACTGTTTTCTCTTCTCCTATGAGCTTCTAATGGTGTATACAGATGGCAAGGTTTTAAAGAGTGGAATGAACGCTTATTTAGGCCTGTAAAAAATCACAGACAACAGAAACACCCCCCCATACACACACTTTCCATCTTGCTAACCCCTTTTTCTTCAATCAGGCCACTCTTCGGGGAAACCAAATTGCTTTTTCGTTTTTTATTTAAACCCCAACCACTTTTATTATTTACATCTGGTGGCCCCCTTATTTATGTCCCTCTCCACTTCCCTGCACACACACCCCGGCTCACAGGGCTGTGAAGCATTATGGGCCTTGGCTCTCAGCGGGAGAACTCGACACTGTCTTCAAACAAATAATTAAGGGGAAGGTTAAAGGTTCACCCAGAGGTCATATCTTTGGATACTCCTCAGAAAGTTTACATTAGTAAGAAATGGGTGCCCTCTGAAGTGTTCTTTCAATGGGCTCGCACAACAAGGCAGAGCATTAAGAAAATTCTAAGTCCTGAAGGGTTTCAGGTGACAGCCGCTTTCTCTCCCTCAGCAGCAGATCGGGACACTCCACTCGTACATATTCCACAGCCACTGCAGAATAAGCCTTTTGGGATGGGTGATGAAAACCCAATCTCACACAGCCATTCACTCCCAAAAGAGATGGGCCTTATTTTATTCCACCGATGGGAATAAAGCCGGCCTTTCACTGCACACTCCACACAGAGGCAATTTGCTAGCTGCTTTGGCAATGAGAGTTAAAGCCCAATAGTGAGTCCCCCAGTCTTTGCCTTCCTAAAGGAAGAAACACTGGTAAAAATGACCATGCTTGTCTGGTAAACCTCGCAAAAGTCACATTTTGGTGTTTGCTTTCTGATTGCATTATTTCTCCATTTTTTTTTTTTTGCATGTGTGCATAACCACAGCTGCAAATGATGTCCTCTAGACCTCTAGACACTTTGCCTGTAGAGAAGATACACTGTCACATACTTCAGACAGAGCAGCACTGAGGCTTTAGGCATCTGGATCATTTTGAAATTCCATTTCTACAGCTCCTCTGAAAAATTCTGTCCATAAGCAGCAGCAATTATACTCACCAATGGGTATGTCTGAAGAATTACACGGGAAATTATTTATATTTGCAAAATTTCAGGTGCAAGCTAGAAATACATTTCAGGTGAAGCTAAAAATCAGATCCTAGTTTCATTAGTAGAAGCTGCATCATGTAATGCATTGTCACGATTGGTAGACAAAGGCATAGAATGCAGTATTTGTGGATTATTATTTATTCTTTATACCGCTCCATAAATATGCACAGTGCATAACAAAGATGTAGAAATCATGGTCTCTGCCCAAGCTTCTACATTTTTGGAGGTCTTTTTTTTTTTTTTTTTTTTAAATCCCTGAGGAAGCCATTTCCAGGGCCAAAGTAAAGCAAAATACAGCCTTTGACACAGCACTTCAGTTTGTGCATTGCAGAAACACAGCGATGTTATTTTGGCACAAATGCCTTCAAAAGGCATTAAGAGACAGGTGAAAAGAGAGAAGACCATCACCACTATTTCCATCATTATTTGGAACCCTATAAAAGAAGAATTCACAGCTCTGTTCCTGACACTAATTGCCTGCCTTGTTCATACCCTTCACCTAGAGGCCAAAGACTGAATGGCCTGAAAAGATGAGTAAAATCTATCATGGAGACATGGATTTCTTTGTTACTCCTCTTTTAATAGCAATTCCTATTATTTGGATGATAGCAGCAGTCAGAGGACACAGTAAAGCTCAGTCTTACTCCACCCCACGCAGCCCAAGCACACTATCCAAGAGAACTCAGGGACTGAACAGATTTCCAGGCAAAGCCTGGGGGAGAGAATAGACGCCTTCTCCCTGTTCGCAAAAGGGAAACGGAGACAGAAGGAGATTAAGTGACAAGGCCAAAGTCATACAAGAGATCTTTGGCAGAGCCACACATCCAACATAGATTTCCTCAGTCCTCTTTCAGCGCTCTTACAATCTGCTATCCATATGCTATCCTTCCTTTGTTCCCCCAGCTTAGCAGTCAGGCACACTGGCAGGGGACTGCAATGAGAGCTCACAGTGCCACTGTTTGTGCCTTACCTGCTGTGTAGATAAAGAGGGGTCATCAGCCTCCAGGGCTGTGAGGCCATACCTTCACAAACTCTACATTCATATGGTACTTGGTCCTCATTCCAGAATGATAAATGAGGTGTGTAATGTTGAGAAATACATGTCATTGACATAGTACTTCAATGAGAATCTCACTCTTAGCATTTTGCAAATGACAGATTACCAACCTCATTTATTCAAACAACAGCCATTTGAATCCAAAGGAGGGTTTTTTGGCCTCTTGTATTTTTCTTTTGCTGCTACCTAAAGCATCTACATGTATTTCCTATAGCTAGAGACATTCTCATGCAAGTAGTTTCAGTAAGTCTTGTAGGACAATTTATGAAAGCACGATGAACAACATTTGGCTCAAAATGCACAACAATATGGACTTTCAAAAGAACACGATTCATTTTTATCTGCTTCAAGCAAAAAACAGTAGAGCAGTAAAGGTATACTAGTGAATGTGCAGTGTAGTCTGGTGATTTGGTAGCCCTAGTCCTAATTGGTTCCTACCATGGCTAATTAGCATCACAATATAATCTAAATATATGCATTTAATTGCATCTTTTCAAATAGAGCCTTGATTTTCTTTGTCCAAAATAAACACATATTCTGTATTTCATAGGAATGTCCTGTAATTAATCTTCTTTATATATTTATAATATTTAGCCATATCAAATGACATTAAACTCATATTTACATAGTACATTTTATTTTTATAATAAACAATATTCAGATAAACATCACAGAGAGATATTTCTGCAAAGTGCTAAAGAGAATAAACAGCAACCAGATCTCTTAGTCTGCTTGCTCAAGTATGGCATATTAAAAAAGAATTTTGTTGCTGTTTCCGCTGCCTTTTTTATATATGTGTAACCCAAAACACTTGTGACCACTCCATAATGGAATATGAGTAAGATTAGTTCTTGAAATGAACTGTTAGTAGCTGTACTGATTGGTAATCAGAATTAGAAATATCTTCAGCTTTACGGCTATTGTAGAAAATTAAGTACACAGGGTCACAACAGGTCTCATTTCAGAAGGATGAGTTGTGTGAAAGCTTAGGAAGCTACAGATGATCCCCAACTTGGGGTCTACTCTGAACTCAAGAGGAGAACATTATTTAACTCCATCTATTCATCTAATATTTTTTACAAAACTGAACTAGTTCCCTGTCAGAGTAGGTTGCTCCTTCTGAGAGACCGAGGAACAACATGGAGCCACAGTGTATAACTCAAAGCTTTTCCCTATCAGCCTTAAATTTGGATTTTCACTTAAAATATCCATCCCAGAAATTTTGTTAAAATACTGTGTTGTTTAACAAAGCAGACACTGCATAAATGGGTTCTCAATTCTTTACATGAAAACCAGAAATAAACACATTTCTGAGACAAATTTACAATCATTTCTCTAAAAGGATTAATGACAAGGAAAGTCTTGCCTTAGTTTAAATTTTAGACCAAGAAGGCACTTCTGCTCTTTCGCTTGAAAAGAACAGAGACACTGAATGAACATTGTCACAGGCTTATTTTTAGATACCCAGAGGAACAGTCTAGCAAGATTTTTCAAAAACCTGCCAAATCTAGATGAGAAGCTCAGCTCTTATTAAACCTGGGTAAATGGGCGCTGAGCTTTATGAAGAAATGGACTTTAAGCACCTGCTTCAATGTTGTGCTGAGTAACAGCCTAAGAATGCATTCTAAAAAACAATCCAAATATTTTCACCATGGATGGGAAAAGAAATCTTTGCCTAAATTATATTTCAGTATTTGGACTATGAACATGTCAGTGTTTAGCTCAAGAGTATCTACGATACTGATCCCTTGTTGCCCAAGAATGCCCTAATTTGGAAGGGGAAAAAAAAAAACCAGTGAAATATCTAAGTCACAAAAAATGTTTTCATAAGTAACCTAGAAAATTACTTCTTTCCCAGGCTTTCATTCCAGAAAGTCTTGAGCACATCAGAGCAGTCTGAAGGAATGCACTAGAAAAGACTAATTTGCAGGAACACTTTTATCAGTATATTCCCCACACCCACCCCCGCCTTTACAGCAGTCTTTGTCTATCACCCAAAATTCTATCTGAGCAAGTAAAATCTAGTTATCTTAGCTTATTTAACTTCTCCCTCCAGTATGTATTCTAAACTGACAGAATTAGGTTTAGGTGCCCTTCTGTGTGTGCGTGCGTGTGTGTGTGTGTGTACAAAAACAGTTGACAAAGCCCTTGTTTATGCTTCACTAAATCTATGCCACACCTGGTTACCAATTCTTATTGCAGCATTCCTTGTAGGAAATTAAAAATCTGAGTTAGTCACCTGGAAATGAGCCATCTAAATAAGGCTTCCCTAAGTCATGGATATTGAGAAATGGAATCACTTGTGTGATTGGCTTTGAGAGGAAGAGGGCGGGATAGGCAGGCTTGTTCCCTGACAAAACTTCACCCAGTTTTGGACAGCCTTGTAAAAGAAGGGGCGTTATGGGCTGTTTAGACTGACTTTCTTAAGCTAATTTAGACATCTCACATCTGTCAAAGGTGTGATTCAGGGGACCTAAGTCAGCATCCACGTTTTTTGGAAAGAAGGCTCCAGAAGATGACAGAGATCAACTAAGCTGTGTGCCTGAGGCAGCCCGAGGCAGGCACTAACCATCCCAAAGACTTCTGCCGCATCTTGCATGTTTATGTTGGAGCTCCTAAAAATACGTTATGCCACTTGGAGCTGCCAATTGCAACTGTGAGTGTCCTATAAAATTAGAAATTTAAAAAGTGCTCATCTTGGTGTTTACTCTGCAGGTTTTATTTTTCCCAGTCATTGTGTCACATTTTTAAATCGCTCTTCTCAGCCACAAAATCTAGAAACTTTGCTTGAAAAAAAGTTTCTCACGTAACCATTGTCTCCTGGAGCTGGGACCTTGAGTTAACATGAAGTAACTTGAGCTTTGTGATAAAATCATGAGAATTGGCAAGAAGGGCATCTATTCACCTCAGAGAAAATCTGTCTTGTTAAACATGTAACTCTTGGTTACCAGGTTACCTCTTGGGAGCATGGGGAAATGATTTGGCTCTGCCAAGTCAGGACTTGGTGCCTGTTGCTGGGAGCACCTGCACTGCACAAGACACCCCGGGGAGCTAGCCTGCTGTCACCACTGGGGCAGGGGCTTGTGTGCAGGCCCTTTCCCCACAATGAAGGCAGATGCCTGGGAGGCCCTAGTCACAGTTTGGGCTCCATGGTGCTCCCCATGAACCTGGAGACCCCATAGCACCCTGGCTCCCCTGCCATGTTGCTTCCATTGGTCACAACGCCAGCCCAGGGTCGTGAAGGCCCAGCGCCAAGCCCAGTGCTTGGGGTCAGTACCCAGCAATGCTGTCAACATACAAGCTGCCACTCCCGGCCTCAGAACTGAGCTCGCACCGAGTTTCATCCTCCGGTGGCCCCAGGTGAGGCCTCCCGCTGTGCAGCAGGGAGCCATGAGGTGGGGCCAGAGCACTGCTGCCGGGCCGGGCCGGGGCCAGGCCCGGGAGCGCCGCTGCCCCGGGGGCACGGCTGCTTCTGTGCGCTCAGCTAGTCAGGTAACGCTGTGCCCGTTCACTGGTTCTGCGGGGTGCAAATGTGGGGACGGAGCCACCCTAGGCTGCGAGCAGAGACCCCGCTGTGAATGAGAGCGGGCGGGCAGGACCTTTGTGAGCGTGAGGGTGTGGGGAGTGAGTGCCTGGCGTAGGTGGGAAAGTTATCATCCTTTCTTGCCCCTTTTGGTGCGTGCCGTTGCCCCTGAAGCCACATAACACACACTGGCGATGGCTGTTACTCCTTCACCAGTGCCGTCAGGTTATTCATATACAGTTATTTATCACGCACCGTAAGAACGATCTTTTAAAGATACTTGAAAGGAAGGGAGGAGACAAACAGACATACTTCCTTAGCTATTCATATCTTACAGATAAAATGCAAAGTCAATAGACATAAGCTGTAGTATATAACCTCATCCTGTGCTTGATTTATTGCAGATGGGAATCAACTAGAAACTGAATCACTTTGAAATTTTTACTACTGACATTAAAATTCTAGGTTTGTATACATACGTCTTGTGGAGAAGCTAAATACAATTTTAGCTAATTTGACATGCGCTTTGATTTGCTGGCGCATTGACATCCATGTTAAAGGTAGATAACAGATCTCCTATAAAATTTTCAGAAACCCATGCATTTAAAGATGTGTTAATTTATCACCTTAAACTCATAGGTAAAGGTTTTCAAAACAAATGAGCGTCCAGCAGTCTTGAAAACACTACTGACTTATCTAGGTTCTTGTACTAGAGTTGAGGAGCCTCATTTTAGATGACTTTTTAATAAATAACAAAAACAGTGTGTAGTTTTAGAGTAATGTTGCACTGAAGTATTCTACACATCTTTATAACTGTTCAATATTAAACGTTCAGCCAGTTCTAAACCAACCCCAAAAAGGAGAGTAGTCAACAAATTCAACATCTGTTTTAACTTCCCTGATCAAATTAGATTAAGGCACTAATTCTCCTTCTTACTTTTCAGTGGAAACTACCTAAGTAGCAACTTGCCAAAAATGCATAAAGGTGTTTAACAATTATGTAGTGGGTATGTTTGAAGAGATCAAGGTGCACTCACATGTCCTGTGCTATGGATATCTCTGATTAGCTTGTCATCTACTCTGAAGAAGATGTAGCCCAACTCTCCTATACTATGTAACAGGCCAGCTGTTAGCTGTCTGTCAAGCACCTAAAGTGGACAAGTAGTCCAGGAGCAAAAATGTCACTCCTTTGATCTGGCAAGGAGCAGCTGCTGATTTATAGAGTAGGACTTTGTTCTTCCGTTCTATTTTACTTTCTTTCCTAAGGCAGAACCACAAAATCCAGGAGAAAAAAAAAAAGAAAAGTGCCGTTCTCTGCAACATCAACAAGCTCTGACAACTGCAACAGGGTTTTTCTTGGCCCTAACAAAGCTCTCAGGCATCTCCTCTGACGCTCACCTTTTTTTTTTTTTTCCTTCTTCTTTTTGCAATGCGGTAGTTATTGTTTAATTCAGCTTCTGTAAATGGAATGGACTGTGGCCAGCAAGCCTGGGGCATAAACACACCTGTATGAAAGAAGCCTTATTGTAGCAACCATCTACAACCAACCTGCACATGCACTACCAGTTCGTGAGTTCAGAAGGAATGTTCCATTTTCCCTGACAGTAAATTTTGCCTTAAGATAACAATTTTTTGTACCCACTGTCCTGTCTTGACCATGAAGCTTGTACACTTTTTCATTGTTATTAAAATCTGAAGGAAAAAAAAATGTATTTTTCTACCTGTCATCCAGTGGACCTCAGGAAATTGGAACTGAAGAGCCCACTTTAAAAAAACCACAGCCAAAATATATTTATAGAAACACACCACTGAAAGCTTGAGAAATACTGGTCCTAAAGATGCCTGTTCTGTTTCAGAGACAGCAATACAGTCACAGTCACTTCCAGCTTATACTGTTACAGATTGTCCTCAAAAAACACATTTCGCAAAACAAGTACTTGGTAAGAAAGAGCATTTGATGGAACTAAGCAGACCACGGAACTGCCAGGCCAGAGTCAATGCTCCATTCAGTTCTTTGAGACTCAGAAGGTGCTAAGCAGACCCTGTGAGGTGATCAGTCACTACATGCTACATGGGCTGTTAAACTCTTGGCTGACCCACTGGAATAGTGAGGGACTTTTCCATTATTTCCTTTCTGATCTGTTTGCAGGTTTATTAGCTAAAAAACCCCACAAACCCAAACCAAAAGAAATCTACGGGCCACAGGAAAGTGCTGTGGTATAATGCTGCTGAGCATGAGAGGAGTGCCTTGTGTGTTTACAGATGGGGAGAGGAACAGCATAGCAAGCTGTGCATTTGACCCTTGTATGTGTCTAGGCACATGCTGTGTTCACACTTCTTTATGGTATAACTTTAAAAACAGACAAAAAGGATTACAAAAACAGAGATGAGAAGAGGTGAGGGTGGTGGGGGCGACATCATGACTACAAGATCTTTTGCATATATGTTAGCTTGTGGAAATAAATAAGAAGTATTACATCCAGGGCCCTAAGGGAGGCAGGAAAATGATGATGTACAGGATAGCATAAAATGATATATTAAAAACTGTGCTGTCAGTGGAACAATAGAATATTAAGGAAAAGTCCATAATAATTGGCAGATATTTAGCTACAGACATCTTTTTCTGGTTGGTGGGTACTAAAGTATACGTGAGAGGAAAGAGAACTAGTTAGGCAATTAAAAGTAATAGGCATAAATAATACACTATGTATAAATACATATTTCCCCCTCATCCCCCATGTTATAGCTCTTATCCAGAAATACCTAATCACCTCTCAGTAAGTCATACCTACATGCTGGTATCCCCTGTGTTTTGCTCTTTACACTGTCTGATTTCTGGAGATTCTGCTTACGTTAATCTTCTTTCTTGCTGTAGATGCAGAATCATGTTCATTTTTTCACTTTAATTATTCCAGTACCAGTGGCAAGACTTATCAAATCAGAGGGTCTAATGACTTAGTTGCTAAAGTAGAATCAACACCATAGACACACGAGACTGCAGCCTGCCATGTTACAGAATATATGGTCCACAGTCCCTGGAGGTATTAACAGCACAAATGTGGGACAGCTATATTATTTATGTGCTAAAACAAAGAGGTAATTATACAGATCTTCCCAGTGTTATACTGGAGAATCTTTGTCTCATCCCATTTTGTGTTCTCTGTGTCACAGACGAATCAGGAGAAAATGGTCTAAGAACATTTTTGAGAATTTGCTCATATATGAATGTGCTTCATGTATGCATCCTTGTGCCTTAGTTACTGTAAGTCAAACTGGTTTGGAATCATGAAATAGAAAAAATAAGAAACCTCCATGGAGCCGTCTTCTCAGCCTACTGCTCCGTATCCCAGGCTCTTCCTATGTTTTCTGACCAGTACTTCATCTCCCCCAGGGCTCAGCTCTTGCTCCCAGCCTACCTTGGTGGTTTACCAGAGATAATTGCAAAGTACAGCTGGCAAGTCAGCGATAAAGCCTGCTGGTGCTCTGCAGGGGTCCTACCTAGATGACCAGATATGCTATGATTGAGGATATAGATGTGAATGTTACAGCATTTCTTTTCTCTCTGCTGTTTTCATTCTTCTTAACAACCCAAACCAGGAAGGTCTGTGCTTTCTAAAGCACTTGAAAGGTTGTGTTCCCCTGATTTCAGTACTCAGACTGAAACTCTGCTTATAGGCAGACCAGAGCATTGGAGGAGCCTGTGCTGAAGTGCACCAAGTTCCGGTTTTGTTGGCTTCACCAGGTGAAGAAGAGGATATTAAAATATTTTTCTTTCTTCTGTTAAAGGTTGGGTAGCTAGGGAAGTGTCTTTTAGTACAGTCACTGCCACTTATATATCTTGTGTGAAAATTAAATCATACCACAAAAAGAGATGTGAAACTGAGCACATATTTCTTCAATGAAAACTGGCCCATTCTTTAATGTGTTCCACTATCCCGTATTTTACATACAATTGAGATATTTGTTATTAAATTAAACCCAATCTATATAACCTATCTAATATTTTCTCTGCCTTTATGAGAGCAGTTTGGAAACTCTGTGTGTGATCTTACATAATTTTAATAACTGGTTGCTGATGGATTTCAATATTAACTCTGACTGTTCTGACTGTCAGACTCTTGAGGCTTAATTTTCAGGAGAATTTCACTAATTGTTCCTGCAATGCGTAGGGGTGAAGGCATCTAAGAATATGTGTATAAACCTGCATTTGAGCCCACAAAACTGGTGGTTGCAGGGCCATATCCAACAATGCTTATCACTTCAGCCTGGTCTAGTAAGGAACTCAGGTTAATAAGGAACATTTTCAAAATGTACAAGCCCTATTATCAAAATTATTATAGACTTTGTAAAGCCAATCCCAGTGTTCAGTGAAATTCTGAGAAGGCAGTACAAGTAAAGAGATGCTGACACTGGTGCCTAAATTGTAGGTGATCTTCCAAGGAAATTCCAGTCTCTTGGTTAGATGTTCCAGGAATCACCAGAAGGTGGACTTAGATCATAGAATCATAGAATCATAGAATTTTAAGGCTGGAAATGACCCCTAAGATCATCTGGTCCAACCATTGGCCCACTGCCACCAAGTCTACCCTTAGACCATGTCCTCAAGCACCACATCTACCCGCCTTTTAAACACCTCAAGAGATGGGGACTCAACCACCTCCCTGGGTAGACTGTTCCAATGCTTGATGACTCTCTCAGTAAAGAAGTTCTTTCTAATATCCAACCTAAATTTTCCCTGGCACAGCTTGAGGCCATTACCTCGAGTTCTGTCACCTGTTACTGGGGAGAAGAGACCAACCCCCACCTCACTGCAACCTCCTTTCAGGTAGTTTTAGAGAGCAATAAGGTCTCCCCTCAGTCTCCTCTTTTCCAAACTAAACAACCCCAGCTCCCTCAGCCGCTCCTCGTAGGGCCTGTTCTCCAGACCCTTCACCATCCTCGTTGCCCTTCTCTGGACATGCTCCAGAACCTCAACATCCTTCTTGAAGTGAGGGGCACAAAACTGAACACAGTACTCAAGGTGAGGCCTAACCAGTGCAGAATACAGGGGGATAATCACCTCCCTGGTCTTGCTGGCCACACCATTCCTGATACAAAATGTAGATATCCAACTACATTTTTAAATGTAAAAACCAAAAAAAAAAACAAACCAAAAAACCCCAAAACAAAAAACCCACAAAAAATCTCTTACTTAACACCAGAAGTTCCTAAATTCTTCAGGCATGTAAATTTCTACTTTTTAACACCCCATCCCATCATCACTTTTACTGCTTTGTATATACTTATTCTAACAGTGAGGTACTTTAGCCCTAACCATCCTCTGTCTGAGTTAGAGGAAGATGCTTAGATTCAATCAGGATTCCTATGGATCCTTTCGGTGAGAGAGACATCTTAGGACAGGTCTGTTCTTTCTTATAACAACACAGATAAAGATCTTTTTCCTTTATAGCTGACACCATAATTATTTGACTATTTATCTGGAAAGAAGGAGATCAAGTTTTACCTCCCTATCCTGCTTGATTTGGAACAAAGACTTGAGCATAGGTCTGTCACATCCTAAAAGAATATCTGAATCACCCAGGTATTCAGTACAATGAACAAAGCCCTTTCAGTTCTCATTCTGAAGATGTTCCACCTGAAGTAAGTAATTATATAGTCATAATTAATGAGCGCTTAATTCTCACACATCTGAAGTTGGAGCCCTGACCAAGAGGCTGTACAGTCAAGCCCTTGTTCTTATTTAATTTTGTTCTACTGACGAGTTGTTACATACACAACCATCAGGAGAAAAAGAAAGGCATAATAGCGAGGAATAGTAAAGATGGAGTATTATGTTCAATAGTCCATTGATTGGGAAACTCAACTCACTTGGAACAGTTAGGACATTGATTTAAATCAAGACGAAGAGAAGACCTGCAAATATATATCCTATTTAACAAGAGAATTTTCTTGCCAATGAGCCATTGAGTATAGCACTCCCTCATTTGCCTCTTTTGTGTAAAGCTTGGTATGGCTGATGTATGATGTATGGCTGGCTTTGGCACCTGAGGAGATACACTGAGGCAAGGTTGATTTTGTGTTGAAAGTTGCAAGTCATGCTGGAACAAGTTACTGTCTACTTATTGCCATACATGTATTTGTATTCATGTGCCTCTGTCCTTGAAGTCCTTTCTATATTAAATAACCACGGGCAAGGCAATATCTCACTTTCCAATACTGAAAGGGTTACAATTCCAAGTTGCTCCTATATATCCCATTAAAAGCAGTTTCGTGCATGCTCACCAGTGGAAACAAGTATGTATGTCCCAAAAGATCTTGGGACTGGGCAGAGGCTGGAAAATTCAGAGGTGGCTAAAGACAAAGATTAGGTTAAACTAAAGATTGCAGGGTTGGTGCTTGGCACTCATATACAACCCAAATAATGCACACATCTAACAGATATGTATGTATTGTATACACAGCATACAAATATGCTGTGTAGCATATTTGTAAAATATGCTACGCAGATCTTTTATTGTGGCTTGCTGGTTCATAAGCCAACATTATAATATTACTTTCATAAGAAGTTCAAGACAAGTTTTAGAACATCTCTAACCAATCTCTGGAAGAAACACAAAATTTAAGGTCAATAGAAATGTTACATAAAAAAATCCAACTCTGTGAAAAGAGAAAAAAATGGCCCAAATTCACAGGCAGCATCTTCAAGTGAAGTAGTTCAGCATTGTGCTTATGCACATAAGAATTTTAAATATATCTGGTAAGAAATTAACTATAAATAGAATAAAAGCAATGCTTAATTCAGTGGCCAAAGTAAAGAAAACATATTAAGATAAATAAGTAGTTTGAAACGGGGAAGGTGTTTTTAATTCTGAATTATTAAAGTTGCCCATGGTATGGGCACATTCTTAGAAACAATACACATGTTTAATTTGATAGTGAAAATCCTGTAATATTTAACTTTTTTAGAAACCACATATGCCTTCATACACGTAAACTTATAAACTTGCATCCATATAAAACAGAAGGATAAAAGCAGCAAATGCAGATACCCATGCAGATGAACTAGCAAAGGAGAGTTAGTTTCCATTTCCTCTTCTTGATTCTTCCCCAGTTGTTATATTCACTCTTTCCAATGTGACTATATTATCATCCACAAAATTTTTAGCATCATCGTAATCATAAAAAATATACTTTATATCTTTATAAATCACATGAGGCTTAGCAGACCCTAACAATACCACATCTGCTTTAATCCTAGTAAATTTTAGCCTAAGACAGCATAGCCTGTGGTGTCTCACCTGAGTTCTCGGAGATATTTCAGGAAATGCATTAGCTCTGTGAGTCAGTGAAATAAATACAAACAAATATAGTGGTCAATCGCCAAAGAAAAATGTAGCACTCTAAATGGGCTGTGACAGAAGTCTGAGTTGAAAAATCCAGATGTATTTTATGTATATCCCTCAACCACTGATCAGTTCTGCTGAGTTGAGGGGTCTGATGAGATACCTAATTTTTGATGCCTGATACACAACCTCACAGTCAAAAAAAAAATTAATGTGTCTAGAGGACTAGTCTTCCCGTGGTCCAAGAAATTAAGGTCTACAAAACAATAAAAATGAAAACATCATAATGTCAAATTCCACACCCTAACTTGAAACAAAAATCTCACAGTTCCAAGTACCAAGATCTGCAGATAACATGGGTGCCTATATTTCATTTGTGGGTGTACTAAATACGGGTAAAAAATCGGTGAGTGAAAATTTTTGTGGGCCTTTTTTTGCATCTGGCCCAAAAAACATTTAATCCTTCTGCCAAATTTATCCCAAGTGCTACTTAGATCATGCTCTGGTTTTCCAGTATAGCACAGTTCTGTAATAACTGCTTAAGCATGCCATACAGTATTAATCTTCCTCATGAACTCAGTCCCAAACCAGTTTCCATGGAGAGAAATTAAGAGGTATGTACAGGCAAAGGAGAAAATATATGGCTAGCCAGTGATACAGAAAGGCTCTTTAGATGGGAGCTATGGTAGAGAGGAAGGATTTTTCAACTGAGATGGCAGAACAGAGGGGAGGGCAGCACTAGACAGGGAGTAAAGAGAAGAATATGAAAAAAAAAAGAGATTTATGTCGAAGTAGGTTTTGACATTGTTCTAAAAAAGACAATGTTGAAATTGATCCAGAAAAGGGTGGTGGAAGGCTGCTGAGGTGCCTCAAGTAGGAGGTGATTTCGATGTGTGTGTGAGAAGGAAGCATCAGCATTTGGCATATTTATGAGGGGGGTGGAGGGGTGGAGGGAGGGGGAGAGTAGATTAAGAACTGGGATTTAAGAGTCCAGAGAGAAGAGGACTACAGTAGTAAAGGTGAGAAGAGATGAAGGCAGAAGCAAAGGAGACGTATTGTTGAGGTGGAAATAGGAAGAGGCAGACTCTGAAGATATGAGACAAAAGGCAATGCTAAGAAATGCACATGGATTTTGGGCAGTGGGAATAAACATGAATCCTAGAGGAGTATAGAGCAGTTAGACTTGTATTTAAGAATGTCTGAGAGAGTCATGTAGCTCTAGGTTTACTGTCAGCTTTATTCATCAGGTTATAAACCCATCTATATAAAATTGTACTATCTAAACCACAAACTTCTTTTAAACAATGCTCTGTTAATGGTAATAGTTTGTTAGCCAAGCAGTGGCTGCAGTTGGTGCTTGTTCCATCTCATCAGTAATTTTAACTCTCATATAGTCATTATTGTGAGGTTTTTCACAGTGTTTTAAAATCATAAGTACACTTTCCTACCAGTTTTTGAGTTCCATCTTGTTTTGAACGGATTGTGCATTCTTTAATATCTAATTTATTTGCCCTGAGAATCACCGCAACCTTGGAACAGAAGATGTGAATGTGGTTCTGATAAAGCTCTGCAGGGTTTAGGTTGTCATTTATTTATGGGTTGTTTTGGGCTTTTATAAAGGTAGCTTTGAATACTTTACATTTATTAGTAATTAGTATCTTTATAATATAGTCCAAAGATCCAAGTCCTGAAATAGTGTGGATCTGTGGGAGAGCATGGCCACTATATCTCATGAGTTGTTTAATCCTCACTGTTGTTTGCTGTGTTTGGAGCACTGAGTAGGCTTTTACTTATGTCTGCTTTAAAAAATACCCGCCTGCCCTGTGACTTTCCAAAAGACCCCAGGATGAGGTTAGCATGATAAAGAGCTTGATTTCTGCAAGAAACAGTCATGCAGACTGACAGGACCCATTAATTTACTGGGTCTAAGACTAAGCAAAAAAATAATAAAAAAAAAAAAATAAGAGAAACTCACCTGTTGTACTTACTGACTCCTGACAGGGCAGCTACACTACTGTTACCACTAAGTGCATACAACCTGAGCTTGACGTTGGCCTACTTAAAATTACTGTTTGGTAGGAAGGGTTGACAAAGCAATTTGTAAAATGATGGGGTAAAAGTTAAGAGAAACCCCATTAAAAGCTTTTTCTTTCCTTTAAATGGGAGTGAACAGAGTAGGATTCTTTGAGTTTGACCCACTTATTACCTTCATAAATTTGTCTTTATTAACAGCTATTAACTGATTAGATTTCCCTTAGAAGTAATTGTGCACTGTTAAATAATCGTATCCTCGTGGCTTCTTACTGGGGAAAGGTATTACACCCAAACACTTAAGATAGATAAAACCAAATGGATGTACCTGTCTGTCCACCCATCCTGTCCACTCAAGAAGCCTTTGTGTATTTTTAGAGAATTTGAAGCAGTGATAGAAGTCATAAAAATAGACATTTTAAGAAGTAAAATACACTTAACTAAACTGATGTTGAAATGATTTGCCAACATCCACAATATCCATGATACAGTGATCCTGTGTAAGTATCACGCAGAGTACTAGTTCTTGGAACTGTAATGAGTTGCTATTAGAAAAAGCAGGGACATATTATTAGTATCCCCACAGAGTTATCTTCTAAATTATTTATACTTGGAACACTTTCACATAATGGCAGTTTTAAACTCAAGCAAACAAAGCAAACCACACAATAAAGAGAGGGGAAGAGAATTGTATAGAAACCCTTTCTGCATGCATGTAGCTGGAAAGGCAAGTCAAACAAACTAATCAGATTTTGTTTCCTACTCAAATCCTCACGAGGTTTGCAAAAGACAGCATAAAAGCTTTCTGGGGTTGTGTCACCTTGATAAAGGATTGAACGGTGCTGTATCTGTTTTATCTCTCACATCTAAAATGTAAAGGAATGCAACTTTATTTGTCTGGTGCAAGTTTGCTTATTGTTTTGAAATCCCCAAGTGGACCCTCCACAAAAAGCTTACTTATCAGAAGGGTGCAAATAACACTAGAGCCTTGTGTGACTCTTACGTTCCTCCCCTAGGCTATGGTGTTAGATGGTGTTAGATTTGCCCAGGAGTTGAGGGGGCAGAGAGGAGGATTGTTGTTTTTATACAAACTTAGCATCATGAATTACTTGTTCTGCTTTCAGAAACACATAATACTTTGGGACCCAGCACTTAGGGAAAAATTAGGGTGGGATGCCTCTTTAAAATAAAAAAAAAAGAAAAGAAACTTCAGCCAAACTCAAGTCTGCTCAGTGTAGAGAGGATTTGGGTGACATTGAAGAGAAAATAGATCAGACTGAAGCTTTAACAGTCTACTTCTGGTCTTAAATTGTTTACATTCACGATCATATAAAGATCATAGTGTTCACTTTCCATTAACTAATCTATGTAGTTTTGTCTTAAACATCAAAACAAATTCCAGATGAAATCACTGGCTTATTAACTTACTGAGCAGCTAAATCTGGATACTTTAAAACCAATTTTCTGTCCCACAGATAGGAAGAAAACAACATATGGCATGGGGTTGGGTCCCTGTCCCCATAAAAGGAGTACATAGCTAAATATTCTCAGCTTTTTGTCAGTCACAATGCAAACCTGTTTTAAAAGTATCCAGTTAATCTGAATGCCTCTTTTTCTGGACATTTGAAATAAGGTACCCATAATAAACATGCAGTGAAAATGTTGGTCTTTTTAAGCAAAATGACTCTTACATGTGCAAAACCCCTTATTTCCCTTGTACTACTTCAGTTGCACACCAGCACCGTCATTGATTACCATGGAGTTAGTTTAAAATTAACCGAGTAGTGGATCAGGTCCTATAGTCAGACATATGTTTTCCACTAGATAATGGCTACTTATATATTTATGAATTTTAAAATGCTTTTCAATTCAACTATCATTGTTACTATGTGCAGGAAGTAAAGAAGTAAATTGCAACCAAGCTTTCAGGGGTTTATTCCCTCATGAAGCGTTTGTACTGCTAGTGTCAGGGGAGGGCAACTGTATAGTGCCCTCTACATAATAAATGACACTGTTGAACATTCTTCAAGTAATGTCTGTGTTTTTAGGGACAGAGCTATTATCTACAGGGTTTTACATTCCTAAATATGATGCCATTGTTTCTCTAAGCCAGCTTCATGGAGAATTTCAAGGAGGTTTAAAATAATTGGTGCTCAGATCACTTCTGTCCTGATCACCCATAGAAACAGCAAGTACTCACAGGGCAATAAACAGCTTTCAGGCAAATGTGTAACTCCAGTGTCAATCGGAGTTATGTGCAGAGACTCAGCGCAGAAATAGTATATAGTTCTCTGCTCCTAAACATGACGGTCATAATAAACCTTAACCTCGACACTCCCTGCTTTCCTTAACCACAGCTAAAAATGCTACATACATTTATGTAGCATCTAATGAACCAGGCATTAAAAGGAAACCACAGATCCATACCAATAGATTATCAGGAAAAGAAATGTGAAGTGAGAAGTGCTCATTGAGTAGCATGGTAGGAAAGACCTAATACATCATCATCATCATACTTCAGTAAGAATAGTGTATAATCTACCAATGGAGGTCCCACCAGATACTAAAATACCGGCTTGTAAACTGGGTAGTACAAATGTACATGCAAAATCCTAGGGGACAGAAACTCAGATTCATCATGGTGAACTTGGAAAGAGAATGATAGATGCTTTGTTTTTTTACTCTTCTTCGGTGGCAATACAAAAGAGGGACAGATTAGAGATTTCAGTAGGGGTTTGGGTTCACATGAATTGTGTCTGATTTCTGAGTTTGTCAAATATTCTCGTTGCTAACATGCATAAACCAATTAATTGTAAATGATGGCTCTGATTATGAGAAGAAGTGAGAGGGTATAAGACGTGCTCTTTCAGAAGGAAGTAAGTAAAGAAAGAGTAGGAGTGAGCGGAGTTTAGAATTGACTCCTTTTCCATCCACACCTCCTATCAAGCCAGGGAAACAACCAGCACTAAAATGATAGCAACCTATAGCAACAGATAGTGGTCAGTAATGAATACATATCTCCGTAATGAGCAAGGGCGAAGTAGGAAATTCTGCTTTTGCTATGCCTCAGAGACATATTCCACGCTACTGCTACAGTTTTACTAATAATCAAGCCCTTAGTCTACCAGTCTACCTGAAGCTCAGTTTCCTGTCGGTTAATGATATTAATGATTATTTCTTCCCCATCTCACTTCTCATTTTCCTTATGTTGTCATGGTAAATTTTCGATTGTTTTTGAGGCAATTTGAAAATTAAGTGCACAAAATATACCAATATCTCCATACCTCTACATTGCACATGATTTACCTTCCTCTGATTGAAATTCTGACGGTGGCTGAGGGCCTGATTACACATCTTTAATTACTAGAGTTTGGTTTACCATTTGTTCTGCAACTGTTATTCACATGTAACTTTTCAGAAGTCTTTCTAAGATTACTTTTTTATGTGGGATAATTAGCCTGATATTTAAGAATTCTAATCTCATATAAATGCTCAATCAAAACACATATTTTCCTGTGAGCTAAAAATGCCTGGATTTCAGTTTTGATTCTCAAAAGAATGTTATTGTTCCTGCAGGACGTGCTATGGAACATAAAAGAGCACTTTACCTCACTATTTGAATGGAAGATTTTTTTTCCTTGATCTCTTTTTGCTTTATTTTTGAGTGTTTAATTGATTATTGTTGTCTAGGGTTTGGGGTTATTTTTATCATCTTTATCTTCTTCTAAGTGTGGATTTGCAGCTTTCAGAAGATCTAAAAAAAAGAATGCTGGCGTTTTCTGTGCTTTTTATTTCATATATTTAATTTCTAAATTAAAAATAGACATTTTAAATTTCAGAACCCATTCAGTTAGGAGTCTCTCTGAAGGGACTACCAATTAATTCTGATGATATGATGTGGATTCCAAGCTCCACCACTGCACTTCTCATGAGCCACAAAACAAATGATGGTAATTGACTTTTGGCAAGTACTGATATGAATTGGACTAGAACTCAGGGCTGAAATTTCATATGTTTCAATATATGAAATACTTCCTTATCTATAAGATATATGCTGTACCAAAATGGTAGGCAGACAAATTACTATATCCTCCTGACGCTCTAGGTAAATGCGTTCCTCAGAAAAGTTGAGGGAAGAGAAGGAGGAAAAAAAAAAAGTCCTAACAAAGAATCTCTTATCTTTGAAGACAGCAAGAAGAAACGCAACCCGGCAATCAAAAAGAAGAGCAAAAATCAGCCACTGAAAGTGGGGAAGCACAACGTACATGTAAAGGGGCAAGTTATTAAACTGTGGTAGAGGCAAAAAATCCATTTTTTTAATCTGCTTTTGATGAGCAAATATGTAAGCTTATGTGCATTTTAGTTCATCTCAGCTCTATTTAGTTTTAATCCAGGCCTATTTTCATGGATTTATTTTAAATACATTTCCTATTAAGCAAATAAATTTGAAATTCTTTGCAACAGGTGGCTCATATGAAAACAGATCCCATCAGCTGTCTGATGACATGAACAACACAGAGAGGAATTGCAAAGTCAATCCACTTTGGCTTCCAGTGAGAGAAGCAACCTGCCAGAGGCTGAAAAAAGAGCAAGAGGTGGAAGTGAGCTGAACTGTCAGGATCCAGCTGTTTTCAGACCTGGTTCTTGGCCTCTCACAGGAGTAACAACTCTGATTTTCTCTGGTTTTGGGCTCTGTAAAGTCTCAACAGCTACAATGTTTCTCCTTATTTACTCTGGGACAAGCAGGAGTGTCATCAGACCAACATCTCCAAATATTTTATATATTTTACAAGATGGGAATTGCAGACCCAGTCATTTCTTGGCCCCAGAAGGTAAAAGTAGCAAACATCAATGTGTCCATTTTTTTTCTTAAAAGAAAATTATTTTGTATATATTAGAAGATTATAAGACAACAAGCAGTTTAAACTGATCATAATTGCATTGCCAAGCCATTTTCCTTACCCTGGAGATTCATTGCAGAAGTGAAGCATGTACGTCAATGCACCTCCTGATCTGACATTGATGATATTTTCTTGTGTTACAGCAGATTACACACAAGAATCTTGGTGCCTTTTTCTGAGCATGGCAAGGCAAGCAGAGAGTACCGTGTTTTGCACTGGTACAACTCATGATTCATGTGGCCTGCCTACCCTCTTGGAAGCAAGTTGCAGTGCAAAGTCAGGGGCCAAGTAGACTATTAGAGACCAAGCATCAAGAAAGCCTGGGTAGATGCATAGCTGGAGTAGAGTCTGTGGGAATAAATTTCCATAGTGGTAAACTCTGCACTACTACGGTACCACAGTTCATTTGAACTGGGAAAATCACCAAATATGCTGGAGACAATTCATGTGCCCCAAATTCATTGGAATATAAAGTCACAAAATCTGTGCCCTGTGGTCAACATAAAATTCCCGTTTCAGGTATATGTTTTGTAGTACGTCTTACAGGTGTCTCTGTGATTTCCCATGCTGGTGAGGAGTATCAAGGACTATAATACTGCTATGGTGTTACGGGTGTTACTGCAGGTAGCTGCAGTCACCTGTCATTCTCTCTATGTCATAACGCATGAAGAAAGGAAGAGATGAAGAAAAGTTGCTACAGTCCTTCAACTTGGCAGTGAGGATCCTTTCCTAGCCAGTTTTCAGGAAACTCTGCTGTATCTCTGTCTACTGCCCTGCAAATACTGTTTTGAGTAACTTACTTCAAGTAAACAGGCCTGGAAACAGGGACATGGACATTCTGAAGGAGAGACTAAAGGAATTAAACCACTTTGAAAACCTGCCAGCTCCAAACCACTGCCTCAGATTATCTATGTAGTGCCCCAGTGTGACTTTCTGGGAAAGTCAAAGAACGAAGCAGCAAAGCACATTTATATTTAGGAGAAAAAGATATTTTTTTTATGTTTTAATGTTATTTTTATGTTTTTCCGCCTAACATATTTTAATGCTATTTTTATGTATTTTTATCTTGCTCTATAATATACTGTCATATAACACAGAAATATATTAATATGAGATTTCAAAAAATGGCTTTTGCAGTGTTTCATCGGCTTACCTTTATTACTTCAGTGTTTAATTACCTAATCTTCTAACACCTCTGTAGAAGCACACAGCTCCATCTCAGTGTTATAGTCTGGTAACTGCACACTGTTCACATGGTGAATCCAGTTGCTGACTTCACTGCTTAGACTTATTTCCAGAAAGGCTACACAGATCATTATAACCTTGTTAGGGGACAGGTTTCCAAAGCTATTCGTGTACTTAAACCAGACGTGTGCTTTGTGGTATTTATAAAAACATGTAAGGGCCATCTGAAATCAGCCCACTATTACCTGGGTGCTGTCCACAGTGACCGTCACATCTCAGCTGGATCTTTTAGGAGCTGTTGTGTTATGACTAATAAGTCTAAAAATCAGGTATCCTGGGCTAGTTCTCAGAAGAAGGAAACCAGAAATTTCTGAGTAAAGTTATAGGAAATATTTGAAGCTAATATAATTGCATAAAACTAGTATAATATTGGGTTTCAGCCTAAAAAATAAACCTCATCCTGGGTTCATAGAGTGATTCTGGACTCTAATTTTGCTTTACCACCATGTCCTATTTCAAAACTGAAGGAAATGTTATAGCCAAACTGATGCTCAAACCACAGCACTGCTGCTGGATTTGTCTCTGGTATTTTGGAGAGAAACAAAATTTTGCATTTAAGTGGAAGTTTTGACAGTTAAAAATAAACATGAAGTCATGGGGCTGAGGAATAAAGCTCCTCCTCAGAGCTGCTTTTATGCAAACATGACCCTCCAGTACCCCAATGTACCCAAGACAGTTGAGACTTGCTCTCCTTGATTTAGCAGTTTACTTAAGCGTGTGCCAGTCTATAAGCATATGGATAACTTCGTTAATATGACTGAGAGTTAGACAGGTGCTATGGCAGCCTAATGGAGTTGGGCCTCTTCTGAAGAATGGGTTCTGCAAGTGTTTGTTCCTAAGTCAACCAACAGTCATCTTGGGTTTTTTGCTGATCAAACTATTTTGTCCTTTGAATCATCCTTTGATTAAACTTAGCAATGCCATGCTCAGTGAGAATGAAAATTTTTACTTCTAAATAAAATTATAATTAAGGCCATAGATGTTCATAATTATTTTAATTTTTTAAAAGGTTAATGATTCATCTCAGGAAAGACACCAAACATCTGCGAGGAAGATGGGTTTTTCATGAAGAAAGGGTGAAGTCTGAGAACTGAGGGGTCAGAAGTAAAAGTACAAGAAGCAATGGAGAAAATCTCTTATCTGGAACTGAATGACTGTCTTTTTCCTAAGTTTACCCCCTAGATCTGGGTAATGAGACCTTCAAGGAATCAGACGGACTCATCTTTCCCTCTGGAAAGTGATACTGTTCTCTCTCTGTAGAAATTAACTTTCAACTACTGTGCCTTCATTTCTCTCCTCCTTTTATAGCTCTCATTGACAAAACTGGGCCTTACTAGGAACTGAGAAGTTAAAGCTGGGAGAAAGACATCATGGAAAACATAAATGGACAGACCTCACCACTTTCAAGACCTTCACAAAAGAGTACACTGTTATGGAAGTTCTACGTGATTGTAACATAGAAAACTCCTGATTTCTTGTTGAATACATAAACCAGAAATATTCCCAAAGCTCTTACTGGCTGGCATACAGGACACTGTGCCCATCAACATAAAATATATACATTTTTGATGAGTGTGGTTGCTTTTGAAATGTGGGTTCTTTTTTTTTCTCCATGTAAAATGGTGAACTCTTTCTAAAAAGAGACAATTATCTTTTTAAACTTGCAGGCCTACAAGTGAACAAGGCCAGACAATGTAAAGAGCAGTAGAAACTTTTCTGGGGGTTGATTTATGTTAAAGCAAGCAAGTGAAATACAGTATATTTTATGTTGTCTGATAAAAGATGGTGTATAAAAAAACCCTTCAAAGTGCAACGTTTTGAAAACCACAATGAAAAATGAATTTTTAATAAGGCTTGCCTCAGTGATAGTCTTGGCCAAGAAGAGATTTCCGCTATGCAAGTGCAATATGGAATTTTGACTCAAGAAACTCTGTATGGACTGCATTTTACAGCAGTCATTGAATTCAGATAAGGAATGCAAAAGAAAAGGAAAGAAATTATAGAGCCAGAAGAAAACAAAGAATGATTGCAATCTATTTAAGGCACCAAGCACATTCTAGACTATAATTTTCTTGATTCTACATAAATGCCTTTCTATGATGATCCAAATTTTTTAATCCCTTTCTGCTTCCATTGGCAGTTTTTAACATGAAGCATAGAATTTTCTTGTTTCTCCCATCTTTAAATTAACCCATACTGGGCAGAAGGTTAACATCAATCTCTTATGATTTTGTCTTAAGTGGATAAGAATTAAGTGTAATCTAAATCTTCAAATTTTTTGCTTTTCTCAGTTTCACCTGGAAATTGCTCTTATTTCCGGTAACATTGATCTAATGAACTCACTGTTCTAATTTTATCCTCCAAATAACAAAAACAAACAAACAAAAATGTAAAAAAAAAGGAGGGCAGCTGTGTTCTCATACAGCTGTATAAAAGTCTATCATTCTGGATTATTCACTTTTGTAGACTAGTCAGTAGACCCGACTGCTCCTGAAAATAATGACTCGGGAAGTTTTTTGCCAAGCCAGCATTCCTGATCCTTCAGTGACCCACATTACACACCAGTTAATACAAAAGGAGTATAAAATACTCCTGTTATACTCCTTGTTTAATAGGTTTCATGGGCTTTAGTATGCATTGAATGGGGAGGTGATCATGCAAGGTGCAGAACATTTACAAATAAGCTTTAGTCACATCTTTCTGAGCAGAAAGATTTTACCAGACCATATGCCCTGTAGGGATCTTACGTTCTTCAAGCACTTCCACACTTCCTCTTATTTGTGATGCTAAATGGTAGGAAAAGCTAATTATACCTTTACTTTTCTATTGGGTGAGATTTTCACACGATGCAAATCACACGGTAACATGTCTCCATGTCCTGGAAAGCACTTATCATAGCACTGCACTTACAGGGGCTCTCAGTTTGAGCACCTGTTTGGCAGTAAGGGAGCTGGGGCTACGAAAAAGGCTGATTTGGTGCATTTATTGCCAAGGGGAATGGGAACAACTTCTTAAGAATATACTCACATTGTGTTTCCCCATGCCCCATCCCAAAAATAGTATCAGCCAACAGTCTAGGAGACCAAGTTACCAGATTTCCTGACCACAGAATCACAGAATGTTAGGAATTGGAAGGAACCTCTCAATATCATTTAGTCCAACCCCCCTGCCCGAGCAGGATCACCTAGATACAGCATTTCTGCAACCAGCAGCACACCTTGAATTCACGCAGCCCCACATGAGCAGGTTTTGAAATTCTTGAAAGTTCCCATGCTGTGGTAGGCTTGAACTTCCTCTCAGAGAAGGAGTGAAGATATGTTTGCTGCCTTGTTGTGAACGCTCCAGGATTAATGTTCCATGGAGTAAGCATACCTCGCAGCATTTTATAGTAAGACCAGTAGTAGTGATCAGCTAAAAACCTTCAAATTGTGCAGACCTGCTTACTTTGCTGTATTTATGCCAGGGATTAATTTGGCTGGTACGTTTGGATCATATCTGGATTTAAAAATTCAGTAGATCTGTATTGTTTTGGAGCTGGACCCTTAGGTTTGGGCTGACCTTTCCTAATCTGGCTCAGAAGTGTAAGTAACTGAAGCAACTAATACTATATCAAGTACTTTAACAGCCACAAGAGTCTAGTAAAGGTATGGTATTTTCCCACCAGTTTTCAAACCATCTGACTGCCTACAGTTTACACTATCGCAGTTGCCCCATCTTCTTCTAAAATATAAGCAGAGTTAATTGGCAGCATTTTATGCTTTTTTTTGGTTTTACCAATCTTATAGATCTTTTTGAAAAGTAAGGATCAAATGCTGCATAGAATTACAGTTCTTAAATAACAAATAATACTGTATAAGCCTCTCTTCCTATGTGTTTTCCTTAGGAGGCTGTAGGAGAAGGGATAAATGCAAGAATTCAATGAAACATAAGCAGCAAGTAAACCTTTCTATCCTCTTCAATTACACAAAAATAGGAAGGGAACATAATATTCAAAGGAAGAAATGTTACACAAGACATGCCCTTTAAATCCTTTTTAAGGCTCTGTGACCTGTAAAACTATCTGCAATATCAGCAACAGAAAGCCCTCTACAGAACAAATGCTTATGTTTTATGTGTACTGTATTTGCTAATCATTAGTTCATAAGCAAGAGCAGATATACAGTGTGCTATAAATAATGGCGGGAATGTAAAAGTGAATTGATCTGTCTGGCTATCTAGTAATACTGCTGGCAGAGAACCAGTTTTGAATGTCTGCCAACTACCATGGACCCAGCCAGTGATTTGTCTGGGGGTCCTGCCCTGTCAGGCAGAAAACAGTCTTAAGCTCAGCTCCCAGAACTGTGAGCACCGCCTACCACTCAGCAGCGAGAGTTTCCTGCAGCGTCCCCTCTACCCACTCAGTTAAACAGCGGAAAACATGCGCGAGTTACCAAGCTATGAAACCAAGCGTCAAGAAATATGAACCACTGGATAGGGAGGTCAGTATGCTTGTGAACTGGAGCGAAATGCATTGTTCAAATCAACTGTGCACACAGAAAGTGGGAAAGTGGGAGCGAAGTCCATGCCAGCACATGGGTGCGCAAAAGAAGCGAAATCGGGTCTTTGGACAGAGAGCTTAAAGCGTTCCGCAAACATATAGTAGTCACCATGCCGAAATCCTCATGGGTGGGGTAGCAAACAGCCAAAAGAACGGAAGTGTTCATAGCGATCTAGATATTTTTAAGAGGATAATTATGCTAAATAATGTGATTGTAATAGAAACAAATGGGGTGGGGCTTTATTACAGGAAAGAAAGGAGGTGGCTCAGGAGCAAGTCCTGACAGCAAAACTATTTCCCCATCTCTAGTGCAAATGGAGCAAAATGGTGGGCTAATTTTCCCCTCTTCCTTTAAGTCAGTCACGCTGATCCACTTACTGCATTGCTTGAACTAGTTTTCCCTGTGTATAAACATGGAAAGACAGCTCAGGCAGCAAACTCACCTCGGGATGCCTTGCAGGGATTTAGTAATGTGCCTGCTTGGCACTGTTTCTTGTATCCCTCAAGGCTGTCTCCCAATCTCTTTGTAAGATCAGGCCTGGCTCAAAAAGAAAAAAAAAAAAAAAGGAGTCCCATCAAATGATGCAGTTCAGCTTCATATAATCTATCTTTGCTAGGTGATTCTGATTCACTGTTTGGTACAGAATCAGGGTGTGCCCGTGCATGTGTGTGCGCGTGTGCAGGCAGATTGATTATGCCTGTTCGGTATTTATATTCCTAAATAAACCTATATGTTATCATTGCTCATAAAGAGAGGAGGAGTTGCTAATTAAGTACCGGTAAGTTGAATTTCTTCAAAGTGAAGCTTACAGGTCAGAGACCACAAGACTGGGACTGCAGCTTTGGGGTTTGGATCTGGCAGTGCTTTATCGAATTTTATAGATACAAACTAAATTCAAACAAAACTGATTTAGATTTCACCTCATCACTTAAAATATATTTTGTAGAGTACAGCCTGTGCAGTAATCCTCTGCTATACTTTAATTTGGTTTTAATTTTATAGGCCCTGTTTTAACTGCGTATTTCCAGACCTTTATTTCTCTCACAGCTCTTAGCAAAATGGTAGCTCATAAACACAAGCTCTGCTGTATAGACTTTGCATTTCATCCCAAAGTATTTCCTTTTTTATAGCCATGGTCTTTCCATCTTAGTGCTCTGAGCTTGGGTCACAAATCTCACTGCTATTCCAG
The DNA here is from genome assembly GCA_013399135.1 of Heliornis fulica. Lineage (NCBI taxonomy): Eukaryota > Metazoa > Chordata > Aves > Gruiformes > Heliornithidae > Heliornis > Heliornis fulica. The sequence goes on along the minus strand of VXBZ01012126.1, from coordinate 100,267 downwards.
TGTGTGACATCTTCGCTCGTTTGCCGCTGCTCATTAACAAACAATACTGCTGTGAAATTGGTTTAATGACAAAGTAATAAAATTGCTATTCTGCTCACAGATTGCCTGAGGCACTTTGAGCTCCTACAAGGCTTACTGTGGGTGCCAAGATACATTAAGCTGCTTATTCGTAAAAACTGCATCATCCGTTTTTTTCACAGGTTTTTTCCTTTCCCTATCTAGCCTCTGCTTCTTTTTATCTTCAAATAAAAAGATATATTTGCTTATGTTCTTCCATGCTGTCAAGTTTTTACTTTCACGAATATTTCTAGAAAATGAAGGTGTATTTCATTTCACTTTTCTTTTTAAAAGGTCACTCTGTCCCTATTGCAAGGTTGTTCCTGGACTCCAAACCCTCTGCAATGTAACATTAAGGGAGACTTATTTTAATATAACGTATTATGCAATTGTGATACTGGATAGAGTGAGTCCTATTTTAGGCATAACTGGATAAGAGAACTATTTATAGAAAGAGTTTCCTTTTTTAAAGAACTTGTTTGTGCAATACAACTATTTTCTGTCACGATTTTAAGCTTAAAGCATTCTTGTTGGTTTCTGTTTTAAACATGAAAATAATTATATCATACCTGGTTACTTTTCGTACCCAAATTCTACAAATAATAAAATATGGCAGAGTAATGAGAACCAAAAAGCTTTAGGAAGCATGTGGTTTTCATAATGAACTGCATGTTTTAGAAAGTATTCTTCTTTTTTTTTCCCTTTTTTTTTAAATTTTTTTTATTTGTGTGAGGCCCGCACAGATCCAGAGATTTACTGCTGGCAGACAATGGTGAAACAACCCAGTTGCTCTCTGACAGGTGGACAGGTCCTGGTAACTACAGCCAGACATCTCAACACTACCAAAGTGGTGTAAACAAACACACGGCCCCCAATCAATATTACTTTCACATTTTAAACAAACATGCTAAACATTTACATTTATCTGTTTTCATTCAAGGATTGATTGTAATCTTTAAATGCTTTGCCCCGCGCTTATGTGTACATCCACACACACCTTCATGAATTTCTTTTTTAGGGAAAGCAGTGGGGGGAAAGTCCCCTATTTCTTGTTTCCACCTCTCTGACAAGTAATTTGACCTGCTGAATAGCTTAGGAAACATGGTTTGGGTACCTGTGATGGTTAGCTAGCAGTGGAAAAACTGGTTCAGAAACAATAAGACCTGGTCTGAACATGAATCTCACACACACCCCTTGCCGCCCCCCTTCTCCGCTTCAAACCTCAGACTGATCCTCCTATCAAATATCTTGTGCTTCAGGGCTTCCCCAGGTCAGATTCATTGCAGAATGTGTCTGACCTGAGGAATCCTCAGAGCATGAGATTTGAATGTAGCAGGCTGATGCAAGCCCAGGAGAGACTCACAGACTAGCTAGCACCCCTCAGTGGGATTATCCAAGGTAGGAAGGCCTACTAGAGGTCAGGAAAGGATTTAAAAAGACACAGAGGGAAGTGAGGGATAGTGGGAGTCACTATGGCTGAGTGGGGCTGCTGCCTTGTCTCAGAGGGGCTCATGAATTAGGTTGGGAGATCTGGGATGTAAAGGGAAATGAAATGGAGGAAGGAGGAAACCATGAGTCAGAGGAAAAGGATAAACTGATGTTTAAGAGAATTTAACTGGCTGCCAAGAGGTGGACAGGACCAACACAAGTGTGGGAATGAAAAAGCTGAGAAAGGCAATTACCCTGTTGATTGGTAACAAGGGTTGAGGAGGAGTTAACAATGAAATTCAAAAGCACATATCACACCAAAGGTTCAAACCAGAAGCAGATCCTTTTGGTGCCTTCCATCAGTATTTCCCAATTTTCTGCTTCCCTGTGGTCCATTTCTGTGTCCACTAAGAAGAGGTGTAGAAAACAGGCAAAAAGCTGATGATGGCCCCATGATCTTTAGGTCAGGTCTACTTATTTATTATTTTTTTCCCCACACCAGGTTTAATACATCCTACAGTCTGTTCTGAACTCTGCTATCTGATCTTCCCTACCAAGGAGTCACCTGCAAACTATGTGTAGCCAGAATCTGTGGGTGTGAGTATGGCGGTGCAAGTCTTGGATTCACTGACTGTGCTTAACGGGGGATTTCCCCACTGCAGAGAAGACTGGCTGCCAGTTCAGGCTCCTTTTGTGTTGCGAGAAAGTTTACAGAGGGGCTCATCACCTTGGTCATGGAAATTAATGGGAGCTAAGCCCTAAGCAAGGAGTTAGAAGCACACACATGGAGATCAGAGCTTTGGTATTCAAACCAGGAGAAAACCTGACACGCACCCACTGGAAATATTAATACAAGATTAATTAAGCTTCTACTTAATTCTTCTGCTAGGCAGATTTGGGCTGATCTACTGTTCAAAGGGAAAATATTCAACTTTCTACTTATCCTAACGTCTACTAGAGATCCTAGATGTATGTATCAGGCCCTAAGGAAACTATTCAGAAGCTTCTGCATTACTTTCTTTTCCTGTCTGTGAAGCGTACACTGATAACTTGCCTGTTTTTCTAGCTGCATTTTTATGGATCGAATTTAGGCCCAAATTTGTGCTGTAGAGAGCATATGTATATCTTTTCTTGGACCCTTGTGTAGAGCACAAGCACAGTCTGAGAAAAGTATTTGGCCCATATGAAGGGATTGTCAAGTTTTAAAGATGTGGTAATTACAAGCACACAAGGAAGCCATGGAAGTCTGGATGAAAAATTCAAATGAGCCAGCAAAGACACAAATTTGGCTTTGAACTAGGAAAGCACTTGCTTTGATCCTGATCCTTTTGGGCTGCAACCACAAGTACTGACAACAAGCCACATGTGTATATGGAAGGAGCTGATGGGGCTGACTGGGAGGTGTGTCCACTTCCTGCTCTTGCTGCCCTGCCTGCTTACAGCTGCTGGGTAGTTTGATATTTGATATTTTTCATTGTATTTACAACCAGTGGCTTATGGGATTGTGAGCACTGAGGACCGTGAAATAGAAAGGTGAAGGGATAAGAGAAAGGTGGTGAACACAGCAGCAATGAAATTTTGAAGGGAAAAATACTGAGCCTGGGAACTATTCTGTAGCAAGTATCTCAATCCTCCTTATCTTGTTCTTTCCCCAAATGGATAACAAAATGCCTCTGGCCCTCTATAGGTTTAGTATATCTGCGCTTTTCCAGACTAACTCAACACATCTCCTTTTGCTTTTTCAGAACAGTACCTAGGAAACTTTCCATAGGTTTGCTTTGAAAAGTTTTCTAGTTGTTTGTAAAGTGATAAATGAAGGAATTTATTTATTTATGAATCATTAGCATAGTGTTCCTGGGCAGATTTTCTGGTGCAAAATTTCTGGGAAGCAGAAACTTATTAAAACAGTCTGGCCAGAAAATTTGTTTACCCATAGAATACTCCAGTGTAACTCTAACTTTGGTAGACTAGAGATGGGATGATGTCTGCTTGTAACAGCTACGTCCAATGGCCATTGAAAGTACTGATGCAGAGAAAGAGGACTAGCTGAGAAGACCACTACAGCTGGACAGTCTGGTGTGACAGAGGCACAGCAAGACTTGTCCTGGCTTTTCTTCGCAGAGGTTCGCAGTCACTAGGGTCTGATACCTACAGCTGTAGTGAAGCCCAAACATAGGAAAAATGATGAGTTTGAAATCAGGTACGGTGGAAAAAGAAGCGCAAATTACTAGATGCACTTCTCGTGATTTGTTTTCAAGCACAAGGGTAGAGACGCACCCAAAACATCCTTTCTGAGCCCCATTCATTCAGGAAATCACACAGGGTGAGGAGTGTAGCTTATGCCTTTATACATGCCCAGTGTAACCTGCACCAGGTCAGGCTCATCCCAGAAGAATCTGTGCCCCAAAACTCCCTTCTGAAGAACAGCTCTCCCCTGCTTCCCCCCACACTCTAAGGGAGCAGCAATTTGCTGCTAGCCCACACTAGCTGCACATTATTCCAGCAGCTTCACTCTTCCCCCAAATCCGTTCATACCAGCTTGTATTTTGAGAGTACATGGGAAGAATCTCCTCGAGAGATAACACATTGAAAATAAATGTTAGCTTCTATAAAAGGTACAAGCTTAAGTATGCCATGCCCACTGCATTTATTTAAGGATACAAGTTCCTTCAAGCAAAATGTCAATATTTTATTTCCTTCAAACTCTGAAATTGTGTTATTTTAGTTGCGGATTAAATCAACTCTCTGGTTTTATTTGCTAATTGCAATAAACCTTCTCAAAGGAATGTAATTTGAAAGTTGTTTTAAATGTAGATGGCACTTGATTTTAGTCTACAGNACTTTCCCAAACTCCTCAAGTATTATGTTTTATGAAGAACCTTGTCATTCAGTTATACTTGCACCATGACAATGATAACTAGCATGGTGCCACGGAAACCGGAAAAATGCATTTAAGGTTGGGCTTATGCATCAGAGAACAGAATCAATCTTCCTAATTAACTGCAAATTAGCAATCCCAAAATGAGTGGGATCAACCTGTCTTCACTGGCCAAGAATCATGTTAAGTATATAGCTTCCTCTAAGTGCCTCTAAATTACGTTTACGCCTGTATAAAGTAACATTCTTTTAATCTAATGCAACATTAGTGTCACTGTTCCTGAAGATATTGCACTGTTTTAAATTTCAGCAGATAGGTAGACAGATGGAAAGATAAACAAATTAATAGACAGTTATGGAGATAGCCTGATATTTTGTTATTCAGGGCTCAGAGTAGCTCATAAATCACACTGAAGCCACAAACAAGGTACTAATTAGCATAAGTCTCTGGAAAGAAAAGTTTCTCTTGAATGGTGAAATTATTTAAGGCCACTGAGCAGTAGCTATTAATAAAGATAAAAATAGTAAATGCAGAATGGAAGATAAAATGCAAAAATGGGACACAGAAGATATTTGATTAATTCTATCCCTAATGATCAAAATTGCCAAATAATGTTAGGCTAAAACTAACATCACTGATATACTGTTTTTACTCTTTAGGGTGTATGATCAGAAAGATCTCGGGTATTGTGAGAGTACAAAGGACTGACCTTGTGTGAATTAGCTTAATTAGTTAATGCTTGTAAAGCACTAGATGGGTGTTAAGTATTAATTAATTATTAATTATTATTGGGTAAAGATGGGATTTGGAATCCCATCGCTCATACATGTGCCACATCCTTCATGCAAGAGCTTTGTGGGGGCCCCAATGGTCTCCGCTTGCCTGCCTGTCTCACAAGCCCCTGCAGAATTTTGGCAGCCCCTTTTGCAAGGAGAGGGAAATGGGGAGACATCAGGCAGTTTGTACCAGTGGCTGCGTGAAAACCTGGACAGAGAGACTTCGTTTTACAGTTTGTTAGTGTCTTGCTTTGTGATTCAATGAGAGAATCTGCAGCCAAATTATCAGTGTAGGTTTCTCCAAGAATTGAGGTTCAAATATGTGTCCAAGTTCATCTGCGTGTAACAGGAGGTTTGAAATGTTTTCCTTTCTGTGCTGTTGTGAAACTACCTTTTTTCTTCTTCTTTTGTCATTACCTAACAAAGGTTATTATCTATATCTTTTATTATCAAGATTTATACTGGTTAATATTTAAAATGAATAGTTAGCTTTTTAAATTACAGATGATCCTTGAAGAACTCACAAAAATACCTTCTCAAAATTATTCTGAGATATCCTTCCCAGTCACCTTTGCCCTGAGCCATTCTTGATCGAATACTAGCAATGCTCATTTCAGGTTATTTTTTTTCTCCAGGGTTATTCAAATATTAGTTATTGTAAATCCCACTAATACGTTGACTCTCAGGCTAATATTTTCCTTTAATTTTAGTATGATACATAACTATTGGTAAATGACATTGAAAGGAATGTAACATTTAACTACATTTTACTTCACATTAGCATTGTCCAATTTCTCATGTTTTAAATTTTTCTGCCTGGCTGCAGCCTAGAAGAAAGTACATGCTGGAATAATTATATGAACAATTTAGATTTAAACATATTGAATAGCAGAAGAGATCATGCCCGCCCATTTGTATTTTTTTCCCTCTCTTTCTCCAATCTAGTCTGGAAGATGAGTAATTTCTCTCCTTAGAAGCATACCTAATAGGCAAAGCCTAATGCTTAGAAGGGAGTGAGGGGAGAAAAGCGCTTTATTACTACTGTTCAGATCAATACACAAAAATCTCAGGATGATAGAGTAATTAAAACATGCACAAAGTAATTCATCAACAGCCTTTCACTTGCCTTTGGAACCAGCTTTCTGATCCCTGACGTTTTCACTTGCAGGGATTTGAGACAGCTCCCAGCCAACGTTTCCCACTTAGCTCACAACCTTGGTTTTCATTCATAAACAAGAAATGGTGTTGGCCTTGCAATGCTTATGCTTCATGCTTTTTCATCCCTTCCCTGCTCTTTGTCTGGTGTGAGATGCTACCATGAAGTGAAATTTACCTAAGAGCTAAGAAAAAAGGGAAAAAACAATCTGCGCTGTTTGACAAGTGAGAAGTTCAGCATTGGCTAAATCACTGATAATTTTATGCTGCTGGTTATTACACTTGGATTGTTTGTAAGTGCTTCTATTAAGAATGAAATAACCACTCCTGCTGTAATGAATAGTCGGAAGAGTGTTTGAAACATTTTTCATGATTAAAAAACAATATTAAGACTTATTTTGAATTATCTGGTGGAAACGTCTCTTTTCAGACCTGGGCTGTGAGGAACAGAATTTGCACCACAGAGCACGGCTTCCAGTCGACTGTTAGCATAATTACCTTTCTGGCATTCCTGTTTTGTTTCCCAGAACCCCAAATGTTTCTTTTTTAATGACAGAGCCCCAGTTGCGGCACTCAAAATTAACAGAGTGCTCCTTAGAAAGTGTTCAAATCTGTACTGATTAGCAAAAAATTTCAATATCACTTGAGTTGAGCTTGGCTGTTGTTACAGGTAAGGACTGTGGATCCCTGAAAGCGATGGAGTTAGGTCTTCATAGAAGTTGATTGTGTATTAATGTTGCAGAAAGGCTAGGAATGATTTATGCACTGAATAGGCTTAAGTTCCTGCAGAAGATTTAACCATATTTCTTTGCTTACACAAAACACAACCCCTCTTTGTTATTTATCATCTGCCTTGCAAATACCTGCTAGCCTATAAAAATCCTCTGTTATTATTTTGTGTTATGGTGATGCACAGGGTGTCAGTTAAGGATGCCCTTGTGCTAGGCTAAGTGTACTGACAAAATAATAGAGCCCCCACCCCAAAACTTTCCCAATCTGCATATCAGACAGAGCTCACAGGGATATGTGAGGGGGTGGGGGTGGTTTAAGAGGATTAAGTTAAAATAAAACAAACACTTTAGCAGAAAAGCAAGAGTCACTTGCCTAACCAAAGACAGATGGGAGTGATTTGTAGGCACAGGTAGAGGCAAGCTTTAAGGAGGGATTTAAAAGAGGATAAAGGTTAGCTTTACATGTTTGGCAGGGAAGAATCTCCCCACACATGATGGGGGACATCAGTACAACTAAATAAAGTTGTAGTTCTTCTTGCTTTGATTCCAAGATGCTAAATAAATAAACTGGGCTACCAAAGTCAAAGGGAGCAGTACAGGAACTTATTTCATGAGTGCAGCCCAGCCTTTCTCCAGGAATTTTACATATCTCGATGAACTATTTTTTCCATTCTCTCTGACTGACAGAGAGTCTTGGCCGCAACCAGTGCTGATCAGCACTGCTCCTATTGCTTTCCACTAGCCTTAGCAAGGGCTTCCCAAGGGGACCACATTTGTCATTAGCTGCTTTTTGGTGTTAAGCTACACACTCAGTTCTGAGCAAAATTTTCAAGAAGACCAAAGCTTTAAAAGCATCTTACACCATTGCAAGTAACTAATCTCAATTAAAATACAATTATTTCAATGATACCTAGCTGGGAAACTCTGATCCTAAGTGACTTGGGCAAATATGCTTTGTCAATTTTCTGTAGAACTTGAGTCCCTAATTCACTATAGGCTTTAACAAAAATACTGCTTGTTTTTTTCCCTTCTTTCTCTTGTTCAAGATGAAATGAAGTACTCAGCAAATTGATGAAAGGAAACTAGACTGAGCAGCATATTTCAGAATTGCTAAAATTCAACCCAAATACTACCTGCCATTCCTTTAATTTCTTAGCCCAAAAAATAGCCCAGCTTGGTTTCAGATTTTCAAAACTAACCATCGAAAATATTCACCCTTGTGATGAAAATAAAAATTAAAATTTTGGCTCAGAATCTGATTATTTCAAAGAGTTATTGATCACTGAAAATAAGTGCTGCTTAGAATGAATTTGTCATCCACTAAGCCTGTAATAAGAACAATGAGAATTATATTAAATTCATAAAATTATGAATTTTGATGTGGTGAACACATACATTCTTCAGTAAGCAAGCTTTAAATTAAATACTGTTTTTATTAGAAGATAATTCATTCTAGTAATAAACTGGAAACCACAGTTTTTGCAAGCAAAAATAGCAACTTTGCTAACCATCTTCTCTGAGCATTGAACGCAACAGCCCATTGAAGAATATATATTTGCATTTCTAACATCTCCTAGTTTCTCCATGTAAAGAGGTTATTGTAGTACTACCTAGCATCGCAAAGTATGACAGTATTATTATTGCCATTTTTAGATGGAATAACTGAGGCAGAAAGAAGCAAAGTGACCTGCCTAAGCAGCTCAGAGAGACAAGGAGAAAATGCCCCATATCTGTTGGGTCCCAGCATCCTATTCACTTAACTAAACTGCTGCTTTTGCTGGCTGCTAGTACATACTGCTCCATCTTAACATTTGAAAACCTATTATTTCAATCAGATAAATAAGGATACACCTTATTTATTTGCTACTACCTTATTTGCTACAAGTTTGGGCTCTTAAAAATAAACAACTTGTAGAAATCAGAACACAAAGCACAAAACACACACACTTCTGTGTGTTAACAGGTTGTACTAGTCCTGCTGAATTTGTGAGGAGAATCTTACAGCAGGGTATGTGCCACTTCACTTGAAAACTTCACCTGGCTCCATGTCCACTAGTGAAGATTATAGGTGCAGCTCTCTACCTTTGTTCTAGTCCAAGCATTGTAATAAACGTCAGTTTTTACAAATGCTTGTGCATGGCATATAGATTTTTCAGTTTTACTAAAGATAAATTTGACAGGAGCTGAGAACAAAACCCCAAAATTACAAATGCAAACAAGAAAAATGTTTGTCTCATCTCTCTGCTTGAACAATTCACAAAGGGCTGTCTGCCTTCTTCATCCAGCTCACCAGATATAGTATTATTGTAGACTGTGCTGGAGTGTAAGTTGTGTTTAAAATATTTCACTGGAAAAGGAACAGGTAAAACATTTGGACATGCACCATATCTGACTTAATAAAATAAAATCAGAATTCTCCATAGAACAGCTTGGGTTTTTGGCACTGCAGGTTCAGTATCATGGCCTAAGAGGTTAAGAACAAACAATCAAAAAGCTCAAAGAAACAGGCACTTATAACAGAAATATTGTCTCATACCTAGCTATATAGCACTGTGACCATGAGCTAACATAAGAAATTATCCTTAATTCAACAAATACTTGAGTAATACCTTTGCAAAATTTTTCACACTTCCAACCACAGTTGACATGGTTGTCATGGAGCAAATTAACACTAACTCTGAGAGTACATATAGGACTTGTTTCACATCCCATTCCCTTGTAAACCCTCACAGTTACTAACTTGCTGTGATTGCCAGTCTCAAAAGTTGAAGTGAAAAGTAGAAGGATTTATCAAATTTTTGTTAGTTTTAATCTTCAGATTCCATCAGGGCTAAGATTTCGCCCGTCTGTGTTAAGAATGAGTTTTTCTGATCCTGATCGTGTTTCTGTTTCTATTTGGATTATGGGTAGACATATCTCATAGGCAAAAACGATTTACTGTTCCTCAGTAAGAGAGAGTGTAAGAGACCAATTATTGGGGGATAAATACAAGAGAGAAGTTGAGGAATGTATTGTTGAACCAAGCATCAAGCATGAAAGACAAGTGAGGAATGTGCATGGAGCAGTGTGGGAAGCTCCATAGTTATTGACAAAGGATGATACAGTCTCATGGACTCCTTATCAGAATGTTGATTTGGACTGAATTTTTGAGGACAGAAACTAAACAGAGACAGGGAATCGTTACTCTGCTTTTGGGAGGCAGATTCGAGCCCAGGTTCATCTTGCATAATGTAAAGCACCAGAGAGTCACTCTCACCATCAGCAAAGGAAAGCAGGTACTTCCACAGAACAAGTTAACCTGTAGTCCAAACTGCCCTCTGAAACTGCTCTTCTCCATCCATGTTGATTGGCAACTATGCTCTGATTTTAAGTGCCCACTTACCCATTTAAAGTTTGGTTGAATAAATGTGGGCTAAATCCAAGAAAATGAACCAAAAAGCATAGATCACGTTTTGCAAGGTGTTCCATGGGATGACTTTACGGACCTTAATGTAGAACGTCAGAATTTTAATAATACAATGTCAAACTGGGAACTTCTTCTCATAAGAAAATAAAAAATTGACAGGGCTGATCTTCTCCCCATCAACAGTTTCCAGAGAAAGACAGAAGACAAATGGCAAAGGCAGAAAAGGTAAGAACTAATCTCCACCTTGCAGCATTGGGCCACTGCAGTAAACCGTCCTTGGAGCTAAATGTGTTCCCAGCATAGGGAGATAAATCAAGGTAATTTCCTTGGGGATTAGCCTGCTGCAGTCCAGAAAAAGGACAATATAAAGTCTGCAGATCAGTTAAGAGAAGCAACAGCTAAGCAGGAAACATTGCATAGCAAAGAAGGCATGGACCTACAGCCCTAACACATAGGTGGAATAAAACTGACACAAAGAGCAACAGCAAGGAAACAATCGCTCAGAGTTCATACACAGTATCTGAAGAGGATCATGACAGTACAAAAGTGACTGAACATAACTGCAAAATATCATCCAGAACACACTGCCAGTATCAGGATAAGGGGGGCTTATGAGGATCCATAGCTATCCTCACACTGGAGCTACCTTCATAGGACGAGAAGTGACATATAAAGAGTAGAGTGTTCTAGCACAAACCAAACCAAACCAACAGTATAAGGACAGCAGCAAAGTAGAAGAAAAAATAATATCCAGAGAAATAAGAATTGGAAGACTTGCTCAAAACCCAGCACACTTGAGGTACTTTGATGTCGCAGAAGTTGTCAGAGATGGCATGGATGCCATGTCTCTGGATGAACCTATATGCTAGCAATTTCCGGTCCTCAGCTGAAGGCTTATCGGCATGAAAGTCATTAGAGCTAGTAACTGTTAAAAATAAAATGAAAAAGTAGTAATTCACCAGAACTCAGAGGAGTAATCACAGTTTGTAGGCAGAGGGAGTTTGGAGATGGCCCCTGGAAGTCATTGTGCACGACACGTAGTGCGAAGCCTAGCTGTTGCTGCAGAAGCTCTGTAAACAGTTCTTCTGATACACAGCCAGATTAATTTGGGGAGCATTTTGTGCACCAGAACATAGTACATGAAACAGCTATTAACTTCATTCATTCCCCAGCTAGGAGAGGGCTCAGCAATCTCCTGCCATGACACTTGAGTGCTGTGTCATAATTCAGCCATCAGGAGGTGCTTACAGAGTCAGGAGCCATCAGCAACCACTGCTGCCTGGAGTCAAAGCATATCACCTCTGTGACACATCAGAGCATCAAAGGCTCATAAAGAGTGTGCCCCCGGGCCACTCCCAAATTCAGGTCTTCTGTGTGGCAGTACTGCTAAACCACTGAGATGGCTTCGCTTCAGCTGTCAGAACTGGGGTGTTTTGCAGTCTGCATATAAAAACACCATTTTCATGCTGTCTAAAACACCACAAAATTATACAGAAAGTGTGGGGGGGGGGAGGGGTGGAAGGGGGGGAAGAAGTGCAAAATGATGCTTCCACCTCACATAGCAAATTTCTCAAACTAATCTGTCATAGCGGAGACCAGGTGTCATTTTTGGCATATTATTTAACATCTCGCTCATTGTTTGATTCTTTTCTTTTTCTAGGTAGATACTGTTTTACTAATTAAGGAAAATGAAATTTCCAGTGGTTGGAATTCAGGAGTGGCCTCCTCTGTGAGCCAATCTCACTGTTCTCCATGAACAATTTAAAAATAAAATCTAGTTGAGTTTGTTGTTTGTTGGTTTGGGTTTTTTTAAATTGGTATCACTTTGTCTAGCAAACACACATGGCTGTAATTTAGTGAACTCCAGTCTTCCTCTTGTGGCAAATTGATAGGATAATTTTATTATGAGTGGAACAATGAGTACAGGGAGTGAGGGAGAATCTCAGAGAAGTACACATAATTCGGTTGACTAAATGTAATACTTGCATTATATCTGTAGGTAATGAAAACAGTGCTGAACACTGGCATAGCTTAAACCCTTTCTGATTCTAGCTCCTGTCAAAAGGCCACCCCATAAATCATATCTGAATTTTATTTAATGTCAGGAACCAGTAATCTGACAGAGTTCAATGAGGTGTTTGGACCAAAAGACATATACGAAGTCATGTGCTCCATAGTCTTTGTAATCACAGGGACACATAATCCATCCATGGATTTTAACAAGTAACTTACTATGTTCCCTTTAGTGTTAATTATTTTACACATCACTTGCTTCTCATTTATTGATACCATTTACATATCTTTATCACATAACATTTCCAGTTATTTCTGTTATTTCCTTTTAATGACACAACAGGGTCAGCATCACACTGGACCGTGATTATTTTTGTGATGCAGCCAGTATCCACTAGCCTAGTTAGGGACAGCAACGTCAGTGAGCAGAGTTCTTAATGGTTTCTTATCAGCAATTTTAAACAGATTTCTTCTTTTTATCTTTTTTTACTGATTTCCTTTCTGCACCCGAAGAGGGGTGAAATCTGCAACAGTTAGAGATTCATCCTGCTAGCTGCTGCTGCTATGTAAGGGAATGCACAAATACTTTGCAGGAATGGGGTGTAAAAACCTAACCATCATCTCTATAGAAGACAATACAAATCTGTTATTTTAGTTAACGGACAAAAGGGTTTTCTAGTTCCAAGAGCTAGAATTTTGCATAAAGTTTTGTGGGCCCTTTAAAAATTGTGCTACTGACTTACATTTAAAGAAATTTTAGTTAAAGCACATGCTCTTAAACAGTGTGAAATAATCTAAAACAATTCTATAACATATAGTTTTAATCAAACCCTTACCCCTTCAAATACCCCTTCTGTAACAAGAATATTGTTTTGGCCTCTTGGATGAGGATGAAGGTATGTTTTGCATTTCCTGGAGAAAAGTGAGTCCGATCAGTTTATTATTTTGAGCTCTGTCTAATCCATTTTTCTCACGAGTGTTTGCACAAATTCATTTTGCTTGCATGAATGTTTGAGGATAAATTCACTCTGAGCCTATCCACTTAGCGATAAAGCAGTGTTTTTTGGGATCGAGCAAGTGGGTGGAATCATTACTAATGGCTTCCTTCTCTACCATGACCATTTGTGCTGTCCAACCTGTACCTTCACACCAAGTGCTATGCTCCAGCAGTCACTGAAGAGGCAGAGGAGGTAGGAGCTAGGCTGCAAGCGCTCTAGTTAGGATTTTCTCATTGTTGGATCAGGGCTGGCATAAGCTCATATTCTTGTAGCTCCCCACCTTACTCCACTGCTGCCTTGCTCACTAGCATGCTGATAATTTATGAAGGCAAGTACAAATATTGCACTGCTTTAGAAATAAGCCAGTTCAAAGTTACTGTACTGTCCTTTCCCATCCCCAGACAGAGCGGAGACTTAAGGAGTCTCTAACTTCAACCTTCCAAGCGAGGAATGAACAAATATTCCCCTAACATGATTGTGAAAATAACACTGAGGATCTGTTACAAATAATAGAAAACTGTCGAATGAGATAAAAGGCACTGCTGAATCCACAGCCACATAGACTTTGCAGTTAGAGGGCCAAGGTCCACAAGGGACAGGTAGGAATATGGCTGTGATGTATAGTGCTCATTCTGCATGGGGTGCTTGGCTAGAATAAGAGCTGCTTTGCCCTGGCAAGATTCTGGGATAATCATAATGTTGACCCTAGATATCTCTCCTTCAGCTCTCTGACCAGAGTAGTTCCCTGCCTTGTTCTGCCATAGACCAATGTACAAGGATCCAGGTATTCCATTGATTTCTGGTTGTTCTGCTGTTCCTTAGTATAGATATATTGCAGATGGAGATTCTTATCTTAGCCCACATCACATTTTTCTACTATACTTTCTAATAGTGATATTTCAGGAAAAGATGTGATGTGAGAAATCTGGGAAATAAATAAATAAATGAATAAAAACAAAAGAAAAATTCTTTCATTTTTTCCAACGTACCTCTTCTTCTTTCACTAAGTTCTTCCCATGCTGTCCATGAGAGAATGAAAACCTGTTAACATCCCTCCTCTTATTAGTAAAAGTGTTGTACATATACTTAGCTACTTACATGGAGAGTGTGATCAGAAATCAGGCTTCGTGGCTTAGGTAGCCAATGGAAAAATGAAAAAAGTGAATAATGATACATGCAGGGAACTGATGTTGTAAGCAGTCCCAGGCTCAGATTTATTTATATGAAACACTCACGTAACTATCAACAAATTCACAAAAAGGAAAAAACCCAACCCAGCCTGAATAAATTACTCATTAAGAAGAGATTTCTTCACTCTATGTCTAACCACGTGTTTCCATTATTTATAAACTCCTGGGCAAAAATGAAAAGTATTGGGAAATAATTGACCCTGCATGATCAAATTGCTAGTGTGTATTAAGAGTGGAAGGTAGAGAGGCAACAGACCTTGGTCCTTCACTCTTCACAGCACAAATACCACCTATTGAATCACCGACAGCATCAGAGGGTTTGCAAGGGACCTCAAAACCCATCTAACTCCAACCCTCCAGCTATGGGCGGGGACACCCTCCACTGACTGGGGAGGGGGTCGTCCAAATCCCTATCCAACCTGGCCTTAAACACTTCCAGGGAGGAGGCAGCCAGGGCTTCTCTGGACAACCTGTTCCAGTATCTCACCGCCTTCACAGTAAAGAATTTATTCTTAATATCAATTTTCTTGAGATAAAAAGCTAACGTTAATTCAGGGCACCACCACTCCCTTACTAATTGCTGTTAAAAGTTTTTTTGCTTATCAGTGTTTTTCAAGGAAGTTCACAACTCAAGAGGTCAGCTTTAAACAGACTGAAACATCAGCTTAGAGTGACTAATATAAAAGATATGTCTGGAAACACATGGAAAATGTAATATCTCTCCATTGTTTACCTTCTGAGATATAAAAACAGAAATAAAACCTGCTCACATTCCCAACCAAATACTAGAACAAAACAGGTCTCGGACAGGGGCCGGGACACAGCAGCAAGTCTGAACTGAATGAATAGTCAGCAACAATGATTATGAGTCACATACAAAGAAGGGAATATGTTTTCTACTACAATCACAATAAAACAATGAGTCAGGAAATGGAATTTGAAGCAAGTGCAGCAAAAATGGTCCGAAACAGAAATTTTAAAGCAGTAATTTCTCTATTTTTCATGCTGATAGTTTGCTAGGTTTTTTTGTTGGCTTGAGGCTTTTGTGTTTGTTTTTTTTCAGGGGGTGGGGGTTGGAAGGAGGGGTATTGTGGTTTTTTTCAAAGAAGGAAATCTGTAATTGTTCACACTGAAAAGAAAATATATTTCTCTCTTCACCAGCTATCTATGAGATCTCCTGCAAGACAACTGAAATTGTGACTAGGAAATCTCCTCCTGTCATGCAAACTCTCCCATTCTGACGTCTATTTCCAAAGCTCTCCATACTGTGAACCTCAAGAAAATACAATTAAAATAAATCTCAAAAACTTACGTTATATTTTAATTTATGAACTGTGAACTATTTATATGAACAATACAATCATAGGTAAGACACTTTCTCCTGCAGAAAACTGAATCGGAGAAGAATTAACTCTCAGAGCAGTGACTAATTCTTACATGTTTTGAATCTCAAGGATAAGTCAAGGAGAGCTACTGGAGTATATTACGTCAGGAGAAGTAAAAAACCTTAACCTTTTGAAAATTCTTCAGTGAAGGGTCCAGGCCCAGTGCTGTATCATTAAATTCTCTCCCTTCATTGCATTTTAGGCTGGGACTAGAGGAGGGGATGTACATGAGGATAATGTTCTGGAATCCACAGGGTACCTGTTTGGCCTGAGCCAAGCAGGTCAGCATCACAGACTATCAAGAAAAGAAAAATGCCATCAAGGAGATGCCTCAGGAGGAAAAGAAATTTTTAAAATGTGGGAGAGGAAGAAAATTCTGTTAGGGACTTGAATACTTTGACAGATTCACACGGTTAGGCCACGTCAAGGTCAGGCCATGTCACAGTCTGAAACATTCCCTGTCTTCCAGGTGCTGCCTCAACTAGTTCTTCCTTGGATATCTCAAAGGGAAAACTCCCCAAGAACAGCAAGGCAGCAACGAGGCCTTGTGGCTGCATTTTGAAGTTCTCCCTCCCTTCTCTACCCTGCAACTTGGCACTGTCTGAGCTAATACAAACAAACCTTCAAATATAAATAGTAAAATATTAGCAACTTTCAGTCAGTTTCTTTTCTACCCCAAGTCTTTTGGGTGATCAGTAAAGGCTTGGCAAACATCTTCTCAAGCAGGTCCAGTGAGAATTGTCACTAGGGAACAAGTCTCTGGTGAGTCATTGCTTGCAGAGCTAGCCCAAGAGAAATGGGACCTTTTAGATGAATCTAAGTGTGGAAAATTTATTGAGGGTAGGGTGAGGAGGAGTGTGGGGAGGTTATTTCCAATGCATGGAGTCAAATGGAAAATGTATTGTGATAACAATATGTTTCCTGATTACTGAATGATTTCTGTAGGTTTGATTTCACATAAAGGGTAAACCTGCCAAGCAGAAGAGAACCGAGCAAATATGGTCTCTATTACACTGATGTGCAGAAAGAGGGACCTGTGCTCAGTGCATGATTTGTAGGCAGTGGGATTTATTATCCTCTCTCCTGATGGGTGGGAGAAGGATAATGAAAACCCCAATTAACAAGAGGAATGGAAAGCTTAATTGTATATCTGAAGAAGGCAATTAAATAATCGGTGATTTCTGAACTGGGGCTGTATATGCTGGAGATGAGCATAATTCTCCCCCTCCCCAATGAATATGGCTACCTACCTACTTTTGTGTGAGTTTATTTGAATTACGAAACTTGGTACATTGCTTTACTGTTCTTCATTAAATGTAACCAGGAATATTAATCAGATATGACAACACTTCGAAGAAATACATATCCAGTGATAATATAGTGGAGATCCCTATTTCAGCCTTTCTTCACACAGTAAAATGATGATTTGCAAAGGAGCTAATAATGCAGCTGAAGTTATGGGGTTTCTATTAACTCTTTACTCAGAGCTGGCATTGCTTTCCTTTCCCTTTTCCTCCCTACATTGTTTACTTTTAAAGACCCTGGTTGCTGAGTTATTTGCACGGTGCTGGAGCAAATCTAAGCAAATCTAAATTTCTGGAAACAACATTACTGACAGCAAAGGCTACTCTTTCCAGAAATGCTCATCTGACACAGCGGGGGACAGAGGCACAAAGGCTACGGTACTATTGAAATTGTAATATTAGTGTCACAATGAGCATTTCATCAATCAGTCCCAATGCTTCTGAACAGAGGACGCTGGCAATGATGCTCTCTTTCCAAACACAAGTGCTGCAGCTGCACACTCAGCACAGATACATCCAGCTTCCTCCCACACCCCTAATTCCAGACACAGAGAGACCTTTTTTTTTTTAAAAAAAAACTCACACCAGTGCTAATCAGGAAAACTGTGCTAAAGCCAGTGATGTTTCACCAGCAAGAGCAAAACTGCAAATAAGTGGAAAGTCTTTTTAAAATTCATTCAACTTACTGTACAATCTTTCTGGTTCAACCTGAAGAACATGATTTTTGAAAGGGCCTCAACCTGGCCTCCTTTCCTAGAGGTGCAATTTTGCATCTGCAATCAGTTAAAACCACAATTAATTACAGTCATAAACCTTGCCAATTACACATCCAAATGTCTGATTTGTGAAGCAGTTGGGTAGTTAGGTAACCACATATAGGACTTGCATTGAAACTGAACTTTGAGCCTGGATACAAAAGTTAGTATTGAAAATTGAATGCTGTTCCAAGTTTTCCACATTTTATGCTTCTCTTTGTCTTTTGGGCTGGGTTTTTTGTTGTTGTTTCTGCAAGAAATGGTGGTGTGACTGTGACAACTGGGAAGAAAACTGAGCTACATTACATCTAGCTAGAGGCAGATCTATCTACAGACACTGTTCACAATTAGTTTGACTTTATTTGTTAATATTTTTATTGATGATGATTTCACTATGGCTCACCCAAAATGTCATGGTTGGAAGACAAGATGGCAATAAAGGAAATTTTCCCTGAAGGGTAGGTCTACAGCTCCACATCACACTTTTGCTGGCCACAGATTTGCTAAGAAAAGGATTGTAAGGTACTACTACATGAAGTAATTTGAAAGTTGAAGCAATGAAGTACAGTGTAAATAATTCACTTTTTGGAGAGAGAGCGGGGGCTGTTGAGCTTGTGTTTAGTGGGTGGATCCAGCAGATCTATTACTGGCAGTGGAGGCTGCATCAGTAAAATCCATCTTCTGAAACAAAACGTTTCTTCTTTAGACATGGTGACACTGTGTAGAAATAGCATATTCACACCGCAGCTATTCATATTACATTTATAAACATAAGAAACTGCTGACTAGAGAAAGGCTCTTTGGTTCATCAAGCCTTTTCTTTCAGTATATTTCATCCTCACCTCCCTGGTTTATCGCTATATCCTTCAGTCCTTTCTCTCCTGAGATAAAAACGTCCAGCTGTCTCTTAAACTCATTTAAATTACTTGCTTCGCTGGCCAATTATTCCATATGTTTACTACTGTTTCAGGCAGAATTATTTTACTCGATTCCCAGTTTACTCTTGATTTCCTATATTCGCAATGTATTTCCAGGGTCTTGGACTACTGATTTTGCAAGTATTTGTTCACGTTTTGCAGTGTTAAAAAAGTAAAGAAAAAAAATATAGTGCCCTTAGAAGCCACAATTAGTTCAGCAGTCAACTTTTTTTTTATGAGAAACAGAGGCAGATCAAGACTAAATCCAGGACCTTAGCTTTCTTTACATCCTGAGTTTATAGCCTCTTTTTTCAATGGGCCCCTCCAACCTCTTTCCCCATGGATGTGTCTATTGACTCCCTGAGGCTGCAGCCCAAACTGAAACCAGTAGGCTCCTCTCAGAGTCACACACTTTTTTTTTTTCTTTGACAGTGAGAATAAAGCTATCTTCTCTGGACTTCTGTCTTACATATTTTCTTAGAGGGACAATAGCTAAGTTAAGATACAAGAGAAAGCGCAGCAATTCCCACTTCTCACTTCACTAGTGTTCTTTGCAATACCTGTATGGTATCTGCTACCCGCATGGTTTCTCCGATCTGCTATGATATCTACTGCAAATACCGTCTGATGTTGCAACTGCAGTTGAGATTTCTCATGGAAGTTACAGGTCCTGTCAACTTCTCCAGCAAGGGAAGGGTTCCTTAGGCGTGATGAAAGTGAGGAGGACAAGTTCTCCCTCAGTGTAAAAAGGGATGATATTCTCCTTAGAAGCTTATCTTTCATCAAAGAGTGACACCTCCATACAACTTCAGGTGGAATTTTGTTACCAATTGCTGTGAAGCAAATCGAATGGTTCAGTTCATGAACCTTTCATAAGCTAAACCCTGCAGCGTTTGCATAGCATTACCAGACACATAATTAAAAAAAAAAAGTTGCTGCAACTGAGAGTCTACAAAAAATAGCATCTCATTAAGAATGCGCCCAAGGGCTGGAGTCTCGGGTTTGGGTTTGGCTCTGGCACTTTTCCCCCAAAATCAACAGGCCTCCACCCTGTCTCAAGATTTAATTCTGTGTCTTGGTGACTGATATAGCTACGCTCAGAACTTCCTCATGAAACACACCAAGTTGATTCTTTCCCCATTTAGGTGGTAAATATGAGGAGTAACATTGGTGTGGAAATATCCATCACAAGCAAATAATGTTTTACATTTTTAGTTTGTAGAATCTTTATTTTCTGTAACATATTTTCATAATTTTCTGTCAAGCACAATTTCATCTACTAACACAAGACTTGCCTTTTTAGTTATCTTCTGTGAATTTGCTTGGTGCAAGGCCTTTTCCAAGTCCTGGTTTTCATGTACAACAAAATATTTCTGTATAATTCTCAAGAAATTTTAGAGAAAATTCCGTTAATATAGTCAGAAAAAAACCCAACCCCCCCAAACCAAAACCCCAAACCCAACCTTTTTAATCTTTTCCAGTCAGGAGCTATCCAGAAGAAACCATCTGCTGTGTAATGTAAGCAAAACCTTCATAGTTATCAGCTGCTTTTTGGAAAAGATCATTAATATCCTAAGTACGTGATGAGTAAATCTCCAAAAATAGGTTTTGCAACCTTTCTGATTTTCAAAGTCGTAAAACATTTCCATTGAAGATGTGTAGTGAATTTAAGCAACTGTAGTCTGGGATTTTAGTCAGTTTTACGGATTGCTCAGGAATAATCCAGAGATTCACAGATGGCAGACTGCAGGTTGAAAACCACTGATCTACAGCTATCATTTGTATAATCCTCCTAAGGTTTTAATATTCAGCTAAACTTGAAGACCGTGTCCAAATGGCAGTGTGAGACCAAAAAACTCATGAGCACCTTCTTTATTTGAGATTTCTCATATACTTAGACAGAGTGAATAATAATATAATGGTATAAAACCTATAAACAAATGAAAATTAGAAGTAATTTAAAAGCTGAAACTGTGTAGTGTCTAAAACGTTCTGTAGATATTAACTTTACAGAAATAGAAGGAGAGAGTTAAAAAAAGATAGCAGAGTTTCTTCAGTTTCAATTAAGTTTAACTTAGTAATCAAATTAACCTTTCTAATGCACACTTCTAATGTTTTCCTCAATTTCTCATTATTTTCTATAGGACTGGTATTCTACTGGTTATTATAAGGCTATAAACTATTTCAGCAGTCAAAGTATCGCATTTAATCCAAACAGCAAGACCTCCATAAGTTAATATTTTCTGTCTCCAAAACAGGCATCCCTTTCAAGTGTTCATTTACTAATACCAAATATATTCTCATTATATTTCACCAAATCAATGAATCAGTTATTAATGTGTGCTTTTAAAAATTAAGTGCATTTTTTCCCCTAAAGCTTAGGGTTCGATTCCTTAAAAACCTAGAGCGCAAGCTTTCTTAGCTGCTATCAAACTGTCTATCCCCGATGTCCTTTCCCTCAGAAAAATAAATGAAAATATTTCTATCTATTCCCATTAAAACCAGTTACTCTTTTTAAAATGTTACCCGGACCCAGAAATGGCAAAGTCTGAATTTCAAAGTCATATCAGATATGTGAGCAGAATTCTGCTCTGAAGGGTCTACATAACAAGTTACAGCATTAATAGTAATCACAGCACAGTGTAGCCAGTAATCTGGAGAAACACCTAAACCTTTCACAAGTATTTTCTTTCTCCTTTGCAGCTTTCACCTTCTCTCTCTCACCGCAATCTAACATGGTGCTCAAGCATGCTGCCAACTTCAAGCACACTAAGTACTCCCTCTGAGATACGTGCATACACTATTTTCAATTATAGCATCACATATACACATGGTTGAGCCTGGACCTATGTCTGTAAATGTGATTCGTGTTCAAGGAGCTCTCCGTTCCCATCCTCAGCCTGATTTTGGAAAAATACTCTTCTTTGGGAAAGACTTTCAATCATATGCTTGAGCCTAATTCAAAGCAATGAGAAAGAAGCATACGAGTGCCTAACTCTTGCAATAATCTGCTCTTTAAAATAATTACAAAAAACCTAATTTGATAATTTTGCTAGTTTTTTACCCTTTCTCTTCTATTAATTCTACTTGCCATTTCTTCTGGTATCTTTTGTCTGCTGCAAATGCTTTAACAGACTGCAGCAATGATACTTATAATACTCTTTGTCCTTCATTGTCAACGTACATTTTTAGCTCTCTTCTGCTTATTTTGCCTCATATATTCAAGCTGGATCAGACTTGCTTTTATCAGACTTGCCCTTTGCAATTTTTGCTACACTCTGCCGCTCTACTCAGTTACAGTGGTTTCTTTGTCTTTCCATCAACTGAGATGTAAAAAGGGTAATTTAGGAAGGTGGGAGGATATGGAGTGGGAAGTGAGGATGAGGAAATCTTCAAAAAGTTTTCCCTGTTTTTTTACCTTGTCATGCAACCTTACATAAAAACAGCCTCCCCTGGCCATGGCAGACCAGGCTACTTTCTCCCCAGCATACTACAGATTCCTTTCAACAAAGCAATA
>VXBZ01012126.1:40257-72757 GCA_013399135.1 Heliornis fulica | reverse complement strand
GTAATTTGCATCATATGAGGCTGCTTTGGCCACTCACACTCATTCCTGGCCATCAATCGTGCACTGTCAGGTGCTGCACTCTGCCACCATGATAAATACTCCTCCTAACACTCTGATTCGTCCAAACAATGTAATTGTCCTCTATTCTCCTCTTGGTAATGGAGATAATGAATGACTGCACAAACAAGAAGGATTGCTCATCACAGACACAGGGGTGGCTTCAAACCGAAAAGCCCTGAGTACAAATTTTAATTGACTGAAAACACAGGTCGAAAGAAAAGAAATCCTGTCTTCCATTTCCAGTCTTCGAGACAATCACTTCTGAGCATTCCCCTTTTGGTTCTGGAGGGCGAGCTCTTTATCCTGAACGTGGGCCCCCCAAAATGGGTAAAATGAGACTGTAGAAAATCCTGTCGTTGGAAAGCAACCACAGCAATGCTGTCCAGTATGCTATTCATGTGAAACAACCCCTCGCTTTAATTGTGTTTAATCCCAAAGTGTGAGGAGCTGGTGTTATGAAAAGGAAAAAAACCAAAACCTAAAACCCAACAAAAATACCAACCCTCCTCCAAATGGAAACAGTTCCATCCAGCTAAATACTGATTGTACTGCAAGGAATAGCACGTTTTTAAAATTTCAGTCGAAATACAACCACACATAAAGCGAACTGTGTTCAACAGCACAGAGCGTGATAGAAATCAGTGAGCCTACTCGGTGTGATAGTCATCCTGTAGCTATTAAGACATTTGAAAATTGGTACACACAAGATCAACAAACACTTAAAAGCTGAGATCTTATAAAAATTCACCTTGCACAGATGGCTTTTATAATTTCTAATTAAGAGTGAGGGACAATGGCACAACAACTCTCACTTACTTAAATAATGTTCTACATTTTGGGGGAGAGAGAGAGAAGTGGTGTTGTTTTCTGTTGATTTTATTTCCCCCCACTTCAACATCAGTGATTCCATGCCTTTTAAATGTGAAGTGGACTGTTTATCTGAAAGTGTGCTGGCAGACTGCCACCATATTTCTAAGATTAAAGAAAGGATTGAAAACAATCAGCTTTCCGAGGAACTGAAACCACGACAATATGTTTCTGATTAATTTACAAATATATGTATATATTTAAGGCTAAACTACAGAACCAGAAAATTCTTACTAGTTAGTCTATCACAGGCATTCTTACACTTTATTAGAACAGACATCATATTGAAATAATAAGCATGGGAGGCCTTCGTTTCTTCTTTGATCTATATTACTAAATGTCTGACTGGCTCAGATTTAAAATAAACTTTGCTATGTTTGCACTTGAAAACTGGAAAAAGACCACAAGTAATAATTTGTTGTCAGTTTCCATATTCTCTGACTAAAAGCTATCATTTACTCTGCACACTGCTGGATACCAGGCAATGCTAGTCCAGTCACCCCTGCAGTGGCTAAACTTTCTGGTAGGAATATATGCACTAGTATGCATATGCAATGATGATAGATCGCTTCATCAGCATGCAACTAGTTGAGATGAATTAAAGGCACAGGTCACAACTTCCCGTGCTTTCTGAATCTCTTGCAGGCTAGCACCATTACAGCCCTAAACACACAGGTACATATGGGAGAGGGGGACTGCAGAGCTCCTTTTTCTCTGAACATCTAAGGATCATGACTGCGCGCCAAATGCATCACAGATGTGAGTGCAAGATTTTGAGCTGTTTGATGATGGCTCTTCAGAGATGTCCTCTGTGATTTTAAAGTATTTTTTCTGTATTCACGATCTCAATTTGCACCCAATAAACTAAGTGATAATAAACAGTGGTGTTTAAGTGCCACCTATGCCCAGCATAGTTCAATATGGCTTTAGGCTTGGGACTTTACTCAGACTGAGGTATGGGTTATAAAATTTCCACTATTACTTCATTTTCTTATTTAGAAAGCTGAATTCAGGGGAAGGAACACAGAAAGGAATTTCTGATCAGAAGGTGAATGAATCTAAATTATTTGCCCCTAAAAAGCATGAGCACAAAATGTTATGGATTGTTACATATGGCAGGATTAAAGAATTACATTGACTAACTTTACTCAGCCTATTAAAAGCATTCCTTAATTGTCTGTTTAAATACAAATCTCAGTAATAAATGAGTTAACGCTCACAAAAATGGAAAGAGCTTTGAAAATCTCACCACCTCTAAAGATTCCCATTCTACTGAGCATGTCTCATCTCTTTATTGCCAAGGAAACCACGGGTATCTCTTGAAGCCTTCAGTGCTACTGAACGGTCAAATGCCAGCGCTGAGAAACACCTAGTTCTCTATCTACAGATGATAAGGCCATGCTTCAGACAGGACTTAATTCCAAAATGGAAGCCCTTCTGTGTGACAACTGCAACTCATTTAGGAAGGAAAGAAGGCACTAACATTCCAGGAGTTTCAAAATTCAACAGCAGCAGAAAGTGCTGACAGACTATGCACTGGTAGGGGCTCCATTTAAACCATGGTCATAGCTACCTAAGATATCACCCATCTCATCACGTCACAATGTTTTTTGATCTCTTAACTATATAATGCCACCCTAAATTTGGTGGAGAAGAGGAACCCTCATTTACAGCACTGTAGAACCAAGATTGCTAAACATGCTTTTAGAGAAGGTTACGGTATCTCCTGAACCAATAGCTTTTCAAACTTTCATTAGTTTGATCTGTCTCTCCTAGAATAAATATCCTCTCCTGCTATGTGCATACATCCAGACAGAGATGTTGTAATGGTTCTCAACTATTTTGAACAGAAAGAATGGGGGTTTTGTCACTAAAGAAGACCACTCATATTAAAAACGGTGAGCACCAGATAAAGCATGTGGACATACAGATTGATCTGAAGAATGAGAGTTGCTATGGATAATTCAACACCAAACACACCAGTCCTTAATAATATCAATAAAGGACAACCATACTACTACAGCCATACTACTATAGCATAGACCTGATATGAGCCATATTCTGCTAATTGAGCTGAACCAAGTAGAAATTAATAAGCAAAGCTAGCATAGATGGTTCATGGGCCTAAACCCCTTGTCTTTCCCATATTCCTGACTCTTGCTGGTCTGATAAACAAAGGACCAGGAGGACCCACTTTTCTGTGTTTTGCCACTTTAAAGACATCAGGTAACACATTCAAAGAGACAAGCTGATGTGCTAAGGAAGTTCAATATACATGAGAGGGTTGCTCATAACATATGGCTGCTTTTAGACACAACAAAAAAGAAAGATGACCAGCTGTGTGGATTACAGAACGAAAGCTTGCAGAGCATGTTTACAAGAAAAAAAATAGATGTTCTGAGGAAGGAAAGAAGGATGATTAATAAAGTAATAGCGTGCAGTATTGTGGTAAAAAATTCCCATCACACTGGAAACAGAACAATGACAGAGAACCATATTCTCCAGTGCTGTAAGAAGAAAAACATTTTGTAATCTTTTGTATAAAATTTTCCCTCATAAAAATCTTCCTTTAAGTAAATTAAAAAGATGATATGTGGCCTGCAGAGCTATTTTGAAAATTATGAGTATTCACATGGACAAGAAGGGTAATGATGAGCATAATCATTCATCAAATACAATTTGGCTCTATTTTCTGTGAAAAACGGTGTTTCTGGTGAAAATATTATTACTGTTGCCCCTATTTCAGCAAAGCTATCTAAAATTTCAGGGGCTTGATACATCAGAATAAACAGACACTTTGGCTCGGTCTTTCAATTCAGAATTTTCAGGTAGCAATTTCCCTGAAAGAAGGAAAAATAATAGGATGGCCTAAAAAGGAATGGAGAAAAGAATCTATGGAGAAAAATAGGAGAATATATGAAAGGGATGGTAGAAAATTGAATTATGTGCTTGGAACTAGCAATTAATTTTAAAAAAATGTAGCAATTAGAGCTCTATAGGAAAATATTAAGGTTGCTACACAGTGGACAATAAAGTTAGCTGAGATAACTGGAAATAGTTCTGCTGCAGTTGTACAACAACGAATTGCAGAACACAGAGATGCTCAAAGTTAGACTTAAATTTTGCTCAGTTTAAAAAGAGATAAGCATGGAAAATAAAATGAAATAAAAGATTTTTAAAAATGCCTTTTAGATAACGAGGAAGTACTGGAAAGAGGAACGGTGATACTGGAAAGATGGTTTTCAGGTCAGTCTCCAGGCATAAAGCACAATGCTTAGTAATAAAACCAAACAGTATTACAGTGATTTTCTTCTCCTAGATACTATATGATATCTCCTAGATGGTTGGATATAAAATCCTATTTCCATTGAGTCAGTGAGAGTTTTGCCATTATCTTCTTTAGAATTTGATTTGGAACCTAATTTAAGAAACTTAACCTTTGAGTAAACATACGGAAACGTTACTTTAATCTTCTGAAATACAAAATCTGTATTGCAGACAAATATTGGAGAGTTTTCTGTAATATTTTACAACTACTGTAGAAAAAGACTGAAAAGACAACATGAAGTGCATCTGCAGAATAAATTGCTATACCCCAACAGGGACTAAAATTAAAGGCACTACTTGAAAAACCAAAATCTGTAACGAAGCCAACACAGAGAGAGTCTTTCAAACTGCCAACCAATCAGTATGGTAGTTTCAGAAGTAATGAAAGCAAAAAAAAATTTACTGTAAATGCTGAAGTAAAAATCATATTGAGAAGTTCCTAAAGCAAGGAAATAATTAAGCTGTAAGGCAGAAATAATACTTTTTAAAGAGTTCTCCCTCTTATTTAGAATAGAGTGTCTCATCAAGTTCTGCTTCATTAATCCCTTAAGAGAGAGCTGGGGCAAAAATGGGGGGTGAGAACACCTTACTTAATGCATGCCAAGAAAATAATCAGCACTACTAAAAATAGTGTCCTTTTCATTAATATTGAGATGCAGAGCTAGGTCCCTTTTGATGGCATAACAGAATGGAACTTTCTGTTGAGCCCTAGATTTTTCTTTTCCAAACTGTGAACCTGTTGTCAGCCTTACAAAAACATAATTATTTCTGCTAAAAATCAGCCCCACTAGCACAGTTTGGAGGCAAATACCCATTCCTGACCCTACAGAGTCTGGAGTCATTGAGGTAAGGTATTAAAATAACAAAAAAAAAATTTATAAATATCAGATCCAGGTACACGACAGTTCTCAAATGTTGAATATATTCATGTCCACAATGTTTTTTTCAGGCTCACCTAGATTACTGGCCATGACTGAGGCAGATGATAATTTCATATCAGATCTTTTTACTTAGCCTTTCCAATTTGGAGTAGGAATTTGTGAGTCATATGGACACGTTTAGGAATGAAACCAACATTAAATATTGAACAGTGGTACCCACACAGTACAGTTATATCTGTCTTTGAAGGTTCAGCAATCTCACTGACGAATTCTTGTTTCGAGATTGGGTAAACTGAAGAACCTCAGATTATGCATTTGAAAAGTTCAGGACCACATAAGGATTTTGACAAATCTGGTTCCAAACAACCCCAGTGCCCTGCCTTACAACACACCCAGGGAATCAGTTCCTACAGGGCTGATTTAATTGAATTTGAACATCTATCTAACCTACTGGAGCTTGTTCTTTTTTGATTGCCCTAAACCAAATTTTACAGAAAATAGTTTACAAATGCATCATGAAAGAATACAGGGTTCACAAAGCCATAAAGATAGAGCTTGGTTTCATTTTTTTTCCTCTGCTCTGTAGACAGGATTTACAATTTATACAGAAAAAAACACCCATGTCCACTATGAATGATAATGGACAAGGAACTAGTATATTCATTCAGTAGCTGAATTCTGTTAGCTGGGACAGAGAACTGCATAAATCAAGGATCCAAGGAATCACAGAAAAGGGGTTATATAACATGTAGACAAGAACAAACATGGCTGCAAAAAGATTAGATATCTTAAATACCCAAGAAACAGAAAAATGTTCTTAATTATTTCAAAGGAAAGGAAGATTCAAAATTAATCAGATATAAACAAGTGACACTCCAGAAGTACAAGCGTTAAATACTTCATCCTGTAAGAGTACGTAACATAATGTGAACTATTTAGCAAAGTATCCATTGCTGAATGCCCAGAACAGTTTTCTGAACTTCAGCAATATATTGAAAAGCCTAATTTAATGAGGAAGGCAACACGGATTTATGACAGTGAGGTCTTTCTTAATTAACTCGCTAGTGTTGTTAAATGTTATCACTGGAGCAAAGGAATGGAAATGCCATAGATATTATCTCTTTCAGTTTTATTACAGCACTTGATATAATTTCAGATTAAAGACTATAAAGTAAAAAAATGTCTCATAACAAGTAACAACAAGTTGTGGGTTAAACTGACTAGTGAGGAGACTCCTCTTACTTTTATATGTAATTGAGTTAGGCAACAATATCAGATAAAGCTAGGAATACAAAAGATTCATGCACTGTTAGGCATGAAAGGTATGCTAAAGGGCCAACCTACTACCCCACAAAGGCAATAGAAGTTCTCCATGGACTTCAATGGGAGCTGGATTGCAAATTTATTAGCCTTTGCTGATTAATATAGAAAGCCATTTTTTCTTGACATGCAGGTGCTATTATGTAAATTGTGGGGAAAAAATAATGGCGCAGAAAGATGTAATTGATGTTTTCTGAAACATCTTGGTATGATACATGAATGGAAGTATCAACAGGCACAAAAACATTTATCATTATCTCCCTCACCTTGCTGGATCACAGTTTATCAAGCTCTGTTAGGGGTCTGCGGCTTCATTCACAGTCCTTCAGTTTCTGCTACTTTGTGGATCTTGGGCTCATCTCTTGCTTCTGTTTTAATTCAGAGCTACCTTACTCCCCCCAGGCTAATTGAAATCAACCAAGTTCAATGGCACATTTTGTATTTCTGTTTTTTAAATATACAGGTAGAGCAGGCAGGACCAATAATATCACAAAAGTTGTTGCTAAATACTCCAAAGCTTGTAGACTATAGGCACAAGTCAGGTCACACATGAAAATTAAAATCTACTCTGCATTTGATCTGAGTTAGGTACTGGTGCTGTGAATGCTGCAATACTTCTATCTGTAAGGAAAAGCAAAGCTACGGAGAACTGTTTTCTTCAGCATCAAACCAAGAAAATGATGCAACTGACTTGGAAAGCTAATGCTATGATTTAATCCATGTCATGGTAAAAACTGAAGGTTGGATTCTTTTTTCCTTAACATATTTTGTGCCATATCCTGACAGTGATACTTACACAGAGCTATTGAGCAGCACTTTCTTCCATGTGAGAACTCTTTGAGTTTCACTAGGTTACACACAGAATAAAACACTAATCAGTGCAAGTAAGATCTGGCTCTGAGTCTGGCTCATAGATAGAGGACCAGAGAGAGAACTTTGTTTTGGTTATTCTCTATGTAGGAGACTTTGAATTTCCTTTTTACCTAAGCTACATCTGCTGAGCTAGTTTATTACAAAGGAAATGGGAACTATGGCAATACATAGCTCCAAGAGTCTCCCATTCATTCCATAAATATGTGAGGCCATGGCTCTGAGCAAGCTTTTCAACACATTCAGTAGCAGGATTTGATAGAATGCAACAGCTAGCTCTCATTGCACCTCTTAATTTGCTTGCTGGAACTTGGCAATTTACCTTTCAAGAGCCACAGAGCAAGTGGATATCTGTTTGGCACACACAAAAGTTCTTTTCAGGGATCTAGTGAAAGGGTAAGGTATGGTCTGAAGCTTAATGAAGTTATAAGCTAGTGACATATCTTACCAGAAAATATTCATGACCTACTGAAAGGAAGGGAAACTAGTCATCAGAGAATAAGGGATTATATTTTAATTTTTAATATAAATCTTTTAATTTGCACTTAGATATTTAATATATGTATGTACTTAATTTGCAAAGCAAAGGCAATGGCTGCAACAACTTCTGCAGTACAAAGACACCACATTAACAACAAAACACTGCATCATTCTTAGTTAAGGCCAGGTTTGTTGAAGAGTTCATTTGAGTTTTGGCAAACATTGCAAGACTTCTGGGTGCAGTGCTGCAATTAATGTTTTCATGTGGCAACTAGGTGAAACTGCTGCGGTTCCGGCTGAGTCTCACACCGAGTCTGAACTCAGAATCTCAAAGATGAACTTTAAGCCATGAATTTACATAGATTTACAAACATTTCCCAAATTCTGCAAGGGGAAACTGCTGGTCAGTTCTTCAAAGGACATCACTTTCCAAAGTGTAATCAATTTGTTTTACTGTTGTCGCAGTGAGGCCAAAAGAGAAGAGGCGACTATATGCTATCTTCTTCCTGGAAAGTCCTCTTTCTGCCTCTGGGTCCTACACAAGTTGGTTATTTCTACCCAAGCAACTTGTGTGCAGGACTTTGAAAGACCTGGAGTCTTGTCTTTTTGAGGAGACAAGAGCTTGTAACAGGAAATAGAGTACAAAGAGAACTATGTTAGTAGCCAGTATTGAAACATCAAGCTAGTGGTGCATAATGACTGTTATGAGGCATAGAGCAGAGTTGAGGAAGTTTTAAGGTCTGGGAAGGGAGAGCTGGAGAGTTCTGAATTGAAATGGTCTTCTTGGACAACAGGTAGTAGAAGATGGGTGTAAAAAGAATGAAGCATCTGAGAAAGCATTGTGTCTGATTTGGAAAAGTTTATTGGTGCTTTTACTTCTCATTTAACATGCTGTGATTATGACTGCTTTTAAATTTTATCAGCTTCTGAAGAGCAGTTCAGGTATGTGGAGTCAGAGGTCAAACACATGGCAAAGGCAGTAGCTCTACAAGGTGCTTTTGGGGTCAAGAGAAACAGCGATGCTAATGCAGCAAAACATAGGGTTTATTTTGGAAAAGGCTTTAATTCAACCTCATGGATACAATTTGGAGCAGGAAAGTTACTCTGGGGGATGTCATTAGTAAAGGGTGATTGGGTGGCAGGCAAAGGATCTACAGCGGGAGGTGTGGGTACTGGGAAGGCCCAGGACTGGAGGAATTCGCTCTAAAATGGGGTGGGATTGCTAAGGAAGGAAGGGGTATCAGATCACACTGGGGTCTGACCACTACCTGGGAACTTCTGGCTTGTGTTCATTTCTCTGTAGGCTTAAAATGAACCTACAGAGAAACTCCAGACATTAGAAAGTATTAAACGCAGGTAGTTTATAATCTCTGTTGTCTGTCTCTTATTTTTTCCCATCTTTTTTTCAATTTCTCTTTTTATTTCTACAACTTGTCATTAATCTTACATCTAGCAATATATACTATGTGTTGTTGTTCTGCCTACCACTACCACTGAGCACAACATGCTGATTTCCACAGGCAAAAAAGAAAAAAGCAAGAAAACACACATGCATACACACAACATGGTACATACACTCTTAGGAAATGAGAGATAGCAACATCTGCCACAGATCTGTAACATTTTAAAAATATTTTCTAGTAAAGTGCTAAAAGACTGTATAACATTTACACAGTAGAAGGCCTTGACCCAAAGTGTTTTCCTCAGAAGGGTGTACAGTTTTGCTATTTAGCAGGTGTCCTGAGCTGCTGTTAATCTGAGAAGAAGCAAGAAATATCTGGTGCCACCATAAAAACATTTAGGAACCTAAAGACGAAGGTAAGTACAATGAAACCAAACAGGAGTTAACTGGCTAATTCACCTGATTTCATGGGAGCTAGGCATGCAATATATTTAGTTTTGAAAATCTGGCATGGTGCTCATCTGTATTTTTTGTCACCTAAATGTGTTTAGGATATGGTCCTAATGGAGCCTTCCACATATACTGGAAGCTCTCCCCTAAGACCACCATCTTTGCTGAATATTCTGTGCCAAACTATCCACTATCACTAAGCAAGATTAACTTGGGTCCGTGTTTTGGGAGCTTGTGGATCCACCGTAAAGCCTTAAGAGATTTGGCAACATAAAGTGAAAACCAAGTAATTTCCTTGATCTTTCACTGCCTGTTTCTTCTGGGTAGCTTTTTAATAAACTCTTCTTACAATCAATAAAATATATTTATAACAAAGTACCACACTCCTACCAACAATCTGCGAGCTGGTACATACACTTCGCGGCTTATAAACTGACACACTGTAATAGCTGCACAGTTTTTAGCAGCTGTCTCTCACATCATGTGTCCTGCACAAGTGGAGACTGAGATTCCGACATGGTGTTCAAAAACTGGGATTATCCTGTAATTTTCAGAATAGATGGCAANTGGGTTTTTTTCCCCGTTGCGAAGAAGGTGTAACACCCAGGGGGCTCTCAGATATTGTGGAGGTGGGTATAGGATAAGAATCTCATTAGTAAACAGATAAATTGATGTAATGATATTATGTTCCTACCTACACTCCAGTTTTGGAAATGGACGAGTGACTTCCATAGCAAATAGCAGGTCAATCTGCACATCCATCCTTATACATGACTCAAATACATTTATGAAAAAGAGGAGTTCTGAAATCCATGTTCTACCTAGATTTTAAAGAATGAATCCACTTCTTTCTTTTTATTTGAATGAAGTTAAAAAAATCTCCTGCAAACTGTAGACAGAACTCTTGCAGCCTGGTCTTCTGCACAGAAAAATAGTGGCATCCTTTCAAAATTAATTTTTCAGCTTTGAAATCCTATCTTTTCCATCTTTGTGATGAACATGTCTCTACTAGATCTGCAAAGTTGACAAGACAGGAGGCCAGTCTTCCCAACTTCAATCACTGAAAGCTACCACAGGCTTTGTTATACAATAAGAAGAAGGTACAAAGTCAAACATGGGTACCTACGGCATTTTACAGCTCTGGATTTTTCTGGCCATGTAGAGGAGGGGGGAGAAGCAGCAGGATTTGGGCCTTTACTCATAAGCAATACTAAAATGGTGCAATTTGCATTTCTTTTAAATAATGCAGGAACAAAAGTTTTGAGTAATCTTAATCTATATGCTGTTTTCTTGGCTTTCTAGCCACAGTTGAGTTGGCTCATCTAGTTATTGGAAGTAAGAACTGACTCTCAGTAAATCACTTGATTTGCATAACATACCTGCTTCTTGCAAACAATGATTTCCTCACCAAAATGTTAACAAGTTGGCTTATTTTTTATTAATTAAAAAAAAGAAGCAGCCAAGCTTGATCTCTTCTTTTATTTCACTTTTTGATAGTATATAGTGGTGAATTTGGCAGATCTCCTTTACAGGTTTTAAAATGTTCATATTCTGTTGGAATTCAGAAGAAAACTTTCAAAATACTCTGTAACGTTACAGAAGACTTGTGCCCTTTTCATCTGCTAGCTTCAGCAACTTGCCAGTAAATAAAAATGAAGAATTGCAATAACTTAGAATAATATTTTGTGTATTTAGAATAACTTTCTAGACAAGGATCTCAAATTGCTTCATTAATGTTAGGGAATACAGACCATGAAAACTCACTACATCACTCCCTTGAAAAAGAAGGCTCAAAACTAAAAAAAAAAAAGAAGCCATTTTGGGGTGAAGAAAGGGTGGCCAAGAGACACTTAGTGCCTGACCCAAGGTCATATGAGGGGAAAATGCATAGATGATGACAGAACCCAGGGAGGAATCTAACAGAAACTAGCAGTAGGTGGGGTTTTTTTGGAATCAAGAAAAGAAACCCCAATCAGCAATCAGATTTTTAAGAGCACCGGGACAGTTGTCAGAATCCTCCAATTTTATAAAAAAGGCATTTAGGGTCTATGAATGATGATATTTTTCCTACAACATAAGGTAGTACTTGCATTTCTGTTGAGAACAGAATAATCTCTGGAATAATTAAACAAACAGAAAGAACTAGAATACTTCGGAAGGAAAGACATTATGGATTATTTTCAAAGAAGTTTAGGTTTAAGGGTGCTAATCCCATCAAAACAAAGTAAGAAATGGGTGCCAAACTCCCTGGGGCCTCATTGAAATTCTCAGCTCATATCACTGTAATTGATTGCATATGAGCACAAATTAGAGTTAAAATAGAATTTAATTCTACCATATACATATGTTCATTTTTTCCCTGCCATTATTCATTCATTGCTTTTTTTAATGCACCTTTCATTGAGTGATTTACAGTAATGATGTGAAAACCACAGAAAAAAACCGCTTCCTTCAATCCCTCCCCCCTCCCAAATTCTAAAATATTAAAAAGCAATAATAAACAATGGACCATAACATCAACTGCCTTGATTTGACACCGTTTCTCTGTCAATTTAAACTAGCTGAGTGCATGGTCTCCTGCATCTTTGTGTTTTCCAAGGTTATTCTCAGCAGCACCTGCACAGTAAATAAAGGTAAAAGTGCATCAAAATAGATGCAGGCGTATTGGCGAATGAGGAACTCCACTTCTATATACATTAGTGAACTTTTCTCCTGACAAACAGGCTATCACCGTATAATGGGCTTTTCCTGAAGTTTACTGCGGCACTGTTTATAATAACATTGCATCCAGCCTGCCTTGTTGGTACTTTTGCATTGCAGGGTAACAGTTCTGAGGTGGCAGCAAACAGCTTCCGTGCTTGTGTCAGGAGAAATAAAACTGTTATTATTTCATACACTTCAGAGGCCACACTTGAACTCAGCAGCTCTGCAGAGCTGTTGTGAACAGAAAGCTCTGCTGTAGAACACCGGGCTGCCCCCTCAACAATAAACCGTTTTCTCTCCCCTCCATGTTTGGCTCCCCGCCAATTGCCCATTTGCTTTACACCATCAATTTATATTCACTGAGATGGTGTAAGGTTCTAGAACAGCACTGATTATCAAATCTGCCTGCCAAACATATGAGCAGTAAAAGCTGGTCTTCCAGAGTCCTACATGTATCATCCAAGGGCCCGATCCTGTGAGCTCGCCCTACGAGGAGCAGCGCTCAGATCAGCTGAAATCAACAGAGCCCATCACCACGGCAAACACCAGCACTGGGAACTAGTGCTGGTGAGACAAGGAGATCCTCGGTGGCTCAGCTTCCTTGCCCAGAGCTCAAAAGGAGGGTTTTTCAATAGCCCACAGCCGTGCAAGCCCTGGAACAGTCGGTTGAGAGAGTTCGTGGCTTCTGTCACATTTTTTATGAGCATTTCGTACAGCATCAATTTGCCAGCTGATACTATCTCTTCAGGTGTATGGGAAGCAGTTTTTAAAAAGACTTTATAACAGCCAGGCAGACACTCATTCCTTGCTAATCCCAAATATTGAAAAGCCCAAAAGCTCTCGCCCTCTTACCCCTCCCAACACCTGAAACAATCCAACATCAGAGTTCAAAAAAAGTTAAAAATCGTGAACCTTTAGAAAAGGACTTAAAAAAAAAATAACCCACAGGCTGATTTTTATTTGCCTTTAATGTCTAAGGAGCACATAAGTCTGACTTCTAAACCTAGTGTTTAATCATGAGGCCTAGGAATTTACTACTTCTTTAAATGAAGTTTGGATTCTCAGAGGAAAGAGAAAAAGAAAAAAAGATGTTTACAGCTGGGACGGTTCTTTAGAAAAACACTGAATGTCATGAGAGCAGCATTCAGGAGAACAGAAAACACTGTATTAACGATGGATTTTAGCAAATTAATTAGCCTTGCCCATTTTAATTTTTCTTTCACAATGCCTTAAGCTTGTGAGAATCAGCCACAATGGGTTTTGTTCATAAGTTACTTTGCATCTAAAAAGAATTAGAATATTTCTTGCTTCCTTTTCCACGTGGTCATATATTGGTAACCCTAATTTGAATCCTTTCGCCTCGTGTGCAATTAGTTCTCACTGAAGCCAGCAGACGTCATCCATACGTAAGGAAAGCGGGATGGAGCTTTAATGAGTGGGAAGTAAATGTAACAATGAAAGAGCCAGTGAAGAGGGCTTTGCAGGACCAATGCAGCTTTCTGGATGTGAAACTAACCTGTAGGGATAAACACATCTACCTACTCTTTGCTTAAGAGCTATAATATTGGACTCATTTAATACGTTCAAAAACGTGCATGCAAATGTTTCCTAGCTATATTAATCACATCTCAATCCTAAAATGAACTCTGTGCAAGAAGACTTATGCACATCCATAGTGTTATCTGCAAGATTACAGCCTTTATTGCCGACTATTTGTAAATAAGGATAAAAGTCAGCGTAGGCATCTCTTCAGATGCAACTTTAAAATACCATATGTCCTTATGCTTGTGTTATGTGACGAAACCTGACAGATCAAAGGACCAGATTTCCCACTCTACATTGATTATTTACTATCATTCATTTTCATGCATTTTAATATATGGTATCTACATTTAGGTTCTTGAGAGCCAGAGAGAATTCAAGCTGCGGTACTTGGATCCAGACTCTGAACTTCACATAGCTTGGGGATCTGGCAGTTTGGTTCAGCTTTTCCTCTGTGTAAACAAAAATGTATCTCAGATAAAGTCCACGCTGCCTTCAAACATGCTCAAGCTGTCTTACCCCTTTACTCCTCTCCAATCTATTCACCTTTTCTCCTCATAAAAAGAGGGGAAAAAAATCGCTTCATGGCTAGAAATTCATAACAGATTTTGACTGCAGGCATCAATCCTTCGATTCACCATGTAAGTCAGTGGAAGTGCTCATGTTGTCTTTTTAAACAAACTAATGGAGTGACCCAACAGAGACAACAACAGGGCTTCTGACACTTCTCTTTATTGCCCAGTCATAAATTCATAAAGGGATGTATACTATCACCAATTGGTAAGTTTGCTAGATAAACATCAACACCGATTTAATTACTTGTGTACACGTTGTAAACCAGGGAATATTTATACAAAGAAATCAGATAAATCAAACATGAGCTGAAGCTTAGAGGAAAGCAATTAAAGCTTTAAGGTAAGGTTGCTGAGGGAAGGCCTTGTATCACATTATAGCGTATAATAGAAAATGTGTTAACATGGAGTACAGTATGTGAAATTAAATTAATTAGTAATATAAAACACTTCTAAAGCAGCATGTCCATTGACAGATAAATAGATTAAACATAAGAGATAAATAACCCATTCAAAAATCTCAGCTCTTTTTTATCAAAGAGAAGAAACAAAAAAAGAAATCAAGCTTCTTAAAAGACAGAGGTGATAAAAGCATAGCTAAAATAGACATTTTAAAGCCAACTTGTTTGCCCCAGGCGAGTGATTGAAATGAAAAAGCATAGCTGGACCATAAAAAAACTATTGGACCATATTTCATTTGCTATAGTATATTTAAATGTTTCACTGCACACCAATTTAAATCTAGTGCCTTATAGGCTGGTGTAAAATACCTTAAGCTGTACTACTTTCTGAGCAACTGTAAGGAGCCTCTCTGTGAGACAGACTTCTGGTTACCTCACATAGCCTTTCTTAAGGTTAGCAATATACTCAGGGCTATATGGGCAAATTTTTTCTGCTACATCAAAATGAAATTACAGGTCCTTCCCCCTAACCAAACAAACACATAATCTTCTGTTAGGATTAAGTACTATTAACACAATACGGTCTGAAACAGGGAAAGGTCCTGGAGTCCACGTATAAAAGCTTAATGCCT
Source organism: Heliornis fulica (assembly GCA_013399135.1). Lineage (NCBI taxonomy): Eukaryota > Metazoa > Chordata > Aves > Gruiformes > Heliornithidae > Heliornis > Heliornis fulica. The sequence continues at coordinate 57,250 of VXBZ01012126.1, read as the reverse complement.
TCCCTAAACTCCAGACAAGACCTTTGTATCATGCACAGCTCTCTGTGTAAAGCTGATGCTGGAGGTGCCTACTTGTACTTTCTGGCACACAACTGGCACGGTTTAAGGAACTGTCCGATTAATTGCATACATAATTCATACCTGCCTGTTACTGCTCACCGATTGCTTCTGTGTATCTCTCTTCTAAACTTCTAACAGTTTCCCGAATAACTTTTCCAGTTCCACCTGCGATGGTAACATATTGCTGACAGAAGCTGGTAGAGCACTTCCCTCATTCTAGTTTGACAGATGAAGGAATCTGATAGCACAGAAAATAGGACAACTACCACTTCCCACAAGCTGCATTACTGTCGCTTCCCAGGTGAACACCTCTAGATTCGGAGGTCAATGTTCTGGTACTCCAATGCACATGCTCAGCTTTTGCCAGTTTCAGGCATACTTCTGGTGGTCCAGATTGTAATTCACAGATCTTAGGTTTGTGTCTACAGCATCCAATATGCACAAGTGTCCTTTGCCTCCCCACTGCCCAAGTTAGCTGAGTAATGCAGAAGTTTTACTAGGTGACTTCGCAGTAATGCCCATTCTAATCGGGAGCTTACTACCTGGAGGAAAGTACATTTCGTTTTGGTGAGAATAGGTTTTCATTTACTCATCTCCACAGTGATAGGAGCTTACATGTTAGCCATCATAATACAAAATGCTTTTAAATCCTCCCTAAGGGAAATGTATTATCCACCATTTCTGTAAAAATGGAGTGGGGGATGGGATGTAAAGGTAGGTATTCTAGTTACAGGTCAAAAAACAATCTTTCTCCAGAAGACTCAACAGTGTGCATCACTGCTTTAATACAGATGGTTAGAATTTCGTTGGTTAGATTTTTCTGAGTGCAAAGGAAAAATGGTAATGTGTGGATCTTTTGTAAGCATGAGTGCAAAGCTAGTATTCACCTCCTGCAAGTTTTGACAATGCAGAGGGGCATTTGGTCACTATGTTACAGAAAAACAGAAATTAGTAACACAAGCGGGAGGGGATGGGATGTACTTTGAACAAGTAAACCATCCATACTCTACAATGCAAAGCATAGAAATGTTTTAAGCAAGTTAGGTACACAAATTAAAGCCACCCTGGGGCAACTTTTAATTTATGTAACTGGGTGATTTTCTATCACTATGTAACTGCCAAAGCCTCACTCATTTGGCAACATCACAGAAGTAACCATTCCATACAGGCAAATCACTCTGTAATATCTGCACTGAATTAACTCCTGTAAGTATTTTGATTGATATGAGGTATGTATTTAAAGAAATTCTGGCCCTGTGAAAATCTACAGTAACTTCCTAGTTTATGGGAAAGTACTCCTAAAATTTGCCTTTCTGCTTTTTTATAGACAGAACAGGTATTCCTCTTGTAAATTAGTATTTCCATTTGCTAAACTTTACTTTCCAAATCAATATTTACTCTGCAGAATGTGTGCCCAAGCCTCAGTTATTTTGGAAAGTTTTAGTAAAAATGATTCAGCCATTTCAGAAAATGAAATTAAAGAAAAATATTGGTGTGTTGTTTCTCACTATATTTAATTGAGGAAAGCGTGCTTTGGAACAGAAGCATAACATTTGGAGAAGGGATGGCCCTGCTCTCGAGGATGTGCCTTTTGCCATCTCTTTGAAAATCCACCCACATTTGGCCAAGCTATAAACCTTTGAAAATTTTCAATTAGCACTACTTCAGTAAAGACATTTAAGAGTTTGTCAGCTAAATTCTTCAAAGACTCCATCTGTACTGAACATGCTCCAGCCTGTACATGCTGGCATCTGCAACACCCCCCACAGAACAAGGGTGCATGTGCCGCTCCGTCTCTGAGCAGGACTTCCTATGAAACAGTCCTTCTCCAGTGCTTGGACCTTCCTAGGCCAGGGACTGAGCACAGGGTGGTATCACCTGCAGTCTCCACACCGCACAACCTATACGACAAGAAAGACCACAGGGGAGTGATGTAAAGCCAGCTGGCATTTTTACTTTTAATGTTTGACTTCAGTATCTGTCATGACAAAAAGCCATCAAAAGAGCACACCGCTGTGAGGCTCCTCTTGTTCAACAAAATGGCGACTAAGGTTCTAGCTCTTCATCCAATCTCTATCATCCACCTCAACTGACCCCACTATTTCTTCTTCCCTCATCATTTCCCTCATCCCACTCCAGTGCCAGGGTCCAAGTCCCAGCAGCTGTCTCCTTCCAGCCCACACCTAGCCCAATTAATTCTCAGTCACCTTCTCTCAGTGCTCCAGCTCCCTTCCTCTACAGAGGAATTCCCAGTGTAGTGCCAGCCTCCTTAGCCAGCCCCTCTTCCCCTACTCATTTGCTGCGGTATCTCAGCCAGTGTGACACAAACCACAACTTTGTCTCTTGGATGGCTTTGGTCCCCTCTACATTTAGCTCTGGCAGCTGCCTCCACCACAGTCCTGGGTATCAGGAGGAACAGTAGAAAGGAGATAATAGTTCCTTGTTGCATTGCCTGGCTATGATGCTCATCTCAGGCACCTTGAAGCAGCTTTACAAGAGTGTCCCTCTGTAGCACGAGTGCAGTTCACAAGCTTGAGATGGTGTGGGATTCACGATTATGGCTAGTCAAGACAGAATTTTTGGAGGTTTAGCTATCAAAACCCAGGAAGTCTTCAATAAGCATCTGTGAACTGTGATTTTTGCTAAGACTTAAACCATGGCCAAATTGTTACGTTTTTATAAGGGAAGCAAAAGCACACTCCTAACATTCACCTGCCAAATTTCAAATCCCCCTCTCACAAATGGGAGCACTAAAGCTGTTCAAAGAAAAGGTCTCCAGAATTATTTAACACTGTTAAATAACATGTACTGTGCTGCTTTTTTTTTTTTTTGCTTTTTTTTCCCCAATTTATTTTTCTTGCAAGTTTTCTTCGTAGTTTGTCTGTCTCTAACAGGTCCGGAACAGGACATTGAGACCAAGCTTATGCTACTACTCTTTAGTTATTATTACATACTGTGTCTCAGGATCAGAAACTAGATGTTTAAAACCTTAAGATTAGCAGTTTCTAAAGATCTGGTCTTTTTACCTTAAGAAAAAGATTTTAAAATAGAGATCATTAAATACTTAATGTAAATATGTTATGTGTTAGACATTTGGAGGACCTTTTAATCAGATCCAGTATTTTCTGTTGTGTATATCTTTACAGTACTTCCAAGCTGTCAGAAAAGGTTAGCTGGTATGTCTAGCATGGTATTACTTTTATGAATTGATACGGTTTTCTCTACTTACTTTTCCTTCTTTTCTATTAGCTAACCACTAGTGTTGACCCTGCACACAGTTCTGTTAGCCCAGAATCTCTGACAGGACTCCAGCTCTACAGTGCAGAGCAAATGCCAATTAACGTAAGTAGTCAAAGCAGCTAAGATACTTCTTGACTGTTGGATAATTTTCCGTCAGTAAGAAGAATACTGTTACTTTAAAAGTCTAACGCGAGACTTTGTCTCAGAGGTATTGTTTCCATTGCACTGCATTTCATAGATCACTAAGCAGCATTAATTGAAGCCCTATTCCTTCAGTCTGACCACAGGAGGACTACGCACAACCCGGAGTTTTCTATTGAGGGAAAGACAAAAAGGACACCAAAAGAACAATACAAGCACATTTTGAAAAATCACAATACTCCCTTTTGGCAGTTCATGACAACTTGCAGAGTATGAAAGCTGAGCTTCCCCTATGCACCTTCTCCATAAGCTTGCAAAAGTTCTGGTCTCTCTGTCTTCTACCTGTAAGAACTGTCAAGCGCTCAAAGATCGCCATCACCTCAAATGGCCTAAATCATCTGAAAATGTCAAGGAAAACACGTAGTAAGTTTTCATTCCGGTGAATTGAACTGGACTGGCTGGACACATGAGTAAAGTCACCTAACGTTTAATCTTCTCCCACTTTTCTGGGTTCCTGTTTGAGTTTATAACATGGATTCTGGGAAAGTCTTTCTGACTTCCTTTCCCGGAAGGCTGCGTGGCATCTGACCATGGGAAAGAATCTGTTAGGCTAGGAACAAAAGGTTTGACAGAACTGAAGAGTTTGCTGATGGACTGACTCGTGGGTTGTAAGCAAAGCAGGGTAATGCTGTAACTCCCAGTGAAATGTTCTGGAGTTTCAGACCTAGCGGGCTACCCAAGCCAATAGCAGCTGATGGCTGGTTAGATGTTATTTCTCAACAGGGCTGATATGCTTATAGGGTCAAATCAATGTTGTAGAGTTAGCGTGTCTACTCTGAATTCTCTGGTTGTCATATGTCCTACATTTTCAGGAATTCGAGAAAAAAATGAAAGACACACAGACCAAAAAAACAAGGTGCCTAACTCAGAGATGAAGATTTTTTAAAAAACTAAAAACCCAGCAAACAGGTCTCTCAAACTTAATGAAAAATAGAAAACTAAGGAAAAAAATAATCACACTGAATTAGCTTTTTCAGCATTCCATTCCCCCAGAATTGTCTACATGTATGTTTTTAAGTCAGGGAGCCACCTTCATTGAAATATAAGGCCTTTTTGCTTAGAAACATGATCTTTTTGACACCTGAGGGATAAAAACCAACTGTTGTAGAATATGGTTTGAATATGGAACACTGCAGGAGAAATAACAAAACCCTGCTTTTAAAAGTTCAGCTTGGTAATTCGTGCAACCTCTATCACATGTCTGCATGGAAATCTCCAGCTTTATTAACGTCTTGGAAAAAAATTAACAAAAGGTCACACATCATGATACTAAGAAAAGTCAAGGTCTGAGGCCCCATTTTCCTTCCATTAGATTCAATAGAAAAAAAAAAAAATAAATCCTACTGTTTCTCTATTTGTCTAAGACCAGGCTATGAATGAGGTGTGGAAACTCAACTACATTCTCAAGCTTAAAGGTGGTCCCTTTAGGTCAGGGCTCTGGCACACCAGCAGGTCATTACAGGAAATGCAAATTGCCACTTCTCATTGCAGTGCCTTCTTTGTTGATAGGGGACTTCTGTCTCCAGGGCTATCAACCTGGCAAATTACACATGCATTTAAAAAAAAAAAGTAAGAAAAAATTAAACAAAACTAGAGCCTAGGAAAAACACGTTGATGTAGAGGGTCTGTTTAAAGAGGAATTTGGAACTAGACTTCTGTGACGTTTCCTGTACTTTAAACGTCTTTCTTTTTCCACGCAACACATTAAAGGGATGTGATCAAGGCTAAAAACCCTAAAATTAGACCTGCCAGCTGTGTTTTGGTTTGTGAATGTTCACAGGTCATGATGTCCCTGTGTGTTGCCTGTCTGACCCATTCCCTGGAGGAGGCAAAACACTGGCACGTAGAGGAATTCTGATACCCCTTACACACGGCAGTACAGTCTCTGCTCTCCTCAGTGTAAATTAGACAGACAGAAAGAAGACAATACACACATACCTCTGATCTTGGAAATAGCATGGGACTCTGGGTTTGTTGTTTTGTACTTAGCATCTATGTTTCATCTCGCCTTTTGGAAACTAATAGGTTTTAAAAGGTCACACAGGAAGAAATAATATTCTCAAGCATGTTTGATTTTGGGTCAACCGTATGAGCTTTTACAACATCTTGTAAAAATATCTAAATCTTCCATAATCCTGCCAATGCAAGCTGAGTTTTAGTGTCTTAAATTACTCGTTAGTCTGCCAATTTTCCACCTAATAACTCATTTAATTACTGAAAAGCAGCTCTAGATAGTTCGAAATTGCTCTATAAAACTTACTACTAAAATTTCAAGGGGCAGTTTATCTAAGAGGCATTAATCTGACCTCTAATTATCTGGTGGCACAATCCTAACTAATTTGTTTTCACAGGTCAAGTAGTCACACATATAGCTGCAGAGTTTGCATGTGTTTACGATCTTCACATGTGCAAACCAGAGTTTTGAGATGAGGAGCTCAAAATTAGAGGTAGTTTTGGATAGTTCAGCCTTATAAACCTGCCAGATGAGCTCTGGTTTTGTCAGAACAATCATCCAAATGAGTCAGTCAAATAGACATGGGTGTGTTATTGCCCTGTAATTAGGGTTTGACAAAAATCTGTAATTTTCAAAATAATAATTGAAAATGCATGTGGAAATGTTACATAGAAAGCTACATTTAGTAATGTTAGAAGCTGCACTCTTTTCTAAAAGAGGCACAGCTTTCGAACCAAAGTAAGTCTCCAGGAGAGCCAACATTTTTTCCTACATATGGAGCATCCTAAGCTCAAAATGGTACATAACCCTGCTCAGGAAACTCTGGAAAACACCAGCTCAGAGCCAGGAGAGTTAACAGAGCTCTTTAAATTGCCTCTTTCCCACAGTCCCAAAGGAATTGCAGAGAACAAGAGCAGCTCCAGCTCCCTCCCCGCTTGACCTGCCGTCTCAGTACTTCCTTCTGAAAATCTGGCACACGAGTGACAACACCGCAGAAATGGATCATACCCCCTGAATGCACCCACCTAAATTCTGAGGGGGCACTGTAACATGCAGTAGTCACCCTCCAGCACCTTTCAACTCCCCATCAGTCTTTTGTGCATCTAAGAAGGTCTCACACTATGCAGATAGACCTCTGATATCAAAGAATATGGAGGTCATTATGTGAGCTGATCAAGGGAATACTTCATTACAGAGCAGGAAAGTAGGAAACAGAAATGTATCAGAAAAAAAAGGAAGGTAGCAGAGCTAGTCTCTTTGTTCATCTGCTTTCCTATTCTGTCCTCTGTTTAAATTTAAAATGTATGTATGAAGGCAAAAGTATATTCAGCTCAGTTACTCAAAACATTTGCAAATCATACACACTCAGAAAGACATAAAGCTCAGAGTTCTTAAATCAGGATGTACTTGGAAGAAAGAGAAGATGACATCAAGAAAGAGAGAAGAATCCTTCTGCTACTGTATGATTTTAGCAATCCCATGGTCTAACTCTTTGGAGTACAGAGAAGAAAGCTGCCAGAGCCCATGGGGCTGGTGAGAGCTCATTCTGTTTGGAGGCAGAGAGGTGCACATCAGATTTTATCCATACCTACTCAAAGTTGTAGGAAAATCCATAGTAACGTCCTGATGATCATCTTACAGTCACAAAATGACTGCATTTTACAAAACCAGGAAGTTACTTAAACACTGATTAAGGAAACAATAAGGTTAAATTAAATCTATGGAGTCCGGCATATTTGTATCACCTATGCTGTGTCATGAAAGTTGTGTGTAAGGGATAGCTTTTAAGATTTTGCTCTTGTCATTCAATTCTACAGCTATAGAAGTTTTGAGACAGCAAATTCTTGATTAGTGAGTAGTGAAGATGCAAAATTATAAAGTAAGGCAACATTACGCTATATTCTTGTACTCATAAGGAATCATAACACGCAATTCTAGTGGCAACTATTTAGCCACTGGAGTGATATCACTAGCTTAATATTCTCAGAGTTGCTGTATAAAGTGAGAAAACAAGTGTATCAGCATTGCGTTAAAAATGTTTTGCTGTAATCATAAGCAAGCTTTGCTAATATGTAATAACACAAGTCATCTTTCAAAAACTCATAGGTACCAAGTGCAAAAATGTAGATATAAAATATATATTACAAAGTAGCTGTAGTAAAATAAGATCTACCATTTTGTCTTTCCATGCATTAATTTGCTAACCAAATTAAAAAAAAAAACAAACAAACAGCGAACCACCACACACAGAGCAAAAAGTCCTTATTTTGGCTATTCAGTAGTTTGCATGATTTATATAGAAAAGAATATAGCACATTTTTAATATATATACGTATATTGTCACATACAAACACATATGCTCCAGAGCTTTCCTTTTAGTGTTTTTCTTGAATCTTTACATGAATAATATCCAGCATCATGGACCTTGAACACTGATGACTCTGGTTAATGCTTTTATCCTTTGCTTGAAATTACAGGATCAGTCTAGCCAGAATTTATGAGAACCAGACCCCAGACCTCACATAGCTCACATATTAGACCATTAGGCATCTAACTACCTCTGAACAATTTCAATGCATTATCTTGCCTTCTCCCTGGGGCACAAACTTCACTCGTCCATACTTTTAATATATTTTGTCTGCATGAAGTGGATCGAGTTATTACATGCCAGCAGATTACGACTTACAAAAATCTCATTGCTCTATAGTGATGCAACTAATATCTCTCCCTTCTCCATGCTGAGATAGTGCAGTAAAGAAATGGTCAATGGTGCAATTTTTGGTAAATTAATTGATAATGTATTCAATGCAGATTGGCTGTTTCTGCTTACAGACAGGTTAATTAAATATCACTGACTTGAAATATATCTCTGTGTGCATAGATACACTGATATATATCACCAGACATATTCACACAGCTAAAGCAAAGAATTTTTCAAATTTTTTAGAACGCTCACTGCTGCACTTTACATAAATACAGTGTACCTCTGCTTTGAGGTTTTACACCTACTTTTCAAAGGCCATACAAAAATACGGTGCTGCTGGCAAACACATATTCACGTTATGACAGTGGAGTGATTCTGGTTTGAGTTGTGGGGGGGTTTTTTGATTGAAATATAACATAAAGTAAGATTAGAAATCAATTGACCTGTGAACTCTCCTGAACTTTTTAACTGGGTTGCAAGACCATTATGTTCTTTTCTTTCATTAGCTTTTTGATGGAGCAAGGCTGAACAGGAAACAAGGGTGATCCTGTCTCCTCCCTAGAGGCTGATCATCAGCTGGCTCAGCTTACAGCAATAAAACAATAATAATAAAAAAAAAAAAAATTGGAAACATATAACAACTCAGAAACCTTATATTTTTCTTATGCATTATGACCATTATTATAACACTGATATTAATAGCAGAGGACAATCAGGGAATTGGATCTTTTTGCAATTTCTTCTCTGCAAAATGATATTCATGTATTTCCCCCACATTTTAATACCTGCCTTTATAACCCAGTTCTAGCTAATTAAGTGGTTTTGGTTTGGATCTGCTAAGTGAGTTTCTTTTATAGCTTATACTCTTGACAGGTAGAGGATTACTCGTAATACTTCTGTATTTCAGATTTGAACTCCTTGTTAAAAAAAAAACAGAAGTGAAAACCCCATTTCTCCTTTCAAATGCAGTTCAAAGCCCTATTCTGCAAAACGCTCAGTGCCTCGACAGCAATGCTTAGCGCCAGAGTGGCTGCAAGAGAAAATAGGGATACTCGGCACCTCAAAGAAGGCGCTTCACACTATACAGGATTGGACACTTAATTCCTGACTAAAACAAACTCCATCAAAAGGTCATCAGTCCCAGAGACTAAAACAGTTTTGATGAAGTCCAGCCTCCCACTCTGTTGACAAGCGTCTCAATTATTTTCAGCAGCTCATGGTGTCTACATCAGAAGAATGCAGAGCAATCATTAGGCTGAGGTAACCACAGGTCCCTCAGTGAGAATCTGCAGAACATGCACATTGAGCAGCACTTTAAGACAGCTTTTTTTTTTTCCACCTGAGGTAGGAATAACTAATGATGTAACCAAGTTATCAGCTACACGTTTTGACATACCGGCAGTGCATGAACTAATGCCTTGTAACTGCAATGCAAGAAGAAATAGCCCCTCAGGATAAATTCTCTGGAAGTCTATGAGAGCAAAGCGATGAAATGTCTGGATGGAAAAATCTAGAACTTTTAAATAGAACTGGATGGGACTTAACCCTGATGGATTTTCCTGTGTGCTACACGACAAGGCTAGGGAAAGCATGGCTGTCACTGGCTCTAACAGCCTTTGCTGATTTACCTGAACATTTAGGCTAATTTAAGATGCAGGCTGTAGAGAAGAAAATACCACAGTCATCTTCTTTGAACTCTTGATCAGCAATAGCACATAGCTCGCATGTGATATATGCACACCTAGGACATCTCAGACTTCCACTTCCTCATCTTTGGACCAAGTGATTTTTCAATAGCTGCTTTCCTCCACAGCTCCCTTGCCCAAATCTGTGCCTCTGTCTGCAGAAAGCTGCCAGGTAGAGGCTCAGCAGTAAATAGGCCTTTCAGAAATCCAGCTGGCATCCTTTCCTGCCTTTCTCTCCAACTGCCTCCCCACTACTTCTCTCCAGCTGCCACCAAACACACAGATTTGGAGACAACTGCTATCCAAAATTCCCGTTTTTCCAAGTACTTCTGCATTCACTGGAATTCCCCTGAATACCTGGACTATTGCTGACAAGGGATTCCAAATGCCAAACATTTACAGTTTAGCTCATGTTGCTGTGATGGGAGGTAGACCTTCTCATGGTTTCTTGAAAGCAACATACTAATGTCCTAGAGAGGCAGCATACCTTCCTGAAGAATCTGCTGAGTACTTCTAATTCTGTAGAACATGTAACAGTTATGTGTTATCTAAAAAGAGCTATGGGACTCCCTTTCCAAAATTAAATGAATTATTTCTATCACCTAGTTTCAGGAAAAAAAACCCACAACAACCACAGAAACCAAAATCCAAACCACCAAACACCAACCTAAGGTAAAGAATGAGAAAATAAATGAAATTAATACACACAAAAAAGGGTATTAGAATTCACAGAATCACAGAATGCTGGAGGTTGGAAGGGATATGTGGAGGTCATCTGGTCCAGCTGCCCTGCTCATGCAAGGCCCCCTGAAGCTGGTTCCCCAGACTCATGTCCAGATGACCTCTGAATACTTCCAAGAATGGAGACTCCACAACTTCCCTGGACAACCTGTGCCAGTGCTCAGGTACCCTCACAAAGTGTTTCCTGATGTTAAGATGGCAAGTCCTGTGTTTCAGGTTGTGCCCATTGCCTCTTGTCCTGTCACTGGGCACCACTGAGAAGATCCTTGCACCTTCAATTTAGGTATTCACATACACTGATTTTTTTCTCCCACTGAGACTTTTTCAGGCTCAACAGTTTCAGCCTTTCCTTGTATGTGAGATGCTCCTTAATCATCTTCATAGCCCTTCACTGAACTCTCTCCAGTATGTCCTGGAAACACAGCTCAAAGTGTGTTCCAGGAAACATAGCTCAAAGTGCATTAGTTACAGCAGCATTTTCACCATCTCTCATGCTTTCAAAAGAGAGAAAGGGTCTTTCCAATGTTGTCTCCGATGTGCTGTCTAAAGGAAGGTATGGAAAGTTCAGTAAAGGATCTCTATTGACTTGCTTTAATATTCCACACCAGCAAAAAAAAAAAATTGTAGTGTTGCTCTTCCCAGATATCCCCAGTACTGGCAGTTGGGAAAGTATAACATTATTTACAAGGGGGTTTTGCACAGCTGTACCATTGATGCTAACTTTTCACAGCTGGGCAATTTCTGTAACTTTTGCCTTGCTAGCATTCATTTTAAGCTCAGAAGACTCATTGGACACTGCAAAAGAGGACATGAATGAAGGACATAAAGACAGACTCAGAAAAATATAAAAAATGAGAGGACCATATCAGCTGCTTGATAATTTATTTCTACTATTTTCAGTGCTATGTCCACTGCTTATGATCTGTGCTGTGAGGATTGTGATGGATTGCAGTATCCATGAGAGCTCCCAGAAACTTAACCTAGAAAGACTATTTCACCCCCTAGACCATTGCAAAAGAGACTATTACTCTGATTACAAGAGAATTAAATGAAGTCTCAAAGCTAACTCTCAGGACATGCTTCTAACTGCAGAAGATTGCCTGCAATCTATTTACACTTACTTGAGGCCAGGTTTAGAGCTTTCTGAAAGCACGGGAATGAATCCTGTACCTGTGGTCATAATATTTACATAAGAAACATACTCTTCCCAGCTATATAGCAGCTCTGTAGACCTTTCAACTTTTCAAGGCCCCAGTATATGTGACCCTACATGTTAGGTCACTGCAGAACAAGGAAAAGGGGAAGAGTTGTGTGGGAGGCACATATCCTCTCACATAATGGCAGAGAGTCCATGTTTCAGATATGTCTCTGTCAGGGCCCTTTTGATTGCTGGATTTACACTTCTAAAGAGCAGCCCAGTGCCACAGTTCCTCTCCTACTCCATGATTTCCCATGGCCTAGACTATAGCTGACTGACAGATTACAGATCAGACTGCTTAGGTCTGTCTGGCACAAGGGATCACGAAGCAGAAAAGAAATTGTGGGGCCCAAAAGTAAAACTGTGAGTGCATGACTTGTTTTCTGAAAATACATGGGACAGTGTGAGAGAAGTCAGACAAATGTCTCTTTCTCAGTGTTTAAAACTTGGCAAGTTTGCTAGCAGTAGAGCTCAGCAGCCTATATAGCAACTTCTCTACGCCGTCCAAGTTCAGTTGATTATTCACTGCAAGGCGGCCAAAAAAAAAAAAAAAAAAAAGACAAAAAGGGAGNNNAAAGGCGATAGAGGGCAATGAAGTCATATTGCTCCCCCTCCAACACACTTCAACTTGCTCTCCCATATCCATATTTGGGTTTTAATGGGACTCTCTACAGGTGCCGTGGATTCTGACACACAACTGCAGGCAGGCTTTTCTACATCTGAATTTGTTGTTAAAAAAAAAAAAAGGCAATAAAAGAGCTGCTTTCACTTATTGAAATGCAAACAGACAAATAAAACAAGAACTATAGAAAAGGTAAAAATCATAACATACATTATCTTTGGTTTTTTATTTCTTCATATAATGTACTTTTCTATTTAGGTACAATTTACTATGTTCAGCTTTCCTTGGGATTTCCAAACCAAGGCTTTGCAGGGAATTTGAAGCATTCAGGAGTTTGTCTTCTATATTAATAAGGCCCTTTTTGGGCTAATTGAATTGTTTAAATTACTTTATGGTCATCGCTATCACAATTATGATACAGGTAACACCATTTCCACTTTATTTCAGAATTTCTGGCTTTCATAATAGCAATAGTAAGTTTGTTCTGCATTGATTTTGCTCCACCTAACAGGTCAGAATATGACCTGATGTAGTATTTCTGATAATCTTGGAGATTGGAGGATAAAGGAATTCACAAGGACTGCTCACAATATTCTTCGGTTTCTGCTCAGGGTATTTCTTTCTTGCCAGTGAAATGCACCTGTTTTGATGATCTACCCTTGAAAGTTAATGGAGCCTGTGAACTTCCAGATGGCTGTGGAAAAGAAGGTTGTGTAGTCAGCAGACCTCTGTACTGACAGTCTGATGAGATTTTTCTATTGATCTCTCATCCCAAGACATCAGTTCATAATTCCTACATGATCTCTCACCATGTGATTTGTTTCCATCAGTCCCTCGGTTTACACAACACCATTGGTGGTGAGTAATACTCCATATTTCATTATTCTTTGTTTACATATATATATACACATATAAAAACCCTCTTATCCTGCTAGAACTCTCATCAACTGCATGAAAAGAGGAGAGAGTTTACTCATTCTGAAATTACCAATTTTTTTGAGAACCAAACGTTTTTGAAGGCAGAAACAACATTTTGATGGATGGAGGTCTAAGAGAAAAATTCTTTTGCCACAGGAGATTCTGCAGAAATGCTGGTGGGGGAAAAAGTACTGTCTGAGCCTCCAACAGCTGCTGGACAGATACTTCTGGGACCCACAAAACGAACTGAAGAGAGGGAAATTAAGAAAAAACATTTATCCTGTGGGAAGAAGGACAATGTAGAGAGGAAAGGACAACTGCTGTCTATTGCTCAGTTTCCTCAATTCATGACACATCAGTCTGGAAAAAGTGTTGTTAATATTACTCTTTTTAATGTGGTAGTGAAAAGCCAGCGTGACATCCCCTCTCACTAGTGCCTAAAATCAGGAACCTGAATCCTTTTTTTTTAATCATTCATTGTTCTTTATTGTTTTAATTCAAGGACCCCAAACAAGATTCATCATTGCACTCAGTGCTGCACAATTCTAGGTGAAGACAAAGACTTAAAACTAATGTGCAATCTGATTCTCTCTGTTCCTAGGCACTCCTGTATCTTATGGATTTTGTTAGAGACACGGGGATTGAGCAATAAGGAAGTCAGGTGGGGAGTTTTGCAGTGTTGGGGTTTGTTTTTTTCCCAAATGAAATTTTAAAGTCATGCTTCCCAATTCATCTGAATGTTTAGGGTGTTTAGGGACAATATTCTGTGATGATTGCTATTAGTCAGTTTGCAAAGCCCTCAAAACACTTAGAACAGTATAAAGTACAAATGTTACCCATAGTGTCCTTAACGAGTTCCCACTGCCTAAGTTTCATCCTGCAACATCAGGGGAGTGTCATCGTGTTTACCCTTACTTTCTGTGCTCCACTGCTTTGTATTTTTTGTGGTTTGCTAAGAGAACGAGAGGTATTATCACAGAGGTATCTGCATTTGAGTGGTGCGTGAAATGATTTCTGCCCTACTGCCAAAGGACACAGCGATAGTTCCTGCAGTTAGGTAGGCCAACAAGATTTAAAATTTCCTTGCTTTCTTTTTTAATGTGTTGTTTGTGGTAGGCCTGAAAATCAGCAGCAGGCACATCATTTCACTAAGGAAATGCCTTTTCTTTGCCCCAGGAAAACACCCATTGTATATATGTATCTTGATGCAGTCCTTAATTGTACGAATGCATACAATTTTCTCTCTCCTCCAGTGAAAGGATACAGACCTCATTCACCACAGAGGGGATACATAGAGAGTGCAACTGAGACTGACAAAAAATATCTCGCATTCCCTAACTTCAAAGTCCTTCACTTAGCAACCTATGAAGTGTCCTTTGAGCCTTGCTATTGTTCATATATGAAGTCATAAACCTACATCAGACAGATCTGAAGTTGCATTTAGTCTTTGAATATGCAGAAGCAATATAACTCGTTCATGATGGAACTTTGCCTTTGCCTCTCAATGGTGTCCAAGAACCCCACTTGGATTATTTCTGTCACGAAAGGTTGCATTTTAAACCTTATACTGCTGTCATAGTCCAAACTTCTTAACTGTTTGGTCTTAGTACATGCCTAATTTTGACTATTGCCTTCAGGGATACAGTATCTGAAATATCTGCTAGCCTGGCAAAAACTTAAAAATAAAAGGCTGAGCTATCTCATCACTGCATGTGGTATGCAACTGAAGTAATAACATTTCACTGGATATTTGCTATCTCATTTGATGACTTAGAACCTTCAAGACCAGTTACCTAAATACTTTCATTGTTACATTCCTATCTCAAGTTTTACATTTCTAATACCCATCATACTGCTCTACAGCTTTTCATCCCTCCCTGCATCCAGAAGAGCATCTTTACATCAGAAAAAATTCTCCCCTCAAAACAGTAATATGTCTGCTAAACATATACAAAAAGATATCCTTTTGTAGAAACCTAACATACTATATGTTGATATAGTGCTGATGGAGATAGTAAAAAGAGCTTCCCCATTCACTTCCTATGTAGAAATTTGAAAATGGGACCACCTTACACATTTGTTGAAAGACTTCTAAAGCTGCATCACATGTCCACATCCTGTATTTCTGTTCTAACACTGAGTTGAATTTGAATCAAATCAGTGAACTTATCACTCAGTGGCTGCACTGAGTGAGCTGTGAGATATAATTTCAAATCTGCTCCCATAGCCAGGCTTAGAACCAACCTCAAAGTAAAGGCGTGAATTTCCAGCAGTGCTCTCCACCATCATGGAGCTCTTTTAAGAACCTGGGCCCTGCGCACAAATGTTCACCTGACTTACCCTCCCCACACTCCTGCTGACACATTTGTTGCCTCAGATGAAAATACGGAGAAGGACCAAATTGCAAGACAGGTTTGATGCTACTCAAACCCAAATCCAGCCTAAATTCAAGTCCATCCTCTTCATACTGAACATTTGTGACTATGTTTGCTGGCTCCAGCTCTCAAAGATAACTCTCCCTTAGTTTCTTTGGGACTTGGATCAAGTCCTAGGTGTATAAATCATGTCAAAAGACTGCACTGCACAACATATTTTATTTGTATGAGATATGCATTAGGGGTCACATCAGTAAAATCCGCATTACCATTAATGAATCACACATGTGTGACTATATATATCTCAGGTCAAGCTTAGCCTGTGAACCAACGGACACACCAATTCTGAAATCCCTGCCAACTGCACACATAGTTTCTATAGGTCTGTCTTTGGTCCTTCCCATTAGGAAGTGAGTAGAAACTCCTGGAGTGCTAAACAACTTTTAAACTGCTCTGGGAAATGTAAACCAAAGCAATTCTGGTGAGAGCAAAAGACCCGACAACACTAAATTCAGTGTAAGTCCTGCCCTATTGTTTTGGGTCCTCCCCCCACTCCCCATAGCTAATACACCAACCTTAGTCCTTTTCAACTACACATTTGCAGTATCTGAACAGATACTCCATTTTGTTGTCTTCTAACACAAGCTAAAAAAAGAAAGGTGATGTTTCAGGATAGGAAAAAGCCCCCAACCAGTGATGCATGTAAAGTGCTGCTATGTTGATTGAGCAGCTGGTTTTTTTGGTATGTGTCCCAGATGTTTCATCAGTATGGCCTCACCTCTATGCCTGGCAAGGTCATGGAGCAGATTCCCCTGGGGAACATGCTAAGGTACATGGAGAACAAGGAGGTGGTTGGTGACAGCAAACATGGCTTCACCAAGAGCAGATCGTGCCTGACCAACCTGGTGGCCTTTTATGATGGAGTGACAGCATCGGTGGATAAGGGACGACCAATGGATGTCATCTACCTGGACTTGTGCAAAGCCTTTGACACTGTCCCGCACGACATTCTTCTCTCTAAACTAGAGAGGCGTGGGTTTGACGGATGGACCACTCGGTGGATAAGGAACTGGCTGAATGTCCGCACTCAGAGAGTGGTGGTCAACGGCTCAATGTCCAAATGGAGACCGGTCACGCGTGGTGTCCTTCAGGGGTCCGTGTTGGGCCCGTCCCTATTCAACATCTTTGTCGGTGACATGGACAGTGGGATGGAGTGCACCCTCAGCAAGATCAACGACAACACCAAACTGTGTGGTGCTGTCGACACGCTGGAGGGGAGGGATGCCATCCAGAGG